>LR749917.1:931167-993714 GCA_902729485.2 Mus minutoides
CAAGGTAGCTTGGCATTTTCACGTTGAGCCCCTGATCTAAGATGCAGGCTTCTGTAAACATTTTGAATCCCAGTGAGAATTCAGATAGGAATTGGGGTGGAGTGTTGCAGAGGGGCCCTCTACGGCTGCCACCGCCATTGTCATTGTCACTGGCACACCACATAGCTTTTAAAGCAGTCCCTTAAAAAAAAAAAAAAAAGAGTTCTAGAGATATGAGAGTTACACGTCATTTCCCTTACCATGTTCTAAGCCGACACTGAGAGGACTTGTGTGGGCTTCCCTGTGATGTCTCTTAGCGACATTCTTAATCAAGGATAGAAAGCACAGTGCAAAGTTTTTGGGCTCCTCTGATCTAGTGTTCTCTTGTATGTGCAGCTCGTTTCAAGGAAACGTCTGAGATGCGTCTTCACTGGAGTATTCTAAATATGTTTCTTTAGTGGCCATCTCTGGTCTTCCCCCCCCTACCCCATAAACTCAGATGAATCTCGTATCTCTCTATCTCTGGAAAGCAAAGAGTAGCTAGAATATGTGCCCTTAAGAGGGAAAGACAAGCCACACCAAAGAAAACAGCAGCACAAAGTCTTATCTGAGTTATCGCCCTAATAGAGCAGTGACTGCTTCCTGGGGGTTGTTCTCTTCCTAAACCCCCTCCCACAGAGTTAGAGACCAAACCTTAGACTTGGAAATATAGTGCTTGGTTAGATGCAAGTCTCAGGTTCCTGGGATCCGTCCCAGTTATGTAGCTTAAGTGAGAGGCTCTGTGCTGTACCTGTGCCAGGCGTGGTGTTTTGGTTCATGAGAGTGGATCTCCATCTCTGCCACAGTGGTGTGACCTCGGTAGCTTTCCTTTATCACCACCACTGGCCCTGCTTTAGTGGTATCTCTGACGAATCTGGAATCTGGAAAGTATGTTTTAGGTTTGTCTGTCAGGGCTTCTGCCCTCCAGGGAGTCGTGCTATCAGGAGATGTAGCAGCAAGGTTGCTAACTGGTGAGTTGTAAAAGAAATGCCCTGGGTAGCTCCAGGCATGGAGCTTTGCTGGGGAAAGACTATATAGTATCATTGTCAAGACACATGGAGTTGTGCGTGGCCTCCTGGACCAGGAAGCTCTGGAAACTGGGCGGAGGATTCATTAGTTGAAAGGTTTTTGATAGTATATACCACTTTCCCCGGGTTTCAGATCATTTTCTCACGGGGCTGGTCAGAGTCGAAAAAGCATGAAATGAATTTTCAACAGATGCTAACATCCTGGCAATTTCCAGCTGTGTGCTGTTGGGAACTAGTGTGCCACTGTTCTGTCAGCTGCCATTTCTTTCAGTAGGTGATTTCCGTCAGCATCAGGGTTAATGCCTCATTTGGGTCCTTTGTGTTGAAGTCAGATGTGTGCACTCTATCGGATTCATTAAGGCCTCCGCTTCCAAACTTCGGCTTGCCTCAGAATTACCTGTGCGGCTCTGTTAGAATACAGCTCTGTGGGTGGCTCTTGGAGTTCCCGACTCAGTAAGTCTGAATTGGGGTCTCAGAATTCTTATTTATCAAAAAGCTCCCAAGTGTTCTTGCCACTGGCGATCTTGGAAGCTACAGAGACACAGCTCCCTTCATACAGTTTTGCTCTGTGTTTTGACATACCTTCAGAGACAACTTCAGGAGAATTGCTAATCTGCCAGGCAGTGGTGGCTCCTGCCTTTAATCCCAGCATGTGGGAGCCAGAGGCAGGTTGATCTCTTTGAATCTGAGAAGGGCCTGGTCTACAGAACAAGTTTCAAGATAGCTAGGGCTACACAGAGAAACCCTGAATCAGAAAAAAAAACAAAGCAAAACAGACCAGCTAGGGAGATTATTCAGCCTAAATCTGCCTCTGCTACACTAACCTAAATCTCTGCTGTTAGCAGAAACTTATTTTTGGGATTCAGACATTTTGAGGCTTCCAGATCATTCTACCAAAGTAATGATGAAATCTTGGGGATGGGAATAAGGACTCAGTTTTATGGCATTATTAACTTAGAGTGAGGTCATTCTTTTTGGTCTCATGACTGAGAACAGGCTTTTAGGGGAATGGACCCATCCGTTTTAATTCCAGCACCCAGTACACTGCTGGCACATGGCAAGTGCTGTATATTCTTTTATTGAATGATTTGTAATTAAATATGTTGCTATTGATTTAACAAGCGTCAACAAAGTGATTAAGCTGTCTCTAGTACTGCTCTGGCTGGAATCTGCAGGACGGGGCACTCTGGTGGTTGTTAGTATGAGAGTACTGACTGCTGGGACAAAGTCAGGGGTCATTACACGGGAATTGGGAGTTTGAAAAGACAAGTATTACTTTACAGTTTTCTTTAGAATTGCCCCAATTTCTATATGACCCACCGCAGGCTTCCCCACTGTTAAAGAAAATGCAGTGTTTATTTTTTGAAAAATTTCAGTGAAAACTCTATTAATTGGCACCCAGAGATGTATGTAATATAATGACAATTGAGGTTTCTAATGATGGTCTCTAGGCACACAGAATACTGGAGTACTTTCTGAATGTTGTCAATCAAGTGTTTATTGAGGTTATATTCAAACAGTCTGAGTGGACTATGCCCCGTATTTTGGGCTTTCACAAACTATAAACCACATTAACACCTAAATAGTTATCTGTTGCAACTCATTAATTTTAAAATTATTTATTTTTATTTTATGTACATTCATGTTTTGCCTACATGTATGTAAGTATGTATGAAGGTGTTGGATCCTGTGGAACTGGAGTTACAGACAGTGAGCGGCCATGTGGGTTCTGGGAATTGAGCCTAGATCCTCTGGAAGAGCTACAGTGCTCTTAACGGCTGAGCCATCTCTTGAGCCCTATGATTTATTAATTTTTTACTTATCAACTTGTTAAATTATCCCAAGTTCTCTTCTCTGGCTATAGTGGGTGACAGAGAACTTGTATTTATGGCTCTGAAAGTCAGCCCTTTCAGCTTTAGAAACCACAGAAGGATGGACTCTAAAGATCTTATTGTGGGGTGGTAATATTCTTTGTTTTCTTAAGGGTAAGCTCTACATTTTGTGGAACTTTAAAGTAAGAAATGACTTGAGTGGCTGTCTAGATGGCCAGTAGGTGACTGATTGGCATACTGGAACTATTAGGTTTCTTAGTACACTGTTTTTATGTGGGGGTGGCTCCTGTTCTCTTGAAAGAATACACATACAATTTTGCACTCAGTATCGGGGGTTCCACGAGTCAATTTAAGAATAACGATTGTGTTAGAAAATTCCCACATGTCTGGATGCTGGGATACTGGGTGCTCAGGAAGAATGTTCCCTAACTACATACCACAAACCTTGCGTCTAGTGTGATAAGAAACCTTTGTGAACAGATCACAGAGAAGTGTTTGAGATGCACATTCTACTGAGAGAACACAAATTCATTAGAGATCCCTTCCCCATCTCTAGACAGACAATGACAAAATGCTCTCTGTTACTTAAAACTCTTAAGAACAAGAAATCAAAATACTCTAGAGCCTCTGTGTGTTTTATTAGTCCTCTTGGTTTCTGTTGTATAAGGAAATGCTGATCCAGTCCACATATTTACTTAATGTCCTTGTGGTAATGTACACCATTATAGACAAGAACTCCTTGTGATAGTGGTTATGTTCGGTTTGGATTACCCTTAAATTTTATCTGATCTCAGTTAATTTAGATTTAAATATCTACACGTGGCTAGTGGCAGGGGCAGATAAGCCAGAAAGCTGTTTTCTCTGGGGCCTGATGTTTATTAACTTTGTAATTGAGCTTCTTTGGCTTCATGTCCAGGGTGTCTCACGGCTCACTGTAACTAGCACCGTTTCCATCCCAGCTCCCGATCTAGCCAGCCCAGTGAAAGCAAAGGCCTCCCCAGCCTCTACACTGGCTCCTCTGTCTGTCCAGCTCTAGGACTGTCCTTAGAGGTCATTTTCTTGTTGACACCGTCGTTGATTGCTCTTGGGAGAGTAAGAGCAAGCCCTTCCTCTGGTTTCCACTGAGCCACCTTGTGTATTATGTTTACCCTAACACTTCTTCCCATATAACATTTGTATTGGTTGAAAAATACGTGCAAGGGGAGGAGCCACTTTTCCACGATTGCTTTTTAAATTACCAGGATATAGAACAATATAAGCATATTTGTTTCAGTGAATATTCTTTTGAAGTAAGAAGTACCCTTAGATTCCTGACTTGTGGCTGTAGTCGACGAAACTTGCGATCTTTTCACGTTAGGAGATGACAGAATTGTGTCTCCAGCTTTTATCTCAGTCTGATCTTTGAGATTTGAGCCCTGATTTGTTTGGGGTTTGTTTTATCTCCTTGTTTGTTTCTGATGTTGCTATCCATCCTATGGGGATCATTTGAAGTGGAAAAGAAAGTTACTATCTATGTATGGCCACCAAATCCCAGCCTTTCTTCATTTAATCAAACCAATGGCCACAAGACACGTATCATCATCTATATCTTAAACATGGGGAAGCTGAGGGTAAAGAAGGTTAAGTTACCTTTTCAAGTTCAACCTCAGTAAGCTGGAATCCAGGGGACGGGACTCCAGCAGTAACTGCTGCATTTGGTCACACATCGGACATAGTCTCTGCACAGGACCTCCACCCACTCTGCATAATCTGCAGGTTTGATAGGCAAGTGCTCTGAGAGCTGAGTCAAATAATTAATAAGAATATGGTTAGAACTGGGGACTCCCTTACTCTTCTCTTCTATGTGTTAGTCAGTACTCCTGGACTGCTCGGCTTTTCTCAAATCTTTTGAACTGTTCTCAAGCCAACCTACACTTCTTTATTTTGTCTGTAAAAGTACTGTGGGAGATATCACTGTCATATGCATCAGTGGAATCAATACATGCTTTCATGACTATTTCATGTCTATTTTAAGCTAGGATGCAGCATCCTGCCTTTTCCAAAGTCCACTATAGGTACTGTTTTCAGAGTCTCAGATGATAGTTTATGTTTTCACTAGATGATAAAACCCCCAGGAGTTGAGAGGCTGCGGGCATCATTGAGTCTACCGCCTACATTGTGGAGTGTAGGGCCCACCAATCTCTTGCTCAAAGCAGGAGAGTACATCAATGGTAAGGGTGTGGCTTTCAGCTTCAAGTCTCAATTCCACCTTTGCTGCTTCCTAGCGGTACACTGTGGCAACCTGCTTAACTCCACTCTGTCTTGAGACACAAACTGGAAATAGTGATTGAACCTATATGGCAGATTGTGTTGGATTTTTTTGGTGTGTTCAGCTGAGACAGCACATAAAAAATACGTAGCTTAGTGATGGGCACAAAGTAATTCGTGAATGACGCTTAGTTGTTAATATGTAGTTAACTATGGATGATTCAGTATTAAATACCTGCAGCCAAATTTCCCCCCTCTAACTGTATTGTTTTGCTTTCTCCTGACTTTTAACTGATTTCTAACTGGAGTTTTGCCCGATATTGTTCATGTGACTTCTATGTAGGCCTCTTCACATACCTGAACCTTGGGGGGGGGGGTCTCACACCTCAGCTATGAGGAGGCAGAACTCATATCCCCTGCCAGGCTAACTTGCAGGACTGTTTGAGGGTTAGCACCGGCTACTGAGGATGAAAGCCCTCTGCAAACATGTCAGATCTTAGTACAAGTGTTACCAGTGATACAGTTCATAAAAGTGCAACATTTATTAAGCACTTACTGTATACCAGAGTGCTTATTGCTTAGTGCTCCCCATGGAAAGCTCCTGTTGAAACCATTCCTTGGGAGCACACTGCAGAGGTGCACAGTTACATTTTCTGCTTTCCACAGTCAGGGGAAAAGGCATGGAGAGGTTTACTCATTTGTTTACTATGACACACCGAGCAAGAGCTGGAGGCCTCATTGGACTTAGTGTTTTTAACTGCTGCAGATGATAGTGGTAACATGAAAATTTCCCTTCTTGCTTTCTTCCAATTATTGAGTTTACCTTTAAAAAAATTTTAAAGTATTTACATCAAAACTGGTCCTCTTTTGTATATTTTTTCAAATGATGATTTTTGCGCCAATATTTTCTCCGAGGACTCATTCAGATGTATGATGCCATATTCTCGAGGGGCAATAATGGGGAAGAGTTTTTCTGCAAGTTTCCGATGAAAGCAGACCAGGCGTTCAAAACCATCAACAGCCTTAACCAAATGCACTGGATTTTGTTTTCACTTATATAAAATTGGTAGCCAGAGATTTTGAATGGCCCAACTGGAGGCATATGGAAGGGTCCCTGGGAATGACAGTTCCACCTTGGCCACCTGACACATTCTTGGGGGTTTCCAGCCTTCCAGTAAACTGTTTCTTGTCAGTTAGGCTCCTTGGACTAGCAAGGTTTTTGTGTTCTCTCAGCAAAGAGAGTTGGGATGAGTTTCTGTGAACTGAGGATGAAGTTTCTGAAAAGATTGGAGAGCTGTGTGTGGGTCAGGAAACTGCACGTTTGGAAGTGTGTCCTATGAGCTCTGTGTATGCTGGAGGGTTTCTACTGGTGGAAACCAGATACTGGCACGTGTGAGCATGTAGGATTAAGGATGGACCACTTAGCTCCTGGAGACCAGACTGAAGTCTCTGAAGCAGTTATGGAGTGGGTAGAAAAAAAAAAAGTTAAAGGAACAGTCTCTCTATTCTGCTAACTTTGGATTGTATCTGCATGGAAATGAGTGTTTGTGAAATAACGGAGCCATATGGACACACTGAGGTGCATGTGTTCTTCTGGTCTGTTGATAGAGGAGCAGTTGAAGGGTGTGGGCTTATCTGGAGGTGGAGTAAATGGGTGGATGTGGCAACACAGGGAGGGGGGCTGGTCTGCGGAATGTGGGCCTATGCAAGTGCAGACGACATTTTCACAAGATGGCACTCCCTTATAGAGGGTTATGTGTGCAAGCATTTACTTTTGAAACCATTACCCCTCTTCAAGTTCTGTCGCACCTCTGGACAATCTGTCTGGTGACAATTAGAGGGTAGAAAATGACACCACTGAATGCACAGGCCAGGGTCTCATTTTCATCACAAATGTCAATGGGCAAACTCAGGTAACAAAGTACAGGAACAGATTCTAGGATGTTATAATTATCTAGAAGTTTGCATACTCTGCCTGAAAGGAGCTTTGTTGAGAATAAGGTTCTCAGTAAGGTAGACCATTTCTCTTCTTTTCTTTTAGCTTTCTTTATTTCTATTGTATGATTTTTATCAGCGTTCTATAAAGACTATCTGCCAGGACGATAAGCTCTCAGGAACAGACAGATAAAAACTAAGCTTTAACAAATGGTTATTGTCTAATGGTCACTCTACAGTGTGTTTTTGAGACCTACTTGGATTTAACTCATTGTTCTTTCCAGTCACGTGGGGCAAGGTCACAGACAGCTGTGGTTTTACCAGCTGCGCTTGCTGGTCCCTCACTACCTTGACGGAAGGCTGAAAAGCCAGCCTTCTCAAATGGAATTTCTTCTTAGACTCGCACTGTGAACTGCTTGTGTGTATTTGTGGTACCCACTGGGTATGAGGCTAAACCCATAACAGAGAAGAAGGATGACTGAGTCAGAGAAGAGCAAAGCTCTTTTAGACACTATGAAATGGGCTTGGGACATCTTGGTTTGTGTCACTGGGATGCAAGTTTGAGGTGGGATCTTGGATCTTTGTCTATTCTCTTTTTTTTTTTTTTCCTGGTCCCTTTGGTTACATGAACTCCATTGCTCTGCCCAGAAGTGTTGGTTTGCAAACACGAATTTTCCTTTCCCCATTATGTGAAAGTCTGTGGGGTTTTCATGTTTTCAGTGCTCCAAAAGCCTCTCTTGGTCCTCTCTGCTCCGGGGTACTCGAGTGGGATGGAGTTGTGGAGGTGGTAGCTTTTATGACCTCTCCTTGAACTTTTACTCATTGAATGTTTCTGCTTTTGGATTTTTTTTTTTAAAAACTGGGACATGAAGGCTGCAGAAGAGAGTTATCTTGAAAGAGTGAAGGAAAAGCTTGTAGAGGTTTGAGGAAAACAGTCTTATGTTCATACTTAGGCCAGTTCTCACGATTGCTACAAGTATCCAGTCAACCCCACTGATCATGAGTTTCTGATCATTAAAAATATAGATAATTTCTATGGACATCTGACACTTTCAATAGGTCCTGCTATGCCAGGATTTCCAATATGAATGCTATCAATAATTTTTTTTTCATTTGTAGTTTCACCTAAAGCAACTTCTTTTCATTGTAAAAATGGATGGTCATTTTTATCTCCCCTACTTGCCTTCCCAATAACAACACAGAATAGTAGAGCATTAGAGTTACAAGATTCTAGGAGAAATTCTGATTGGACCCTTAGTTATCTGTAGGAAAACAGAAAATTAAAGGCCTCAAGGGACTTACCACAAGGTAATAAGTGACTGCGTGTCGGCTAGACCATGCTGTGAACCTCAAGACTGTATACTGGGAAAACCAATTGCTAGGTGTGGTGTGGCTCAGGCTTAGCACACGCCTTTAACCCAAGAGTGCTGCAGGATATTTGATCACACTGTGAGATTGTATACTGGAAAAAAACCTGTTTCTAGTGTGTGGCTCAGCCCTAACGTATAGCTTTAATCCTGGAATGTTATGCTTATTGTAAACAAGATTAAATATAGTCAATCATAAGTCAAGAGGTGGAGCAAGCAAACACCCAGTTGACAGGGAGTGAACATAGAGAAAAGGCATAGAGAGTGAGAGGAGCTCAGGAGGACACAGAGAGAGATGCACAGGGAGGAGAAAGGAGGGGCATTCAGTTCGGAGGGTTTTTAAGACAGTATCAGAAGGAGGAGGAGCTTTTACCTTCTGTGAAGTATGTCTATGCCGTATGACGGTCAGGTGGTGCTTCCTCTGTCTCTTTGGGCTAGTAGGCTTTCACACCAGCATTTGGCTCCTGAGTCTTCATTTAGTAAAACTGGAAGGACTGGGATTTTTGTTTTCAAAACAACACCTGACCAACAGCTTTTTTTGATCCCCTTTTCTCTTTTCTTTCCTTTGCGATCCTTCTTCACTCAGTCCTTTCCTCTCCAGCTCCTTCATCGTCCAAGGCTTCCTTCTTTTTCTGTTAGTAAGTGTGTGGGTTTGGTACTTTGGGGCGATCTGGAAGAGTGTATATAAGGATCAAGATTAATTAAAAAAAAAGGATTTAAGTCACAAAAAGTGCAAGTGGGCAAGAGGAGGCTAATTCACATAGATGAAGCCTTTTGGTGCAAATACTGTGATGATAAGCTAAAGGATTCATGTCATTGGCTAATGCTCTCTTTCCTCCAAAAATGACACGGAGAACCATACGTGAGATGAGGCAGTAGGTCAGGACCCATCAGGGGCTTCTACCAAACAGAAAACCAACACTAGGTCACAGCACGTGGGAGAGTGGGTGGATGCTTAGGCAGGCAGTCCTTTCAGAATATTTTCTGGCTTTTCAGTGGCCTAGGGAAAGGTAAAATTTCCAGACCCCACTTTAAAAGATAATAAATGCTCTTTAGGGCTAGTTCTATGAAAGACATAAGCAAAAATTCTAAGATGAAGCCCTTCCTTCCTTCCTTCCTTCCTTCCTTCCTTCCTTCCTTCCTTCCTTTCTTTTCTTTATCCCTTCAAGCAAGGAAGCTAGGGTATTGGTATTTGATTATTCTGATGAAAACTTCCCAAGACTTTGGAGGGCACGAAGCTGACAATCCAGAGGGGCTTCTTGTTCTTCTTGATCTTTTAGTCTTTGTATCCATGTCAGAGATGAATGGTGTGCTAGATAGTTAGAACTCTGGGGAGTTCCCTTTGGCTGTCCCTTGTTTGCCTTTGGGACCTCAGTTTCTGTAATTATCAATGGGTCTGTCTGGTTTGAGGACACAACTGGCCTCTAGCATCGAAACCATGAGTTTCCCCTTCAGTAACCAAGGCATATTAAAATATCTGGAGATGGGATACAGCACTTTTAACTTTTGAAGGTGTCTCTAGTGGTTCCATATTCAGTTGAGCCAGAGATCCACTTATCTTCTAGAGAGATGGGTCTTCTATCTAATCCATTTACCCATCTTCCTCCCTCTCCCTTCTTCATTTATCTACTTCCCCTTCCTCTCTCCTATCTTATTTTGTGAGATATGTATTTGCTCTGTATTCCAGGCTGACCTGGAACTCAAGATACTCTTGCCTGAGTCTCAAGGGCATGGTAGGTCTCAGTGTGTACTACCATACCCAGCTGTTTCTGTTTTTTATGTATGTATTAATCATGGGTGGATTCTTCTCACTTCCCTTGCAGGCTGTTGTGAAAGAGCTGGAGCCCCTGGGCACTCTGGAATTCAGCATAGGATAGTAAACTAATTAATTCTAAAGGGCATTGGGTTGGCAAAACCATTTGCCTATGGCTTCTTCAGGCAGACTTTTGTCTGAATCAAGACTTCCTGAAGACAGGTCTAGAAATCTTAGGCTGAGGAACAGAACCCTCAGGCCTTCAGTTCACCCAGCAGGCCCTTGAGTCCCCCACTGAAGACTTCTTAACCTTGATTCCTCCTGGTTCGTAACTTCTAAGCCTATGAAGGTTGACTTAGCATAATGCCCATCAAATGGAGGAATCCCTGAACATTCTTAACGATCTTCTAGAAACACAGGTCTTACCGTAAGTCGTATGCTGGGACTGGCCTCTCCATACTCTTGAGTGTCTTTTGTGTATGTTTCACAATCTCTGATGTAAATTGGTAAGCTCAAAACTGGTCATAGGGATAATATTGACAGTCTAGCATTTGCAAGTGCTATTCATGAGGGCCTTCTCCCTGATGGTATTTATTAGCATGACATTTGATTTACCTCTCAAAAATAATCTGTTTTCTTATAAACAGTAGCAGATCTAAATTCTGTATATTCTGTATTCTCTCAGATCTGCCCTTGGGAAAGAGGGTATCTTAGGTATCTTAGTCTTTAGAATAACTTTATAAGCGATATCAGATTTCTCTATTTCAAGGTGGCCTTTGGGTGTTCAAAAGCAACTATGTTATCTCTCAAGTCTTTCCTTTGCAATCTGAATATTAGTTGCTTCAACACATTCTCATCTGGTTTCTATGCTGAGTGGTGTCTTTGAATATGGGTACAGTTGTAGAGTTTTCAAAACAAAAATTCTCGGAGCAACCATCTCTTTAACAAAAAGTACTTCATTTTTCTTGCATGATATGTTCTCAGCAGCATTTGATGCCTGCCTTGTGATGTGTGAGTCTATGAAGTAGGAAACAGCTTGGGGTGTGGCTGTTCATTGTAGCTCATGTTTTTCCCCCTTAAAGTACAAGTCGCTGCCAGAACTCTTGATGGACCTAAATTTGTCAGAGTGTCATCAAATCACTAATTCTGGTTTCTGAAACCAGTAATTTCCCCAATGCTGTTTTGTTTTTGAGCTGAGGCTTTTAGCGCATACCTCTTCATTCAGTCATTTGTCTCTTGTTCACTAAAACCACATGTGGAATGACAACTGTTTTAAGTCCAAGATCCAGTCAGACACATAACAAATGAATTTGTTAGGACTCCTTCAGGTGATAGCCACTGGAATGGGCATGAGTAGCGGAACAGGGAGGGCAGGGCTGTCTTCTTTTTCAGAAGTATGTCTTACCACTCCCTGGCAGTTATGTGGTACAAATGGGTCCTGAACTGTCTGCCACCTATCATCTGTCCCTCTGTCTCTCCAAAGTAGCAACAATGTGACCTTCCCTTCCATGGATTTATGTAGGAAACAGGGTCTTGGAAGTCAGACAGTTCTTTGATCTAGAAGCCACAAGAGGTGAGAGACATGGTTTTACAGCTGACAAGAGAGTAAGACTAAGGATCATTCCTGTGAGTAACTGAGTTCACTGACCTGCCCAGTAGTGCATCTAGACTGACCTCGGGGTGGGGGTGGGGGGCCTAGGCCTCCGTGCTCACTTCTCACTGATGCCTTTCTTGCCATCCATTCACTAGGTTTGAGGTTGTTAGGAGCAGGGGTGATGGCATTTTCATTTTTTGACAGGGGTAGGGTGGGTTGAAAGAGAGGTGCATGAGTGTTCGGGGTTGCCTGTCAGATGGGGATTGGAAAAGAAGCAGTTGTCATGGTGATGGCAGGTTGCATCCCACCACCATGGAAACCAAACTTAAGAAAACTGATGTTAAGGCTGGAAGTCACATGATGTATCATTTTGTTTTGTTTTGCTTTGTTTCTAAAAAGAAGAGGGGTTTGATTTTTACCCCTCTCCTCCGCCCTCTCTCTAAGACAAGGCAGGGAGGTGAGAAAAACTGCTCAGAGGATAACAATGAGACAGCGTGGAGTACTTAGGAACTTCTGTCTCACGTTCTACTTCTTCCCGTACAGTTTCCCTGCTGTTGGGAAGGGAAGAGGAATGCGGTTGGAATTTCACATTTGCTGTCAGAGGTGTGCACTGGTAATTAACACACATAGAGAAGCACAGGATGTTAGTTCTCCTGACCTGAGAGGGCCCAGCCTGAACTCATCTGCTCAGGACAGAGACGGAGCTGAGCACATGGCTTATTCCAGATGTGAGGACGGTCTGTATGTTGATACATTATAGTATCTGATGACATTTGCAGCTTTTTTTTTTTAAAGTTTTTCTCCTTTTATTAGATATTTTCTTAATTTACATTTCAAATGCTATCCCGAAAGTCCCCTCCCCCCTCCCCCTCCCCGCTCCCCTGCCCACCCACTCCCACTTCTTGGCCCTGGCGTTCCCCTGTATTGGGGCATATAAAGATTGCAGTACCAAGGGGCCTCTCCTCCCAATGATGGCTGACTAGGCCATCTTCTGCTACATATGGAGCTAGAGACATGAGTTCTGGGGGTTCTGGTTAGTTCATATTGTTGTTCCTCTTCTAGGGTTGCAGACAGACCCCTTCAGCTCCTGGGGTTCTATCTCTAGCTTCTCCATTGTGGGCCCCGTGCTCCACCTTATGTTGCTGGAAGTTTGTGCCCTGCTCTGTCGAACCATTCTAAAAGGTTTTTATCTGATAGTCACAAGGACTGCTAATAAGTCAGGATGGATTATACTTAGGAGGCAGACTTGCGACATTCCAGCCTCTCCACAATTGTCAGAGTTCTAATTACTTGATTAGCCTTGCAAAAGGCTCAGAGTAAGGCAGTTTCTTTCCAGGAAACTGGTTCTCACTTCCTTTGAGCTGTTCCAGCTTGCTAGTCTGGCCAGAGGAATAAGCACTCGGAGGTGTTAGAAAGCCATGTTGAAGTTCTATCCTTTTATCTCCCACGTACCCCCTGTACCCCCCGCTCCCAGGTGATCTGGAGAGGAAGTTGTAAGATTCCCCCCCCCCCCACACACACATGAAGGCATTGGGTATAGGGCTTCTCTAACAGGTGTGAATTTCCCTTTCAAACTGAAGGGCATGTGCAGACAGGTTAGGCAGTAGAGAGTCCTGGAGGGACATTTGTGTAGAAAGGGTAGGGATGAAAACACAGTTTGTTGACACAATGGCCACAGTGATGGCTGTGCCGATGGTTTCAGCACAGGTCCAACCTCTTCGCTATTATTCATCGCTGCCAGACAGATGTGTTTTTCTCTGTGGCCTCAGGCAGAGTGGATGCCATCTCACTTGCATGAGCTCACTGTGTGTCCACCAGGGTCTGCAGGAAACGGAGCCGGACCTCTGTGGTGGTTCAACCCCTCCCGTTCTTAGCTCTGGCCCTGGGTGTGATTAATGTCCCTTCTAATCACTGGAAGAGATTGCATCAGAGCCATCAGCTTCATAAATCCTCCTCTGGGGACTGCTGTTTGGAAGAGCTCTCCATATTCCCAGGAGGTCCTGGGCCAAATGTCTTTGCTTTCTTCCCGGAGGCCCATTACCATAATTTTCTTTTAAAATCTTTCCTGGGGTAGATGTCTTCGGTGTTAGATCATAGCTGCAGCCAGCCAGCCCCCTTCTGGAGACTGTGACCACAGACAGATACTCTCCCCAAAGCCTCGAGCAGCAGCAGACACTTTAGAATTGATTTAGTAGGGTAATAAAAGTGACCCAGAATCTGTTTAGGGCCTTGTGTTCACCTGTTGTTTTGGGTGCTGGTCCTTTTGTCTTTCTAGTTTCTTCTATGGACGTGGATGCTGGTGGCCTTCCCTTTTGAGCAAGGTACTGGCGCAACTTTTGCAATGAGAGCCCTGACTCCTGCTTCTCATTTCCAAGTCTCATTCTCTCCGCTGTCTATGTCCAACACAAGATCCTGATTTTTTTCCCAGTAATATAGCTCTTGAAGGGCTGTGTCTTACTATTTACTACTTGCGTTTACAGTGTCTCTTTGGAACGAAGCTTCCGACAGAATCACGCAATAGACAGACTCTTTCCCAGCTACTGCCCTTGAGTTATAATCACATATTATTACATTTACGTGCAGCTGAGGAATAGTGACATATGCAGTGGCATCAAAGTCATTGACTACATCTTTTCAAATCGCATATCCCTAAACAAGAAGGTGGAAGGGGGAAGAGGATTCAGACCTTCTTGCAGGCAGTTGTCCTGAGTCTGAGGCTAGAGATAGATAGGGACGGCTAACGGAGGTGGAGATCTATCTCCTGGGAGCTGTTGAGCACTTGGAGAGAGTCTCCTGAGTTCTGACAACTGCCAGAGTGGTCACATTCTTGTTCCTACATAAGTACCTTCTCCATTAGGCCTGAAACTCAAAGAGAACATCGTGTTCTGTCAACCTGCCTGTCCCTGGTGGCCCTCAGATCATATTCATTTGCTTTATGCATGGTGATAAAGGCTCTGGGAAGGGACAGCTGAGAGTGGAGGGGTCTCTGAATACCCCACAGATAGGGCTGCATATTTCTGTAAGACACCCCCTCCCCTCCATTTGCTTCCTGCAGCCTAAGTCTTCCCCAGCCTCGTGCCTGCAGTTGTGAAGGTGAGGGGCTGGCTCAGATGGGGAAAGCTCTGCTTACAAGGCAATGCAAGGTGCAAAACCCCATCCTAGGGTTCTGTTGGCAATCAGAGCCAGTACCACACCAGCACTAGGTCCACCCTCTGCCTTGCCCCAGCTTTCTCTGCTAAAGAGGGAACTAAACAAATGGCAGGTGTGCTGGCCGAGCCGTGCTGCTCAAATTAGCTGTGTTGCTAAGGAAACGAGTCAACTGGTTGAAGGAAGGAGCATTGGGTAAAAGGGATAAATCAATAAGCGAACCTATTTTTATCATTTCCCTAATGATTGTCTTGAAGCTACTAGACAGGGAAGGGGAAGGGAGAGCCGCAGAAACTCTAGTCCTCATTAAGGGCTTGGAGCGAGTGAGCAGTGAAGGGGTGTTTGGGAAGGTTGCCAGGAAAGTTTACCAAGTGAGAGGCCCCTAGTGAGCAGACAGTGAGAGAGAGGGGAAGCTCCTTTGCAGGCCTGAAGCTCTTTTATGGTCATGTTCTTCTTTGACTCGGTCTAGGCCTTTGTTCGGCAACATTTGATCTTTCCTGGATCTTGCACAGGCTTCCATAACCGTCTTCTTTATGTTCAGGTTGATGGTGGATTCTGGCATTGGTTTGATTTTCTTTCTCCCTCCGAATACATATAGTGTTAATTGATTTTATGATTATAAGTTAATACGTGCTCATTATAACAGTCAGACAATGGATAAAGGAGTAAAGAGAAAAAATGAAAATAACCCTATTACTCAGAGAAAACTCATTATCCTTCTATCAAAGCCGGGTCCCACCCCCTTCCCCCTCTCTTAACATTAAAGAGAATGTCTGTGCATGCTGGCTCCTTTTCATTTTTGATAGATAATGTATGCCCACAGTATGCAGTACAAAAGTTCAGATGGGGATACTGTGTAGAGAGAATGTAGGATGTCTTTTTATAATGATAACCCAGGCTCTGGTGGCCCTGTGCCATCTCTGTATTGATTAGTCCCTTATTCATTAAATAACAATCATTAGATACCCACTATTCCCAAGCACAGGGTTGGCCACCAGGAACAGGCAAAGCCTCTACCCTCAGTTTCCCAGGCCTTTCTGATTCCTTGGTCCCTTCAGACAACCACAGACCCAGTGGATTCACAAGAGACAGAGGCTTATGTAGCTTGAATGAGGAAGAGCTTTCCCAGTTCTTCCCAGGTGCTTCTATATGGGTTTCTGAGCTAGCGCAGGGCATTTCTAACCACGGGTAATAACCAGGTGAGCCCAGTGCTTTTGTGAACAACTTTATTAATAGCATGCATGTTTGTGTGTGTGTATGTGTGTTACATGGAAGAGTCACTCATACAGTTTGTGATACCAGCCCCTCCTCAACTTGTGATGGCCAGTAAAACCTGGCTTTTGTTTGTTTGTGTTTGCTGTTGTTTTAATTTGGGCTCTTAACCATGTTCCCATGAGTGCCAATCCTAAGAGAGATGCTCTGAACAAAGGACTGCCTGGTGAAGCAAGTCTGGAGTGTGCTGTGTACCGCTTCCCACCCCATTGTGTGTGTAGTTACACACTGTGTACAGTAGCATTAAAGGCTCCAAGCAGACCTGCTGGGAAGGAACCTACTTAACTTTACTTAACCCGGGCTTCCCTCATTTATTTGATTGCAACTTTCTGTAGCACTAGTATTTTGTGACCTACATTGTAGAGGCAGCACCCCAGATGCCCTCAGCGTCTGCAGCCATTCATCAACGCTGCTTTGGCACTCGGTCAGTTTCCTTTCTAGACCAAGTTCCCAGGCAAGGTCAGAAATTCCTCAGCCACCACTTTTGCCTGATTCTCTCTGTCATCAGATTCATCTTGGAATCCCAGGCATCAGCACCAAGCCCAGCATAGCTTAGCCTGCTCTGGAGTCTTCTGGGATGCTGGGCCCTGGGTTAGCCTTTTGCCAGCTATACAACAGAGGCCTGTTCCTTCTTGTCTTTGTGTTCTGGTGGCCTTGCCAGGGTGTGTGTTGGGTGAGGACTTGTCCTAAGACAGGGCGTGTGCATGCCAGTGTAGATCTCAGAGGTTTCCCTTAGCTTCCAGAGTTTGAAGCAGAAAGGGTGCCTAAGAGTCCTTATGGGCTCCCATGCAGTGGCTTCCCTTCTGCTGTGGGCTTCAGGAAGCATAATAGAATCTGGGGCAGAAATCCATTTGGAAGTCCAATGAGGCTCATCCATTTTCCAGATCAGGTGGCTGAGCATGAGGAAGCAGAGAATTTCTGGGTTGGGGATGCTGTGTGTGAACTGGAGATGTGTGGGAAGGAAGGACCGCCAGCTGTGGGAGAATGCCTGTGACTCAGGGATCCGTGGAAATGGTGGTGGTGGGGAGGAGATGGTACTACCAAATGCAGTGGACTAGAAAAGTCACCTTCTCCTGTCCTAGCCTAAGACCAGAGCAACTGGAGGGCTACTGATGTCTCTGTGCATACTTGGTCACTGCTTGCTACTCTCCAGAGATCCCTGGATACTCATTTGATGCCATTAACACAGGGTTACAGTGGAGATGGGAAGAGAGGCCTTAGGGTATGTCAGGGTGATCGGTGTTCTGTACTACTGAAGAGTTAGGCCCTATGTCCTACACTGGCAACCCCGCTCTGTGGGGGTGACAGGAGAATGGTCTCTGCCTTCTCCTCTTTGTGAAATAGACTACCTTTCTTCCCCCACCCCGAGTTGTGGAATTTGCCAGAGAATAGGTTGAACTGCAAGACTAGTGACACATCTGGCTCGTGTTTGTCATAACAGTAATTACAGAATGAAATCCCAGCCTGCAGGATGACTGGGCCCTGGGAGGGAGCTGGTATTTCTCTTTTCTAGCCATGGCCCCACCTCCCCTTGAGCTTGCAGCGAAGCCTTTCTTCAGGAGTCAGGGAGCCTGCTTTGAATCATGATTTTTTGTTTTTGTTTTTTGTTTTCGTTTTATGTTTTTTGTTTTTCTTCAAAAAGGCACAGAGAATGCCTCACCGATCTTTAGATAAACAGCAGGGGAAAGCTTGTATATTTACTCACTGGATTCACAGTTTGGTTTCCAGAGCCTGGACTTTGCCATGGGAGATTCCAACCCATGCTATGATTTTCTGTTACCTATAAATGCAGAATCTTAGGAGAGAATAAGAAGGGACCATTGTTTCTTTTGGTTTCAGGGTGTGCGTTCTGTGTCAGATATTATAACAGATGGGAGCTCACATGGGGTAGGGGAATGGTTTCCTTTCCAGGGATTCTGGATTCTTCTTTCCCTCAGTTGATCAGAGGTTCTGGAGAGAAGGGTGACTCTAGATGCAATTCTGAAAGGGTAGCAGATAGCCACAGCTTGGTCTTTATTGAGGCCAAAGCTGGTTCTTCTGCCCAGGCACCTGAAGCATGAGAAGAACAGGATTCTTGCTTTTTTCCTCTTCATCGATTTGATGCCCGTTTTGTTCCTGGATTTATGTTTTATTTCACCCAGTGATTGGATTATCTGACATATGCCTAACTCTAATATTTTCTGCCTGCTTCCTTTTCTTAAGGAAAACACTTCATTTTCACGGACCAGTCCTAAATGATAATGCCTCTTATGAAAGGGTCATATGCTATCCTGCCTGCCTGCTTGCTAGTGCAAATCATTCATGCTGAAGGGATCAGCAGGAAGAAGTTTGTATGTGTATGTTCACAGCCATCTTAGAGGCTGGATCCCCCCTTACATGAACTTGGTCCTTAACACCTCTGTTTCACGCCATTTGAGTACATGATCCTGGCCACCATCATTGCCAACTGCATCGTCTTGGCCCTGGAACAGCATCTTCCTGAGGATGACAAGACCCCAATGTCTCGAAGACTGGTATGTGTCTGCTTTCTCCGCCCTTTCTCCTCTGGGTTTTTTTTTTTTTACTCCTTTCCCCCACTTCCTTTCTCATACAGCTCTGTGAAATCTTTACTCTTTGCTGAGGGACAAGTTAGCAATAAACCCTGCTGGGACTCAGGAGGAAGAGGGCTTTGCAAATGGGGGGGGGGGGAGGTGTACATCACATGACAGTCAGGCAAGAAAAAAGGGCAGGCACGGGGCCATTTGCTTCACTCCTCTTTCCCAAGGGACTGTTGGAGTGAGAAGGAACAGGGAGGGAGGATGTTGAAAGCTGAGTGTGTTGGTGGTTATGAACTTGCTAAATGCCGACCAACATCCTTATTCTCCTAAAAGAATGATTCACATGTCTAATGTATTCCTCCAGAAGAGAGGAATACACAAATTATTTAAAATCTAGACACATGGGCGAGTGACCAAGCATAAGAACTCTGAAGTTTCTAGCTAGGGTATAGACCCAAGAATGGAGAAATAAACTCCTTCTGGGCAATGCTATGCCATCAGGGACTTCCAGGAGAAAAATGCCTAGTCCCCAGGTGGGACACATCTGTCCATTTCTATAGCCCTTTCCCCTAGTCTGTGTATTCCATGCAGTTTCAGGTCCTCTTGGTGCTTCAGTAACCTAAGCTGTACCCATATAGAGGGCTGGTCAATGGGTGTACAGGAGAGGGTCAAGGTGTGCTTTGGCTTGTGTCTGATGAAGAATAATTATTCCATTGTTGCTCTGTTCTTCATCCTTGCAGGAGAAGACAGAACCATATTTCATTGGGATCTTCTGCTTTGAAGCTGGGATCAAAATTGTGGCTCTAGGGTTCATCTTCCATAAGGGTTCATACCTCCGTAATGGCTGGAATGTCATGGACTTCATCGTGGTCCTTAGTGGGTGAGTCTTGCTTCTTGCTTCCTTCCTTCTTGCTCTCTCTCTTTATGTGTGTGTGTGTGTGTGTGTGTGTGTGTGTGTGTGTGTGTGTGTGTGTTGGGAGGCTCATGGTGACATGAGGTAGCTGGTACAAGGAACACACAGAGGACAGAGATCAGAATGTACAGTAGAAGCCAAAGAAAAAGATCAAGGCTGAGAGTCTCCAGAGAGCTAAACCATAAAGAAACCATTCTTGGAAGAGTTGGGTGTATGTTGCATTAGATAGAGTCATGGACTCTCAGGGGTGCCTGGCATCCTGTCGTATACTTGCTTGATTGCTCAACACCTAGTTTTCCAAGAAGGAACCTTTTAACTGAAGCAAGCAGCTTGTGCTGGTCTAGGGAAGGGGTGGGTCATCCCAAGAGATCAGTCAAAAGATGCTCAGGTGTAGTTTCTTTGGGAGATTGGAGATTCCAATTATGTCTTTCTGAACTAAAAGTTAAGATTAACACACTGAGAACAGAATTAATGATTTGTGGATTTATTAATGGCATAAAATTGAATCACATGAAAATACTTGATAAGACATTCCTTAGAGCTTATTATAGTATATATTGGAACTGCCCTGGTGTTATAGGCACATAATGGATGGCAATCTATTTAGGTGAATATTTGCAACATCATTCCTTTGGATATGATGATGGGTAGATGTATGAGGATGATGGGTAGATCCAATATTGTTGGTAGCAGATGTGATGGGCTTTGGCATTGGGAGTGGTAAGATACTGTCCAGGATTTCTATGGCTTGTGAGTCTTTGAATTCATTGTCTTTCAGTGCTTGCTGGGGAGAAGAGTAAACTTGCATAGGTGAGGATTAAGTGTTTGGCATAGATATTTCCATCCTTAGCTGCTCACCTCTCTGGTAAGGACAAGCAAAGACATGGGACACTGAAGAGAAGGATTATGTAGCCACCACTGTGATTGACAAGACATGAGGAAAAAGAAAATTTGTAGGAAGTTGGGTAAGGGTCAAGACTGAGAAGCTGAGCTTGGA
This sequence comes from Mus minutoides, assembly GCA_902729485.2. Lineage (NCBI taxonomy): Eukaryota > Metazoa > Chordata > Mammalia > Rodentia > Muridae > Mus > Mus minutoides. Next base: position 951,808 of record LR749917.1, read on the forward strand.
AACCATGAATCTACCCACTGTCTTCTAACACAGATACAAGTGCTCACATTTTTAGCTTTTAGGCCAGTTGTGATTGAGTGAAAGAGAAGTAGTTGAAGATATAGTTGATTAGAATATAGTTTACCATGAACTAACTAGTTCCCCCTGCGCTCATGTCTCTAGCTGCATATATGGAAGAAGATGGCCTAGTTGGCCATCATTGGGAGGAGAGGCCCCTTGGTCATACAGACTTTATATGCCCCAGTACAGGGGAACGCCAGGGCCATTATGTGGGAGGGGGTGGGTAGGGGAGCAGGGCGGGGATGGAGGAGGGTATGGGGAAATTTCTGGATAACACTTGAAATGTAAATGAAGAAAATATCTAATAAAGAGAAAAAAAAAAAAAAGAATATAGTTTACAAGCAGCCAGCCTCAGTATGGGTAGTGGATAAACAGGGGTAAATGTTCATGTTTAAAAAGTATCCACTGCCCTACAAAAGGATTTTCTGAAGACCATTTTCAAAAAAAAAAAGGTTCTAATGCTACAGTTTAAATATGACTTAATATACAAAGTATCACTGAAGTATTATTTTTCACAAAAAATGTAGCAACTGGAGTAATGTTTTAAATGTCTCTAAAATCAGTAAAGTACACTGTGTTGGGAAAGTCCTAAGTAAGAACTTGAGTCATGTTATTTTATTCCATTTGAAATCCTATTAGTGTTTGTTTGTTTTTTTTCATAATACTTTTACTGATTATTTGTGAATTTCACATCGTGTGCCCTGATCACACTTACTTCTCAGTCCTCCCCTGTCTGGACCCCTACCCTTATGGCATCCCCCAACCCCACCCAAAACAAGAAGAGAAGAAGAAAACAACAACAACAACAACAACAACAACAACAAACAACAAAACAAGTCCAATTTGTGTTGCTCAGATGCTTTCTGGAGCATGATCAGACTCCCATAGGCCAGTCCCTTAAAGAAAACAGGGTCCTTCTCCACCTGTACCCCCACCATAAGTCTTCAATTCTTCAAAGTGGAGAGCTGCACTTCGGCACTTATATCACATTTTTAAAGAGTTCTCTTTGATGGCTTTCTGTCTAGGCTGTTACTTTTGGTGGGGGTAGGGGTTGTCACAGAAGCCTTCTATGTCCCTCTTTCTCAACTGTTCATCTTCAAGTCACCGATACCACTGCAAAAGTAGCTTTCTTGCCCTTTACAGTCAGCAGGAGTGTAGATCACGGACTTCCACATGGTTTCTAAGGGTAGCATGTTGGTGTGTGTGTGTGTGTGTGTGTATGTGTGATTGGTTCTGCTCAATGTTATATGCACTGAAAACATTTGAAGTTTCTGTTCTAAACTACTTATTTTATTTTAAACTGTCATATATTGATTTTTTAAAAATACAGAAAAAAAAACCTAAAGAGAAAAATCCTTGCTGATTTATTAAAAGCAATTTCTGATTTTAAGAGCAATTTCTGGCTTTTATGGCACCTCTTTCCATCCCTTTAAAGCAAAGGGAGCTTTCTTTTGGATGTCTGTAATTTTGCTGCCTTTTTCAATATATGATGAGCATATCACACATCATTCTGTACTCTACTGAAATTTTGTGGTGACTGATGAACACTTTGTTAAGTGGATACACACAGCTTATTGCTTGTTTCTGCTTGTTATTCGACACTTAGATTGCTTTCTGGTTTTTGCTATGATAAATAATTATTAAAGATGCTCTAACATACATCTTTTAGATGCTACACTTTACTAGACAGTTTGACAGGCTGAAGTGCAGTCAGTTTTCTGTATCTTTGGCTTCTGAGCAGATCCAGTCAAGCATGGATAGGAAATATTTGGGGAAAAATGCATCTGTAGTGAGTCTAAAAAGACTTTTCATTCTTATCTCTAGTCCCTAAACAGTATAGAATAACTAATATTTACATAGTGTATATGCTGCATAGTCTTGTAGGTAATGTAGAGATTATTTAAAGCATCCAGAAAGGAGGATGTGTATACAATTTATGTTAATGACATGTTATATAACGCACGTGAGCATGTGTGAACTTCAGTATCCACAGTCTCAGAACCGGTCTCCTCCAGGTACCATAAGACAGTTGTACTTTTCAGGGGGAATCTGGTGGTTCTGGTGTGGGAAATGGGGACTCTGATGTGTATGGGGAGGTGGAAGACCTTACCATCTGAAGAGACAAGGGAAGATCAGTATGAACTTTGATAAGGGCTGTCAACTGCATTGAAGGAGCAGATTTATGGGAGCCAGCCAGACACTTTTGCTGCTGTAGCTAAGAAGACGCCTACTCCTCACCTGCATCTCCAGGGAGTGCTTGCTAGCACTTGGCCAAGTCAACTGTCCTGTTTGTGCTGTCTCCCCAGTTTTCTTGGTGGTTTCTCAGACACAGATGGCCCTCTGGGTAACTTTGACTATGGGTGCTTCCTAGTTGAACCAACAAGACTTTAGTCTTGATCTCATCTCACCTCCAGCTCAACATGCAGGAAGCTCTTCTCAGTTCACACGTAGATGGTTTCCAGGTGGATGGTTCACTGTGCTCTTGACTGTTGAGGGCTGAGGTTCTGACCCACTGCAATGGAATGGGTAATTGAACTGTCTGTGTTTGCACACTCACCTACCACCTTGCTTTGCTGGTAGGAGGCATACCGTCTTTGGAGTCTGCCCATGTCTCAGAATACGAGCTTGGCAGTATTGATGGTGCTCTCTTTCTCTTAGCGATTCATTAAACTAGGGACATTTTACAATTATGGCATCTTAACTTCAGTTAATATGTTGCAGTACCAACTAGTGAGGTGGGCAGAACCAACTGCAGAGATGGGTTATTCAGTATCCAGGATGTTCTATCATTTTCTTACTATCACTTGCTTTCTGGTAGAAGATCCTGGGGTTTAGACAATGCTCTCTGATGCAGGGCTTCTCTTTTTAAAGCCTACTCCATGCATCCCCTCTCCTGGCCACACAATCTTCCTTTTCTTTTTCTCCTTCTTGACACCTGCATCCAGAGTTATTCCTGCTGACAGCACTTCCTTCCCACCTCGTCTTCAGGTGTCACCTCACATTCTACTCCTGTGCACAGAGGGATTGACAGGGTTGGAGCATGACACGATACTTCAGGGTAGAGGCTGCATAACATCTCAGGTCTCGGTTCTGGTGGTGGGTGGGGGGCGGGAGGTCGGGGGCAGGAGGGTGGGTACTGTAGAATCATACAGCTGGCTCAGCACGAGACCTGTCATCATTAGCCTGCTGCTAAGAAACAAGTATTGGGGAGGGGGTGGGGACTGGAGTCCCCACATTCTGCCTGCCACCCCTAACCTTCTGTAGTATTGTAGATGGGCATGGTTTAAGTCAGTCATTTCATATATTCACCTATAAACCCATAAAAGGTCTGTCTGAGTCCATTTTCTGCTACTATAGAATATCAGACACTGGGTGTTTTAAATTTTTTTGAAAACAGAAAAGATTTATATCTTACAATTCTGGTATCTGAAAAGTCTTAAGAGATGAGTCTGGCATCTGATGAAGCCCTTCTTGCTGTGTCCTCACAGAGCCAATGACATCATATGCTGAAGAAGAGAAGGGAACTAAGTAAACTCACCCTTTGAGTCGGAGTCTGCTCCTGTCATACGTAACGAATTCTGGTTATAGCATATAGTCTACGCTGTAGGGAGGTGTCCACACAACCAAATCACCTCAGAAAGGCACAATCTTGCTACGTCACAGAGCTGCTTAAATTTCAACAGGGGCATTTCAGAGGAACTTCAGATTGCAGTAAGAATCTTGTTGTCCTCATTTTCCAGAGAACAAAATTGAGGCTCATAGAGGGCATGTGTCTAAACAGCAGACACTATCTAGGACAGTGGTTCTCAACCTGTGGGTTGTGACCCCTTGGGGGTGGTCAATGACCCTGTCACAGGGCTAGCTAAGACCATCAGAAAACACATATTTATATCACAATTCATAACAGTAATAGAATTACAGTTATGATGTAGCAATTGAATAATTCTATGGTTGTGGGGGCACCACAATGTGAGGAGTTGTATTAAAGGGTTGCAGCATTAGGAAGGCTGAGAAACACTGATCTAAGAACTTGAGCTGACGTCTTCAGGCTCTAAGCCCATTCTGCAACATTCTTCCTTCTCGTACCATCAGTCACCTCTGCTAACTCAAGGCTCTGTAGTCATAGATCTCCATAATTCATATTCCTTTGGTCCCCTAGAAACAGTGGACAGAGCATGGCAGGGCTGTAGATCATCATACAAGTGTTTCCAACTCAAAGCGGGAGCTGCAGCTGGGGTTTGAAGAAGGCAAGCTCTCTTGTGGCCTTCTGAGACTTCAGTCTGTGGCCTTGCAATATAGCGCCTTGCTCTATTGTAAAGGACGTCAGCTCTTAACAGAATGCTTTTTGGTGCCTGACAAGTAGATCAAAAGACCCAGCTGACTTCTTTGTGAATTGGCTTGTTTAGACACTCATTCATTCATCCATTTGCTTATTCAACAAGACAAATCTTGTTGACCGAGAAATACCCAAATCAGTTTAATTCTCATCTCTGCTGAAACAAACTTCTGTCTGCTACGACGTAGGATTGCTCTTGAATTGGTAATAATTCAGGAGGCTTTATGTTTAAACTCTTGTCAGGGCACCTAGAATATTCTATATTACTTAAAATACTATTATATATTAATCTTAATAAGAAGTTATTGAACCTAAACATATAGAGAATGATAGGGGATGATTAAAAACTTAGGCATCTATAAACCATTATAAGAGAGAGAACTGGGAAACATCTGGGTTTTATGACTTTTGTTCACCTCTGTATGCCCAGAGTCTGGTATATAGTTTCTGCTTGCAAATTTTGATGTATTACTTGTACCACTACCAAAGTCTTTCACCTTCTACAGGATGCAAAAAGGGTGGTGAGCGAGGCCTGGGCCTGGAGCAGGGAGAGACTGTCCCTGCACCTTTCCTTCGGTCTCTCTGGGATTTGTGCCTACAACTCCATCTGCCTAGCTTACTTTGTTAGGGAAATAGAAGCTGAGGGTTTATACTCCAGGCTAATAAGAAATACTGGGCTCTCTCTTCTATCTCCTTGGGAAGTGATCAAGGCCTCTAGAGGAAGCTGGGTGGAATGTAGGGAGAAGCCAGCACTCATTTGTCCTATAACACTGGCATTTAGCAAAGCTGAGCTAAAGCCCATGTTCCACAGGTGATATTTCTAATTCCTAAAAGTAGTACCTTAGACAAGAAGCATTAGGTTTAATTATTTTCCCCAGGCCCATTTCAGGGATGAATAATCTAAGGCACAGAAAATTTTAATAATGTGCTTATATCCAAGTGAATGTTCTCCTTTACACACATTTTAACATCCTGCTATTTCAATTACCTGTGGTCAACCACAGCCTGGTGGACACTTCCTAAGTATTGAATGGCATCTCCTTCTGAGTAGCATGGTAAGATCTTTGGCTATTCCTTACTATCCTGCCAGAGACATGAACCATCTCTTTGTCCAGAGTGTTTACAATGCATGTATATACCTGCCGCTCTGATATCAGGTCTTCCTTTCAAGGTATTGCAAAACCTGTGCTCCAATGTTCCTTACTTTATTTTATAATGGCCCCAGTTGTGAATGTAGTAATGTTGGCAATTTTTCTACAGTGTGTTTTTGTAACTTGTATTATAATTGTTAGTTAGTCCTGTTATCTCTCACTGTGTCTAAACTATAGAGTAAATGATATCATAGGCAAGTAGATATGGAAGTAGGAATGTAGAAAAGGTCATGCTGTGTAGAATTCTGTACTAGATGTAGTTCTTCATGCCTCCTGGAGGTCCTGGAAAAGACTTCCTGCTGGTAAGTGAGGTAGTTCTATATGATAAGCAGAGTTTGAACCCAGTCTGTCTGCCTTTAGTGTCTGGGTTTCTTTTGTGGGCCATTGTATCTTCTGAGCTTAGAGATGCTATTAGCATCTTAGGGATGCTCTTCAGCCACTGAAGACATTCAAGCTTCTCTCTTTATTTCCTCTGCACATCCTTTGGTTCAGGCCCAGTGGTAAGCTGTATGTTGTTCTTCTTACACTTGAGGAATCTTTATTTTCAGTCCTGATGACATTACAGAGTTCAGAGCTGCTCTTGTATGATCCCATTACAAACATCAGTTAGCTCAGCACACACTTTGGTGTCATGATGATCAACTGGACAGTGGAGCGAGGACCCGTTTGAGTGGATGTGTAGTACAAGCACTAGAGTATTCATGGCTTTCTCTAAACCTTTCACCTCTGCTAAGGTTCTTGCCACCAGACTTAGACAGCCACTTAAGAGCTATTGAAAAGACATTACTTAGCTCCCACAGTCTTTGGCACCTTGCTAGGTGTGGGTAGGCTAGGTCACATGTCCTTCACCAGGACAATGAGTCTACATGTCATGAGCACTCAGAAGCAGGGCTTCAGACTTGTCTCATGGGAGAGCTTATTTAAAGAGATAGCACTTAAGTAGCACTGAACTGCACAAAGAGCTGGGTATATAAATGTTTGGGGGTGGGAATATGAGGACAGAGACAGAGGGCATTCCTAAGAACCCAGTAGTGAGAGACAGTTTTGTAGAGGTCAACAGGAGCCAGCTTAATCCATGCAAGAGCATTTATATGAAGCAGGGGATCCTTGAAGACTTGAAACTGGGGGTGGAATCCTACTTCTAACTCTGTTCTGGACGCTGTACACGTTTTTTAAAGATTCTTTTTACCCTGGTATCACCTCTGAGGAAAGACATGGCAAAGAGAAGTGGATGCTTTCTGAGTCTTCAGCTCCAGCTTGCAGGGAATGAGTATGTGACGAGAGAGAGAGAGAGAGAGAGAGAGAGAGAGAGAGAGAGAGAGAGAGAGAGAGAAGACAAAGGAAATCGTGGGCAGGGGAATGCGGCAGAGGAGCAGGGACCAGCCATCCTGCAGCCTCAGCTTCCAGCCAGAGGCATACACAGAGTGGTTTAGCCCAAAGCCTGTTTGTAGGAGGATGATATCTGGAGCTAAATATACATCGATAGGTATTTTTAGAGGGTTTCTGTAAGAAGGCTGCCCTAACATGAGTTTCCCTAGCAGCTAAAGATCGAGGAAAGCACAGTTTTCCTCTGGGAGCCCTGTCTTTCTGGTGCTGAAAATGTGGGGGAAGTGTTGCTTATGCAGCCCCAGGGGCCCCCAGCCCGATTCAAATCCCCGCAGTAATAGCGTGATAGCCCTGGGTATTTATATAGCAAATCATGTCAGGGAGCCTCCTGGGATCTTAGTGACTTGTCTTTTACACACCCTTTTAGTTGTGGGTGGGCCAAAGCCAGAAGTGGGAGAAAGAAAGGCTGGGTAGAGGGAGGAGGCAGGGAGCTTATAATTTTGTAGATGGGAATCTGACACTGAGGGAGGAGACAGGAGAGGGGTTTTGCACTTCCCAGCTTTGGTGAAACAGGAGTCTAGGAACCTGGTGTCCTTAGTACTGCTGGTGGGGAGGTCTGTGAGTTTTTGGCCTCCACTGCTTTTGAAATTCTTCCCCTGGAACAGAGCTGGGAGCTGCTTCTATGGCAGGCCTCCTCCTCTTCCCTGGCACTATGTTCAGTGCTCCACACTGGGGGAGCACTACAGTTACTGGTCCACGCAGTAGCTTCTTTTATCGGAACAGTATTTCTGTTCCAATTGTATGATGGGAGAGATATGGTTCAGATGCAGCTTTTTGCTTGCTATATTATTCTTTATTTTTAGAATGAAGAGATTCATTCAGGGGAAGAGATAGGCAAAGGGCTACATACTAAACGTAAAGGGCTTTTCTGAATTATGTACATTCAGGGAAGCTCCAAATAAGAATGTCAGTTAGAACTTGACAGACTATACATAGGTTCAGTAGGCAAATTTTTCTTGTCTTTTTTTTTTTTCTGATGAGATACATCACTAGTCCACTGAACAGATATTTATTGAACACCATCTGTATTCCATGTGCAAAGTTTTGGTGTTAGATTTCTTTTCTCAAGAGGCTTCTTCTTGTCCCCTATGGTGGAAGTGTAGTCCACAGCTATTAGAAAAGGACAAGAATTTAGCTTATGGTATCAGCCAAGAAGAGGCTAAAGCAGAGGAGGTAGGGGAAGCTTGGTGACACTGAGGACATTTGGTCTGGGGCTTTTCTTCTTGGATTTATGTTTATGAAAGGTAATTTGGAGACAGAAACAGTGGCCAGGGCATCCTCTGAAGACCACGCCCAACCCTGTGCCATTCACTTCATGGGCACGAATGTGTGAGTGATGGAGTGAGGGACAGTGAAAGCTGAGATGTGCCAGCATAGTACAGGGTATAACGTATGACCTCATTCTATAGACTCTGAAGACAGAGTCAACATCAGAGGGGTTGTTCATGTTTCCACTCCGTGGAGAAAATACATCTCCTCCCTTAAGTAGACATTGTAACTCATGTCTGTGTTGTAAATATAGTCCACAGTTAAGTATAAATGCATCGGCGTGAAATGTTAGGACATGAGGCACTGTTTAATGTCAATGAAGTCAGGCAGTAGTGCGTGTGCTGCTTATAGAGCAGTTTTGAAAGGGAAGGGTGAGCTGAGACAACCTAGATTTCAGAAGACAAAAAGTGGGTGGGATGGTATAATGGAGAGTCAATAAAAGCCATCGAAGGCCAAGTTACTCAGCCACAGTCACTGCATTTTATATCCGGGAGAATGTTAAATTTGTCCAACTTTTTCACGGAAGAGAAGACTGATGTACAACTGGCTAAGTGCTTTGTTCAGGCTCTTCAAAGTAGGATGTATGAACCAGGGTGTGGAGGGTGAACCAGGGTGTGGAGGGTGAACCAGGGTGTGGAGGGTGGTTTGCTTAGTGCAAACCAAGAGCTTTGAGCACTGTAAGTCAAAGGATTATAACTAAGAATAGTCAAAAGGCTGTGTTTCTGAATAGCCAACCCCTCTTGCTTATACTTGTAACTGAAGAGAGCAGTTTCCCTGAAACTATTGCAAATTCTGATACCATGGCTGTTAAAAGTTTCCTTCATTATCATTTTGTGCCAAGACAAAATTGAACAATAGGTTAGCTCTCATTTCTTTTCAGTAGTATATCTAATTTTATCAACACTGGGAAAGGCCTCCATAGCTATTATTAGCAAGAACAACAAAGAAATTCCAAGAGTAAAAGTTGAAATGGAGGCTTCCATTTTTAATTTCATTAACAATGAGAATTTTGCCTCCTCTAGAGCCCCATTTTTCCAGTCTTCCTATTCCTTTGTCTTCTGGCTCCCCCCCCCTTCTCATAAAGCCCTTACAGGTCACAGGGGCCCCAGAGAGGAAGGAGAAGACAAGCCTGCTTTGTCCAGCAGTAATGTCCAGTCAGCCCTTGTACAGAAAGAAGCTAAGTTCCTATTTCCTCCTTGTCTTCCTTTCAGTTCCTACCTTCACAGCTGCCACTCTCCTGTCAGATGCCTGAGCCTTGGTGACAGGATAGCTAGGGAAGGGGTTCAAGGCCATGGCTTTTCTCCATCTGTCCAGATCTGGGACAGTGACTCTGAGCCAGAGTGACAGGTGCGACTGCTTCACACTTCAGTTCCCATCAGCCATGCTTTTGAAGTGATTTACATCACCGAGGAAGGGACATCCTGCACCATGACCCTCCAGAGCCCAGCCAGACCTTTGTAGTCATTCCTAACCTCATGACGACTTGACTTGTCATGGGGAACTGCAGCTATAACTCTCATGGCTTGGGGTGACCTTGCTGTTGAGTGAGAGAAAACAACCAGAATGATGCCCCTCGGTGACCTCACCTACTGAGGCTTAAGCCTATTTGACACCCATTTATAGACCTTTGAACAAGAAGATAAAGGTGACTTTTGAGAGTTTGGAGGGGAGGAAAAGGAAAAGGAAAAGGAAAAGGAAAAGGAAAAGGAAAAGGAAAAGGAAAAGGAAGAGGTGACCAATCCCATACTCAAACAGCAAGCGGACTGCTAGAGATTCAGGACTGGACAGAGATAGTTTCTATTGTCTTTGAGTTTGCTCTCTAGAGGAGAAAAGAGATGGACTTTTAAACTGAAGCCCAGAGGTGTACTGAGTAAGCAGAGAGCAGTGTTAGAGCTCTGGGATCCTGGACCAAAACTGAAGGAAGGAGGATCAAGGAAATGATGATGGTCTTGAGACTGAGACAATGGAAGGGAAAGGAGGGGAAGCATAAGGAGAGCATTAGGCAGAGGGGAGGGCACCCATGCAGGACTGGACACAGGGCACACCAAGCACAACTGGGAAAGAATAAGATTGCTAGGGTACTTGTGGTGACAGTGACCTAGAGGAAGAAAGGAATGTTTTCTGGGAAGCCACCAAGGGGCTCTAACCAGGATGGTGAACAGAGCATCAGGCAGGGGTGCTGTTCTCTGGGAAGAGAATAATATCACTGAATGATTCCATGTCTGCTCAGAATAGGAACTTGGTACTAAGTCCCAACGAATCCCTTTCCTCCCCGTTGTCTCCTCCCCATTGTCTCCTCCCCGTTGTCTCCTCCCCATTGTCTCCTCCCCATTGTCTCCTCCTTCCAACTTTGGCCCTCAACTATAATTTTGTTTCACTAACTGAAGTTGTACCAAAACCCATCCTAGACCATACAATCTAGCCTATTGCATTCTGAAGACTTAATCTGCCCAGAGTGGAGATTTAGTTCCTGCCCTCTTAAGATCATGCTTTGAGCATCTCCTACTGATTCAAATAATGGGTAAGAATTGATGAATGTGTGGGCTTTTATTTTCAGCATTCAACAGAGAAATTATTTTAAAAATGCTTTGCTGAGAACATTGCTATATGATTATTATGATTTTTTATTTTCCAAATAGAACAATAGTCAAAAGATCAAGCCAACCCACATGCTTGTTTATGGGATGTTTCTCTTCTCTCTGCTCCTTCCTCATGACACATCATGATGCTGAATCTGGATTCTAATTGAACTCTTGTTAATAACCACGATAAATATAACATGTTGTGATCTAGGGGTTCTTTGTGGGGAACTCAGAGTGCTTTGTAATTTACCTCCCCCCCCACTTTCCATTTGAGAATTGGAGATGGAACCTACCCATTCCCTTTCTAAGTATGATGTTATTATATAGCAGACCTCCCAGTTGTGTCCTTCATATTCTACTGTGAGTATAGACACAGGAACAGTTAAATTCTTACTCTGGTCTTTTCTGCTGACAACTTATATTTCATGGCCTCTTTTTTCCAGGAGTATATTCAACTAGCTCTCTGTCTCTATCTCTGTCTCTCTGTCTCTGTCTCTGTCTCTGTCTCTCTGTCTCTGTCTCTCTGTCTCTGTCTCTCTCTCTCTCTTAGAGCTCTGTCTATTGAAATAACTTGGATATTTGAGTCCTTCAGTAAGTTAAATATCTCAAATAGAAGAAGTTCAAACAAGGTTCTTCTTCATGTGGTTCTGCAAATAAAAGAGGGAGGAGCTTCTGTGGTTTCAGCTTCCCCAAGCAATTACCATACTGAAACCACACAGAAGCCAAACAGTAACACATTTCCCTGGGATACAAATTTTTACAACCATCGTCATGTAAACTTAAAGCAGAATTGGATCTCAGGGCTCACCAGTCATTCCAGTGGTGTTCAACCTGGGGGCCCTGGGACTCTGGGAACTCCTGGAATTATTGTAATGGATGAGCAAATCTGTGGTCCCATCCAGAACTGGCTGTTCCCAGATAATGTTTTCTACATGTAGGTATCACAGTATAGTTTTTATAAACTGTGTACATGGTGTTGTGATTTATAGATACAGATACATTTAAATGTATTGTTGTTGAATAGTGGCTTTTTCTTCTCTTTGGTGAGTCAGCAAAGCATAGTGATTAACAATTGGGTAGCAATGGGTAAGTAAATCCATGCTCATACACTATGCTGTTTGCTACCCGTTTGACTGTGGGCATTCAACCAATTTTCTGTATACCTAGGGGTCCTTACCCATACTAAACAGAGTTGGGTGAATAATGGTTTTTAGTCATTGATATCAATTTTCTAGGGAATAGAGTGGGACTTGAACTTGTTGAAATTATAAAGAGGTTCTCTCACTTGTAAGATAATTGCTGAACCATTGTAATTAAGTGTGCTGCTCAATGTTGACTGTCAATAAGATCTGTAATCATTGAGGAGGAAAGACTCAATGTGGACAGCACTCTTTCTTAGGCTTGGGTCCTAGACTGCATTACGAGGAGAAAGGGAGCTAAGCATGGGCAGTTATCTTCCATCTGGTTCCTGTTTGTGGATGCAGTGTAACTAGCTGCTTCAAGCTCCTGCCACCATAACTTGGCCACCATGATAGACTAGACCCTCCTCAAACTACAAGCCAAAGCAAACCCTTCCTTAAGTTTCCTTTGCTTGGTGTGATTTTTAACACAGAGATAGAAAAGTAATGAAGGGACCGACCCACTGTTACAGAAAAAGGGCAGAAACTCAGAACTCTCAATTATGTCTAGTTGGAAGGTCACTTGCCCACAGCTGAAGGTGGCTGCTAGTGTTCCGTCTTGTGTAGATGTGGGTGGGAGAAGTGGAAGTTGGACATAGATAGCTCTTACACAGAGCGATTTGACTGGAGCAGAGTGTATGGCTTAGATAGTCACAGCAGATTGGAACATTTGAAGCCAGGCCTGAACCCAGTTTTATGTGGGACAGTCTAATCTTTAAAAATAATAAGAAGGAAAGAGTGTCAGTTGGACTGTAACACTCAGATAACTGTCTGAAGTCACATCTTTTATAATCAGCCTGCATATCAATTTCTTTCCCTATAGGTTAGAAATGGGTCCTTGGATAGTTTTGTTTTATTGGCCACTTGCCTATCTTTCTTCTTTTCGTATAGCTTTAGTGCCATAAAAGAACAGTATCTTTTTCTGAAGACTTTTCAGTTTGAACCTAAATGTTGAATTGATTACTATTTGAGAGAAGAGAGCAGCGTGAGAGGTGTTTTTTTTTTTTAAGATGCATTTCTGTTTCCTGAAACTCACCAATGCAAATTTATAGATTCATTACAAGCTGAGAGACTTCACAGGGGAATATAAACCAGGCAAGAAGGTGTAATCTAGTCTGTGAAGTTCTCACTGTCCCTGGCTCTTATTGCAGGAGTGTGGTAGGATGGGGGAGGGGTGGAATAGAAAGTTGGTGTTCTTTTACCAGATTTCTTTATTTTTCTTTTATTGTATGATAATGTGAAACATGCATATAATGTGTTTTGATTAAATTTACCTTCCATTCTGTTCCCTCACATTTCTTCCCTATTTCCCTGATACTTCTGCTCCCAACCATCTGCACTCTTCTTCACCCTCCCCGAGTCTACTTGGTGCCACCTCGATGTCCATAGGTTTAGGACCATAGACTCAAACATTAGTAGCCTCTCAAGGACTGTACCCCTGAACCAGCTTTCTTAGTAACACTGCTTTTCTGTCCTTCCCATCCATCTTCCCTCTTTCTGTCCATCTAACAAATTATCATGTATTAAGTGCCTACTGAATGCCAGGCATTATCATGGACCCTGCCTACTTGGATCTTACTGTTAATCCAGGTCATAGAGACATTTAGAAGACACGGAATTGCCTAGTCTGCACTTGGTAGTAAATGAAAATAGTGATCTCATATATCTCTCAGCAACACTAGATTATCTTGATGGTGTAGCCCATTCAAAAGACTAAAGACTTTGGTGTTGACAGATCTAGCTTGAACTTGGCTACTGAGATGTCTTTTTGGCCAAGTTGCTTAACTTACTGAATTTATGATATTAAAGCACATACATATTTTTCTTGGAGGGGTTGTGTTCTAGGTTGAGCAGGGTTAAACATTCTAAAAATAATCTCTCAAATTTTATAGGTTAGCATAATAGGTTTATCTCTTGCTTGTTAAACAGATAAGCATGTTAACAGTTCACTTTTTCTCTATTTATTGATTTAGAGACCAAGGCCCTAACCTAGGATTCTACCATCTGCCAGGTCTCATGATATTTTTGTGGAGCCAGAAAGAGAATATGAATTGTTTCATATATAAGTGGTGTATATAATTCCTCTTAGCATCCTATTGACAAGAATTGCAGGTTTGTTGCAACAAAACAAGAAGATCTTGTCCTAATTGGGTAGCTACCTCTAGGCAACAATATTTCACTGTTAAAAGGAGAATACCAGTTTAGGATCCTTTTCAAAAGACAAGTGATGACTGTTCCATTGTCTGCATGTGGGTTAAATAAAATGCATGTGCTGTCAGACATATATGATATGTAACAATTTTCTATTGATTATTAGTAACACTATTAAATAAATACTGTACATGCATATAACTCTTGTTAAGAACTGAGGCTAACATGGTAATGAGATGCATGACTTCAAAGAGCTTTCACATGGCTGTAGTGTGTGTGTGTTTGTAAATATTTAAATATATAATTATAATGTGAGGCTATTACATGAACTCTGAAGAAAAGGTCAGGGAAAGTAAATTTTGTTGCATTTGGGGTCTCATTACAAACCTTTTGTTGAATGTTTGCTGTATACATGGCCCAGTAATACGCAGCAAGAACAACAACAGAGTTCAGAGAGGAGGCGGTACAGATATGGGAATTTGGTTTCCTTCTCCTCAAAGGCATTAACGATTGATACTTGGTAGGTACAAGTATAAAAAGCCATCAAATCACTTTACTCCCTCTTAGTGAGAATTGCAATGGTAAGAATGAGAACCAGTTTGCCTTGTTTTATGTTTATCCTCCTCCCCTCCTGGATCACAGAGACCAGCAGTAGTTAGCCAGCTGAGGGTGGTGATGACTTTCTAAGTTGGCCTAGATAACCCTGCTGGTTAAGACATGTCAGACTCTGAACCAGCTCACCCATTTATTCATGTCTTTTCTATTGTTAGTTTGTACCAAGATGTGTTAACATTTAGTTATGGGGTGAGTGTAGCTACAATAAATAGAGTAGATACAGATGCAAATAAAGGGTTATCATAGGTCTTTGGAGAAAGAATTATTATTGTGGCAATAGTCCTAAAATAGTCCTTTGGAGTGTCAATTTCAATTATGGTTTTCGGTAGTGCAGTTGGTGGGCAGTCTTCTATATAGGGTCTTATAACTGGACCAGGAAGAGCTGCTCCTTTCAAAACAGTTTAAATTAATTTCAAAACAGTTTAAATTAATTAACTAACTAGTTAATTAATGTGAATGCATACACTCACGTGCATACAAATGCATGCCTCTTTTTAAAAAATGATTATTTTATGCCAGTTCTAGTGGTACATACTTTTAAATTCAGTACTCAAGAGGCAGAAGCAGACAGGTCTCTGTGAGGTGGAGGCTAGCTGGTCTACAAAGCAAGTTCCAGGACACTCAAGGGCCAGAGAATCCCTGTCTTCAAGGAGAAAGTCATTATTTTTTTTTGCGTGAATTGGTATTTTACTTGCATGTATGTCTATGCACTACTTTTGTGCCCAGTGCCCATGGAAGTTAGAAGAAGACATTAGAATATCCCCTAGAACTGGAGTTTGTGAGCTGCCATATGGGTATTGAGAATTGAACACAAATCTTCTAGAAGAGCAGACAGCAACTAATCCATCTTTCCAACCCCACAAATGCATGCCATAGGGACAACTTACAAGACTTAGCTATCTCTTTTGCCATGTGGGTCCTGGACACCAAACTCAAGTAATCAGACTTGGTGGTAGTTACCTTGACCTTCAAGCCATCTCACTGACTTCGTGTTACTTTTTAATTGCTTTTGTGATGAGTTTTTCTTGTTTGGAAGAAGTTAACACAATAATGTTTTCTTATAATTAATGGTTTATATTCTTTATTTTGTTATGTTTGCTACTTATTAGGCCATACATCTTACTTTATTTTTATTTTTCTCAATTGATCAGAGTGTTTTAAATTGATAGTTCATACTTATCAATCAGTTTATTAAATTCTTCATTGGGGACTCCTTTATAACCTACAGGCATGGATACACAGAGAACACTATGTTTAGTATTAGATTTATTGATGTTTCACATTTATGCAGAGTTAATAATAACAGTCAAATATACTCAATTCTAATTAGGAATAAAATAATTTGTTGCAGTCTAAAACCTACCGAAACAAAAATGAATAAAATCTTGGTAGTGATCTTCGTTGGTGGTATAACCACTGGTCTAGTTGAATTCCTGAGTCTTAATTTTAGGAGAGATACTAACCTGCAAAAGGTTAAGATTTGATGGAAGGACATACTTGAAATTATCTGGTTCCTTCATTGTAGCTGGTACCATGCCGGGTCAATCTTTCTCTTCTTCCTTCTATTATTCACCAAAAGTCACTAGAATGCTTTGTGGAGTTGTCTGTATTCTGACCCCGGTGCTACAGAGTAGGAAACCCATTAAAACTTGACTGTGCTCCTGAAAGTAGCTGTCCTGGAGGAAAAGAGATGGAAAGAATAAGAAATAAGAGTGTTAAGAAACTTTGTAGCTCTTGAAGATATACACAGGGTCTAGGTGTGTGCCCATATATGGGTTCTCTTTTATCCGACCATATCTCCATCCATGTTTCATGTGTGTCCTTCATATATCTTGTCCTGAGGAGAGTCTTGAATGCAAACAGCATGCAGAGATGTTCCCTGCAGAGTTTGTTCTTTATCAGTGATTTTGTTGGAAGGATTTGCAAGCTTATTCCTTACTTTGAAGAAAGTATCACTTGCTTTTCCAAATTGCCCCAGGCCTAGATTATACTTCCTTTCTATAAGCTGCTCTGGGGACCTTCCCGTTTCTTCCAGCTCATTAACATCCCTATCCTCTGACCCTGGTCTGTTCTTTGTGGGGAGGTCCAGTCCTGGGATCCCCCAGCTCTTCAGCCTGGCAGACAAAGCCTGGTCTTAGATGGATGTTTGAAACTGAATTGACCTCAGGAAAGACAAGAGACTTAAACCTTGTTTTTCTAATAATTCTAACCTGCTGTTTGTGGGCAGATTCACTTCTCTATAGTCAAAATGGAGATTGGTTTGTGTTCATATTGGGGGGGGGGAAGCATGAGGAAGGAAAGCCTAGCCAATGAATTTTGAAAGCTAACCCTCCCCTCATCTCCACATAGAGAGTAAAAGCAAAATGAGACATTAAAAGACTATAAATAGGTTGTATTTGTTTGTCTCTTTATAGAGACATCCTAGGACTACACATGTGCATTCAGGTGTACGTGCATATTCTCTTCCCCATCTCCCTTCTCATCCCCCCACTCATACACACTGAAATTGGATCTTTAATTTTTTTTTTTTTTTTTTTTTTTTTTACATTTTAAACTTTTCCTATTGAGTATGACCTTCTTTTTACACAGTAATGTCCTTTCCAACACTGTCATTTCTATCAGTAGAATGGATAGTCTCTGTGGTTAGTTATCGGGAAGAGACTTTGAAGTGGATCCTGGATGCCAGGATTATCACCAGCCCTGCCTGGGTCTACTTAGGGTCCCTGACTAAATGCACCTTATTCACTCTAACTTGAAAGGGCTAGAGAGGGAGACTTTAAGGAGTCATGAGCTTGCCAGCATGGCATTGAACTTTTGTATGTGGGAACATTTTCCTCGTAGGGGTAGGAATAATAGATTTTCACCAAATGAGCCTCAGACCCACACGGTAGGACCATTCTATTAAATCACCTCCCAGGCTCTGTGAGCTTAAGAATTTGTCTGGCTTTTACCCTCCTGTCAGCCAGTCTTTTCTGGTTTGTTTGATGGCCTTGTCAATGCTTAGCTACAAGGGATTACAGATATTTTTCTTTTTTCTTTGTTGTACATTGACATTATAGTGAGAACACTAGACCACAGGCCCCAGAAACTCAACGGATGACTAGGGATGATATGTTTTTCTACCATTACTTTTCCTTTTGATTTTTAGGGTGAGTGTCAGACCAAATTTTTTGGGAGTTCCAAGAGTCTTTGGTGGCTGAGGTCTTAAGCTACAATATGATCACTATCAATGGACCCAGTTCCTGAGATAGCGCAGTAACTTGACCTCTAATGTCAAACTCCCCCTTTCTCTGGTTCATTATCACATGCTTGGTTGAGTAACTTCCTTTTGACAAGATTCTCTTTCCTCTTTGAAATGGCAAGAAAAAGTCCATATTTTGAGGCATCTGAGACTTCAACAACTGACTGTTCTCTGTTTGTTTGGATGGTCATTGCCCACCTTTCTTATCTCTGGAACCAGGACTTCTTCACCCAAGCAAGACTGGATACTTTTGTTTCTCAAATAGTTTTCCTCTGTTGCTTTATCCTGCAATTACACTTTTCTTTTTGAAATTATTATTATTATTATTATTATTATTATTATTATTATTATTATTATTATTGCCTTTAGCAGGTCCATTCTATGATGTACTGTCTGGTAAAAGACAAGTTTCCTTAGAGAAATAGCCTTCTGTTGTGTACCTGTCATCTATATAACTTTTTCTTCCTAGACTACCTAGCATTGCCTCTCCTCTTGTGATGTGTTTGTTTGTTTGTTTGTTTGTTTTTTCGAGACAGGATTTCTCTGTATAGCCCTGGCTGTCCTGGAACTCACTTTGTAGACCAGGCTGGCCTTGAACTCAGAAATCTGCCTGCCTCTGCCTCCTGAGTGCTGGGACTAAAGGCGTGCGCCACCACGCCCGGCTTCTTGTGATATTTTTGTGGGCCTCTTATTTCTTTACTGAGGCTGACAGTTGGGGTTATGTTCTCTTTTTCATGTTCTCCAAGGTAATTTGTAGTCTCAGACCCATAATAAATGCTAAACAAATTCGAATTCAATGTAGGAGTTAGAAACCAGATCTGTGCATCCTGCCCATCAATCTGTGAGCAGTCTTATTCCAGGTCCTCCCATGGTCTACTTAGGCTAGATTCTGTTGTCTTTATTTGTATTGTCCACTATTGCAACCACAAAGTGGGATCCTAGACCTTGGCCAGGTCTAGGGCCATTGAGATTGAATGTGTACCTGCTGAGCTCACAGTCTGCAGAGTTCTAGAGTGGCACAGAATGTGTCCTTGATCAAAACTTGGGAGAGAACAGCATGATCCTCCTCTTGTGTTTCTGAGGCAATCTCTGTTACTTACCCAACTAACTCAGAGGAAGCTATTTTCTTGCTGTGTATCATCACTGTGTTGTTTAAAATAAATGACATCTTGGTACTATCAGTTGTTTGCAGTTCAGATTCTTTCTTCTTCAATCAATCTCTCTTCCCACTTGCCTGCCCCCACCTCTCCCTGGACAATTAGCAAAGTGTTTGGTGTTTGGTTTGGATGAATAATTAATTCGGAAGCTTTGTGAATGATTCATGGCCCATATGCTGGGGCAACAGGATGTGGTGTGTGTGTGTGTGTGTGTGTGTGTGTGTGTGTGTGTGTGTGTAGCACAGCATAGGCAGGTCAGAGGCCTCTCCTTAGGTCAGTGGCCCTAGGCTATGTGTACCACCCTAGTGGCAGAGTAGCTTGCCTATGATCTTTCATTTGGATATTCTTCAGGGGAAAAAAAATGGTTCCCCAAGAGTTTATGTATTTTAATTCTAGATTGGTGTTCCTAGTTTGGGCCATGGAGTTTATGTTTTTAAAAGTAGCTATTGGCTGTCATTAAGATTGGTGACTGATTTTACATGTCAAAGCACTAAAGGGAAAGAAATCTCTTCCTTTCCTTGCATAAAGCCTCCTAGGCAAGGGGCAATACTTTCTTCAGATTTTAGCCTACTTACTCCTTGCTACTATACTACTTTTGTTTCCTGGTACAGCTCCTTCCTGGTACAGAGAACACCTGGCTACAGTTCATTTTGTAGGCTTTCCTTTGCCTTTGAAGAATGTTCTTACTTAATTAAGTGCATGATAATAAGGGGCTGATGCCTGGTCTGTAGACACATGACTTCCCTTTCTGCCTTGATCATTTTGAGTAGTGATTCCTGAATATGTCCTGATCCCTGAAAGCCATCAAAGGAGAAATAAATGTGTTACATAAAATCCTGAACTGAGTTCATTGTCTCATAGACATACAGACGTTACCTTTCATTATATAGTGGTAAAACAGAAAGAGTCTGGGAGTAAAATCCAAAACTCTGATAAGGTATGACCCAGGTTTTGGTAATTTCTTTTTCAGAAGAGCCATGAAAGCATTTTTTCTGTAATCCCTAGTATATTCTAAGGTTGCATTAATCATATTTTTGTCCCCCATTTCTATAGAACTTATTTGTATGTGAGGTGAAATTTGACTATACCTATATTTCCCCCACTGCTTCTCAGTTCCAGTTTACAACTTCTCCACTGATTTAGTTCTACTTTTGTTTGTACACCAATTTCCCAAATACACACTCTATCTTTAAGTTCTGCCTTCTACTCCATTGGCTATTTGTAAAGACTGATTTTTTTTTGTACTGCTTTTTTGATTAGTAGAGCTAATCTTGAATTTTTCTTTAAAATTGGGTGATCCTGGGCTTTATGGTTTTATATGAACTCAGAGTTGACATGTCAAAAGTCTTAAGCTTTTGTTGGAAATGCAGTGGGTTTCTTGACTAGAATGGGAGGTATTGACATTTTAACAATGCCAAATATTAGCACCATATCTTCATTATTTAAAACATTTTAGGTCCTATGACAGTATGAGGGGAGATTTCCATTCAGAACCTGTTGCTCTCATATTTCCTATTTTGTGTCTAATTCTGCTGCTGTGAAGAATGAATTTTTTTGTTTGTGTTTCTATTCAAATGTTGCTGGTATACATATAAATATTATTGTTTCTTATTTGTTGATATTGTATTCAGAGATTTCATAAAATTCTTTTATTAGTTAAAATAAGTCTATAAATTCTCTTAAATTGCCCATGTAACAAATTATAACAACAACAAACAACTATTATTGCTTTCTAATTGGCCTATTTATATTTTTCTTACTGCACTAGCCATAGTTGCCAGGAGACGTTGAATAATGGCAGCGAGCAACCATCTCATATTGTTTCTTCTTTCAGGCTTTTCATTGATGGATGTCTCTTGGAGAATGAAAATGAGTAACTTTTATAAAGGGCATAAGGAATAACAGTCAATGAGTTTTAATAATAGCTCAGTGTTTTAATTTAATTAAACTAAAAGGGCATTGATTTTATCCTGTAAATGATTAAACATTGAACTTATGAATGCCATTAGAAAAAATTCAGTTAAAAAGTTTAACAAAAATTTAATTTATTTTTGCAGTGATCATGTGCATAGGATTTGGGTGGAATGTGCTGTGATTGTATAAACAAAGGTTTTATTTGGGAAATTTATGGAGCAAAAGTATGGAGAATGAGTCATGATGAGAATATAACTGATAATTATGGCTATGAAAGTGGGATATCGCACAAGTTGAAAGAGAAGCTGTAGGCAAATAGGAAGAGTAAAGAAATAAAATAGCAAATTTTAGCAAATCCATTAAAAATCAAGAAGGGAGAGAAAAAGAAGCGATTGGAAAATAAGGAGACTTGAAGACAGAGTAGAAGTGACTACTGACCAATGGCAACCAGAACTAATGTAAACAGACAGAACTAATGTAAACAGACCCTATCAATCGAAATACCCAAAATGCACAAAATGACACTGGAGGGGTGGAAGAAGATAGGCTGTATAATGTCAACAAGAGGACATGACTAGTGATAAAGCAGTTAAAAACAGGAAGGTAAGAGTATCAGGGATAAACGGCGACTGGCTCATCAGTCCAGATGATTTAAAACTTATGTACAATCAGAATAATATCTGATGGAATCAGGGAGCTTTCTAGTTGGGTTTGAATAAGAGTTGGCCAAAATTTAGAATGTATGCAAATTATCCCTATTTTAGACAGGTTAGTAGAACATTGGTGGTTCTAAGAGTTAGACAACTGGACTGATAATGAACAACAAGAGAATGGAAGTGTTTGATAATCCTTTGCTTACTTGGTCTTTTCAGCCTTTCAGAAGACTGGCAGATCTGAGTCTGTGTGTAGAGAAGATACTGGAATTTCAGATGGAATTTAAGTTTGTCCAAGTACAGATATATTTCTCTCTTGACTGTATATATATATATATATATATATATATATATATATATATATATATATATACACACACACATACACACATAAGTATATATCATATATATCATATATACATATGTACATCATATATATCATTTATATATCATGTATATATATATACACATACATACATACATACATACATACATACATATATTACATTCACATATTACCTTCACATACACATACTGTATAATATTTGCAGTACACACACTCACAATCACAGATGGGGTTCCTTTAAGAAAATGTTAATTTCTCTAGGTTTTCTATAGTTGTTTTCTTTCTTTTTTTTAAATCTTTTGTGGCTGACAACATTTGTAATGATTGTTCCATCTCAGAGGACTTCTCTCCCCTCCCTCTGAAAACTGTAGTGTGCTGTGCTTTCTTCATGTTTCTTCTGTTCTTGAGTTTCACTAATCTGTGCCTTATGTGGTGACTTTTATTTTTATTCTCCATGGCATTTTAGGGGGAGGACAGCCCTTTCCTTCTGAAGGTTAATAGCTTCAGTAAGGGCTAGGAGTACTTTGGAATGCTGCATCCATTCTCCCTTCAAGATTTTTGTCCTTTATTCTCGCTTTCTCTACACACACACACACACACACACACACACACACACACACACACACACACACACACATATAATATTGCCATATCTTGGTTTTATTTGTTCTGCATTTCTAACGTTCATTTGGCTGACCTGTAACTCTTCATAAATTCTTTAAACAGTCTTTTTTCTTGTACTTTTCATTTTTTATGGCTTTGTATGGATTCTGGGAATTTTGTTCAGTTCTGTCTCTTGGTGTCTAATTCAGCTGTCTATTTGGCCATTCAGCCTGTTTGATGGATTTTAGCATTTCAGGTTGTTGAAAGTTTCTTTTGTGCTATCTCTGGATGTTTGTTCAAAATTCTTGTGATACCCCCATGCTTTTCTTTAGGCTATTCATCATATGCATATGCTGTGGAGCTCAAGTTCTTTGATGAACAATTTTGCTTTTTTTCTCTTTGAGTATTTGCTAAGTCTTGAGTGTATTGCCAGCTTCTACCTGCCTGTCACAGCTGTGTAAACTGTTTAAAGGGAGGAAGACTGTAAATCCAATACTGTAGCACTACTGCAACAGTGTAGGGACCCCCGGCAGTTGGCTCACCCCACTGTCCAGTCATGTGGGAAGACACTGCCATCCCTCCCAGGCACAGGTAGATACAATGAATGCTTCTCCTCTCCCACTAGCCATGCCTGTTTCTCTTGTCCAATGGGCTTGTTTTCCCTTGCTCTTCCCTGGTCCAATGTGGTGAGAACGATAAGAAGCAGAGCCAGGAGTAATTTCAACTGTGTAATATTTCTGCTACCAAACCCAGACTGTCCTGTTGGTCACACTTGGATGACCACTGTCTGCAGACAAGAGCACTCCTGGTAAAGTGCCTGTGTTGAGAGCTGTCACGTTCTTTTTGAGTTTGGAGGCCCCCGTTTGTTGTTCTGTTTTGAGCTAGAATCTTGCTATACAGCTCTGGACAGCTGGGAATTTGCTGTGTAAACCAGGTTGCCCTCAAGCTTGGGGCAATCTTCCTGCCTTAACCTCTCGAAGTCTGAGAGTACTGAAACTCTTGTTTCTTTTCAAAAATCCCATTGAATTCACTTTCTGTCCTGAGGGTTTATCAGAGCCTGCCGATTCCTTTGCCTTTATGTGTGAGAATGAAAGGTGTTCTAAGAATTTGTTGGGGGGAGGAAGTCATAGTGGGTGCTCTTATGTGCTTATCTGAGAAAGAGGTTGGTGTCATTTCTTTTCTTATTTAGTTTCAACTACATGCGTATGCACATGCGTGTGTGCACCCATTCGTGTGGTGCCCTGCTCTATCACTATCCACTTTATGTTCTTGTGACAGGGTCTCTCATTGAACCTGTAGCTCACCCTTTTTCAGCCAGACTGTCTACCCAGTGGGCATGGGCATCCAGCAGTCTACCACCTAATCACATTGAGGGGGTTGCAGTGTTACCAGAGTGTGCTCATGTCCGGCTTTTACATGGGTTCTGGGGCATCAAACAGGTCCCCATGCTCGTTCTGTGAGCCTTGAGTATTAAAACTTCTCCCTAGTCTTGCTCTCACTTTTCTTATGGTTGAAATGAAATGATGATGATGATGAGAGTGGTGATGGCAATGGTGACATCCAGCCTGTGTCTGTACGTTAAGCATTGTCCCTGTACTTCCCTTCAGTTCACACGATTCCTTGGCCTCCATGACATAGAATCTATTATGGTGGCCATTTCATAGATGAAGGAACTGAGGTACAGAGAAATAGAGTGATTTACTCAGATAAGTGTCTAATATATAGCATTAGCTTGAAGATGTTTAAGGTGACTCATGTCAAGCACTTGCCATGGTAGTAAGATTACAAAAATGGTAGCTATCATTTTCCTAAAAGCCAACAGCAGAGGTGGCTGATAAGAGACCCTAATAATTAACTCAAGAATGAACAGAGAGTTAGCACAAAGTTCTATTTCACTGATTCCGCAGAAGGTCCTATGGATGCGGTTAGTAGGAGACTATTCTACCAGATTGTTGTGTATGATAAAATAACTGTGGGTTTGGGGAAGGGCAGCGCTTGATTCATACGCCACCAGATGAACATCTTACAGTTTTAGCTATTGAATTCATGCTGCTTGAAACTATTTTAATTTTTTTCAGATTTGTCATATGATTGTCATGATATGATTATAAATAAACTAGTTTGTAGGTTTAAAGAAACAATTTTGATCTCTCATGTGCAGAATGCTGAAAAAGATGTTAAGTTCTATTTCAAGGGAACTTAAGTTCTATTTTCTACACACAGTCAATCCTCTGGCTAGCTTCAGCTACTTGTATTGTAGCTCTTGAATTTTGTGCTATTTCATGTCCTTTGAACATGCTTCTCTGTCTATTGTTACACAATCCTGACCAACTCTCTGACTAGCATCTTTTCAGCTGACTATGACTGCCTCCTTCTCATGTCCCTCCACCTTCCTCCTTGCCTAGGCTGCCTCTCAACTTCACCCCCACGATTGGTGGGAGTGTCCTCTACTGCCCCCAGGTTTCTCACTGTGGGTTCGAGGGCAGCAGTGATATCCTTGTGTGCTTGGTGCTTAGTAATGAGTCAGCAAACATGAGTCAATGGACAGATGAATAACTGAGTAAGCTAACGCACAGATTAAAGGTTGACAGGTGTAAGAGGAAGTATTAATTTTGGAAGGCAGGAAAACTATTCCAATCATGTTTTAAAGCTAAGTGAGAAAATACCATGTTCACTCAATCTTGGTCCAGTATCACTGTCATGGGAAGAAGTTTCTATTACTACCCATCTTTCTCCCTTCTATTACCATGCTATAATGTCACTGATGCTATATGTGAATCCCTCACTGATGTGAATCCCTCATCTCCAGTTGCCCTTCCACTTCTGAGTCCCATTACAACATCCCATAATTGTAAAAGCAACTTGGGAAAAATTGATAAGACTTTCTTTTTCTCACTTAATAAAAACCCTTTCTTAGAACAGTAAGTTTTGAATGTTAGAGATAAAGCCACTGCGTTACTTCATAGATAAGATCTCTGTTAGAATCTACTCTTTTATCCATTAGAAGACAAATTGAGAGTC
Source organism: Mus minutoides (assembly GCA_902729485.2). NCBI lineage: Eukaryota > Metazoa > Chordata > Mammalia > Rodentia > Muridae > Mus > Mus minutoides. Next base: position 977,471 of record LR749917.1, read on the forward strand.
AAGACTTTATTTTCAATCTCCACATATAAAAATGATATACGCAATCACATGTATTCCGTGCCTTGAGTTAAAAATAGGATAAAAGCAAAGTCCGACTCCAGGTCTTCCATGTTCTAACATACAAAAATGTCCTGTTAGTCAATATTCTGTCTCTGTCCTCTTCTTCATCACTCTGGATAGGTGCTTTGTGAACACCTCCTCTTTGGGTGCTATGTCTTGTAGCACAATGTACAGGTGGAGGCTTCAGAATGTTTATCACAAGGGAGGTGTGGTATCAGTGCAAAATTTACATGCATAGTATCCTAATATCTCCATTATGCATGTGTTGGGGAATAGTCTCATACATGCTCAACATAAACATCAGAGGTCTGTTGCTTCCTTACCAATAGTCCATCCTGCATCGCTATCTCAAACATCACAGTGTAAAGGTTATTCCCCTATGTTACCATTATAAATTGTGATCTATATAGCTTTATATACATTATATACATTATGTGTGTATACACACACACACACACATATACATATATGTGTGTGTGTGTTTTCTATACATGGCAGCTTTTATTTCTCATGTGCCTGAGAGTAGTCACTCTGTAATGCTCAATGAGTATTGAACATGCCAGTGAATAAAGGACTGAATGGAAGATATTAAAGGGGGGGACATTGGAAAGATATAGGACTCAAAATATGATGTTTCCACATATGGTCTCAATATACTGACTATTTTAAGTGGAGGGAATGTGAGGATCAGTGTGTGTGTGTAAAGGACTTAGTGAGTATATATCTGTATCTCATGACTTGGACGTTTCAGAGCATTCTCTGAAGCAGGTCATACAGCTCTGGTGTTAGATGTCCTCCCCTCAACCCCGGGAAAGAATTCTTATCCTTAAAGATGGTGGTTGAACAGACCTTGAAAAGCTTCCCCTGGCTCATTCCACTTAGCTCCTTCTCTTTCAGTTCTGTCACCTTCCCCTATGACATTCTGTGACATTCTACTCCTCATCAAACTTAGAACACAAGTACCCAAACAGAGTCATTTCTTGGGGCATTTGAAAAATAAACTTCTTGTCACATAAAACTTACATTAATAACCAAAGGTTTGTGTTTTCTACTTGATTGCTTATCTTCTCTTGTAGCACTCTGGAGTATAACTAGATGGTGGGTTCTCACATAGACAAAAAGGATACTATTGAAGGTCTAAGAGTCCTAAGATTCAATAGGGTTTTAGGCAAAAATATTATGTTTTCCTCTCTGGAATTATTGGCCATTCGATTGCCATAGTTGTTCAGAAAGCATGTCCCTGACAACAAGGTGGACAAGTTCAAGTAGCAGGGTTGGATAGCTAGAAGAACGGGGAGCTGTAAGGCCCCCTTATTAGGTAGGGAGACAGGACAGAATGAAAGGGAAGGGTAGGCTTCTGGGTTAGTGGTAGCAGCATTGCCAAGAAGACAAGCAGAAGCAAATTGATGCTCAGCTCCCAGATTAGTTAAGAACAGCCTAATTAGCTAATGAACAATTTCAGCCCTGAAAAGCTCTGTTATGGGGTGAGCTACAATTCTCAGCAGCATCTGCAGAGTGTGTAGATGCGCTAACACAGAGCTGAGGAACACATGCTAAGTTCTGACCCACAAATGGCTGGTCTTTTTACATTACACTTGCTTAAGGAAATTTCAGAGAGCCTTGTCATCAACACAACAGAGTACATGTGTGTGTGGGGGGGGTGAAGGGGTGGTGGAATGAAGGGGTGAGTTCAAGTCCCAGCTTAGTTATATCCTAGCAGAGTAGTCTCTGCCTCCTTGTGAACAAGAAAACACATCTGAAGTGAGGATGCGCCTTTTTAAAAATTGCAGGTATTTATTGTGCATACTGATAGGTTTCAAACAAGTATATTATGTATTTTGGTTGTACCCATACCCCTTCTTTCTGTCCCCCTTTCCTCCCTTATCATTCCCATTCCCTCTGCTTTTTTTTCTTCTATTATTCTTATTGTGTTCACCTCTCTCTCTCTCTCTCTCTCTTTCTCTCTCTCTCTGGCTCCCTCCCCTCTCCTATTTTTCCCATTCATTTCCTCAGAGAGTTATGGTTCCTCTCTCATGTCCTATGTAGATGGTTGATTTTACATATCTCTAGAAAATCTAGAACTCATAAATCCAATAATGCACATGCAATTTGTTTTTCTGAATCTGAATTTGGGATTTTTTTTTTTAAGTGATAAACACGTTCCAAAGTAAGATAGTGGTGATGGTTGCACAAGTCTGTGAATATAGAGAAAAACCACTGAACCGTACCGATTGGGAGCATTAATTTTGTGGTTGCATATATAACCCAATAAAGCTGTTGTGAATAAAGAGTGCATATAGCTCCTAAATTAGGACAGCAGCAAATGCAAATAGGCAATTACAGTAACGCTGTAACTCTGTATTAATCTAAATTGCCAGGGACATATTACAAATGGTAGTGGTGGTGGGCTGGTGTACACTGGAAGTGTAGATATAGATGGCTCTTTAACTCTCCTCTCTTCCTCCTTCCTGTTTGAAGATAACAAATGTCTGTTGCTACCTCATTGTAGCTCTGTGTGAGCTGAGGAGATGGGAAAGCTGGTGACCCTAGATAGATTGGTAATTGCAGAGTACAAACCCATCCTCAGCTCTGCCATCCACAGAGGGCAGCAAGTGACAGACAGCAAGCAATTTAAAGGGCCATCCTTTGTAGGGTTGAGTTGGCCATTTGCTCTTTTGTGATTGCTTCTTTTGTATTTGAAGAAGGCTTACAGTCATAAGTAGACTTGGTGGCTCTAAGTGGCTCTTGAGGCTTGAGGTCCACCAAAAGCATCTGGAGGTTCTTGTTAAAACGAGAAATGTTGGCCTTACCACAGACAGTTGGGACTTGGTAATTCTGATTCGGATGATTCGTGGATTATGTTTGGGACCCGAGAGGGAGAAAAATCATCCTGTTATATTGAGAAATATAAGCATGGGGCCAACCTGACCAACTTCAGGACATAGTTCTCCAGAAAGGAGGAGAAAACGGGCTAGACAGCCTCACCTGTCTCTGCAGTGTTAAACCTTTTTTATTGTTTAGTAGCCCTGGGACTAACCACACTTCTCATGTAATTCAGGCTCAAGTCTTCTATTTACTTTTTATTTTGAGACAAGATCTTCCGGTTCCCAGGCTGGCCTCAAACTCATCCTCACCCATGTATGATTTGTCATTGTGATCCTCCTGCCTCGGCCTCCTCCAGCTTTTAGCATATGTTTGAAAGAGAGATCAGAAAATATTAACCCCTGTTAAATGCACCACTATATGTATTTTGTCTTTTGTATAGATTAAAGATATATTGGAGCTATTGTATAGTAATGAGTATTTGGAGACCTTTGGGGGTTTAGGTGTAAGAACTCTACTAAAGACTAGCTGAGGCAGAGAGGCAGATGGTCTGTTTGGGGTACTGTGGTTTCCAGTCAGGCTTGGGGTAATGGCAATGGTCTAAGAATCCCTGGTCATGGCTCTGGCCCTGCCACTCTAGCCCTCTACCAGGCCGTGACATAGACTATCTAGCTGTGATTGCTTCTGGCTCTGCTCAAGCTGCTCATGAGAGCAGAACTCAGGAAGTAGAGAATCCATCAGATACTTTCCCCTGTGAGAACAGGGAAGAGCAAGGATGGGGAACTGTAGCCTGCCTACTCGGCCCCAGGAGACTTTTGCTCAGGGAGTTTGGGTGGATTTCATATCTGGACCATGGTAGTTGTCAATTGCATCCCTATGCTCTCCTAGCTTCTAAGCTCTCCTGCGGGTCCCTCTGTTTTGAGGAGAGAGGAGTTTTTGTTTCCTAGCTCGCTGCTACCTCACAGTCCCTCAGTTTGATCACTTTCCTTGTTGTTCCTTTGGCTGTGTTCCTTCCTTGGCTCCCTCTCCCCGAGTGATGGATAAGGAGATCAAACCATCCCCCAGGGGCTGGGGATGAACTGAAGGCTGAGCATCATGTAGCCATCTAGATCACTGAGGGGACTGCAGAACAATGTGATGGTCAGCCTCAACTGGAGAAAAACTGACTTGATGGAAGAAGGGACCATGACAGAGGGACATCTGCTATCACTGACAGTTGTAAATGAAGAATACTCAACAAGTAGGCAATGGATTGGCTTGGAAGGGAGTATGTGCCGAGTATTCAAGTTTGGAAGCAGTCTTGGGCCAGCTGGGAAGCTGGCCAGTGTGTGTTATCCTTGAGAGAGGGCGTTGGCAGAGAGATCTCACTCTGGCCTGAGGTTAGATGCTCTGAGCTTTTGCCAGCATCTTCCTTCCTTGCACCTCTGCCTACCTGTCTGAGAACATGGAGTGCCCTTCACTGGCCACACACATGCTCACCTCCTGCATTCCTGTTGCCCTACTGAGATTGAGCCTCCTTTCTATCTCATGCCTGCTGTACAATTCTAGATCTATTCTTTTCTATACTTGGTGTGTTTGAAATTCTCAAGTCACACGGGGAACTCTGGAGATCCCCCTCCAGGCTAGAGGAGAAGGAGGAATTCTCAATAGATAGCTTCTGACCATTTATGTTGTTGAAGAAAAAAAATCATCTATAATAGATAACTGCTGCTGCGCATGATCCATTGTGACAGTCACCATCTTCCCATGTTGTCTCTGACTCTTTGTCACAAGCACTAGGCTTTCAGGTCACAGGCTTTGAGTGTGAGCCCTAGATCATTGCCCACTCTGGGATTTGGACCTCAGTACCAACGTGGGGTCAGCAGTGTTGAAGTTTTTTCTGCATTCCTTATAGCTGAGGGTGTCCCAAATCCTGCCTGTGTTTTTATAATTTTATGTGTGTGAGTGTTGGCCTGCATGTTTGTATGTGCAGTAGATGCATTGTCTGGTCTCCTGGGAAGCTAGAAGATTTTGTATATTCTGTAACTGGGGTTAGAGATGTTGTGAGCCACGGACATCTGGTACGGGTAATTAACCAAGGTTATTTACAAGACTAGCAAGTGCTCTTAACCTCTGAGCCATGTCTCTAGCTCCACAGTTGGCACTCTTAACCCTTTATCCAACCCCCCCCCATCCCCTCACATCTGTCTAAAACAAGCCCCATGTTTTTTTCTGTTGGTCTCTTGGCTACCTGTATCTCATGACTTGGATGTTTTAATGGCTTTTTGGTTTTCTGCCATCACATCCACCCCCAGTTTCTTCTTTATAAGAAATATCCTGGAGCCCCATCTACAGAGAGATACATCCTAAGATGTGACCCTGAATGCCTCTTCATTTCCTAGTCCCTAGGTTCTGTGGTCTCGTTGTGGCCTGGGATGGCTTCTTCAGCAGTATGCTGCCCTAGATGTCAACTCCTACCCCAGAAGCTCTAGACACCTGCCTGCCTCTGCTTGCTCCTGCACACCCTCATTACTCCCTCACATCCTCACCGATGACCTGCCATCCTCATCACTTGCTTCCTGTGCGTCTTTCCAGTCTTTTTTCCTTTATAAGCTTTACTCTTCAGGAGCATCAGCTGGTCCTTTGGCTCCAGGAGTCACAGCTCATTTGAACTAGAGGGACTTTGGAGATCCTTTGGTTTGACTTCTCTCTGGAACCTTCGAGAGGAGATGCCTTATTTGTTGTGAGCACCACAGGCCTGTTTAATACCAGGCCTCCTTTTTTGTGGTTCACCCCTGCTTCCACCACAATCGGCTACCTAAAGGTGATAGGAAGTGATCTCACTCTCATCTAACTGGGATGATGTCATCAATAGAGACAGAGATGCAGTGGAGATGTGAAACCATGTTTGCAGGAGGTTTCTTATTCATTGCTTTTGCCATGTAATTAGCACCATATTATAGTTTATACTCATCCTTACTGTCACAGTCACAGATTGAGCCCTTTATTGTATCATCCTATGGCACCAATTTGTTTGCTATTTCATGCACCAAAGTAAAAACTGTCTCAATGACACATCTCATAGCTCCAGGCAGAGGCTAGAACCAACTGTATGCTTAATTCACAGAGTATCAAGGGCAAGTCTAGAAAGCCTCACACTTGAGTTACTAGAATTGATAACTTTTCTTAATTGTTGAACTGAGGCTTCCTAGAGTCCCCTAGCTAGAATCATGGATACTTCCTCCCCTTCTGTTTTCACAATACTTTATTAGCATCTTTGTTTTTGCTCAGATAGTATGGGTCATTACGAACAGACTCCTGCCTCCTCCTGGATTCTGAGTTTCTGGAGGAAATAAATTGACTTTCTTTGTATGGCTCATGGGAGTCTTTGGCCATGAAGTGTGTCATGTTATTTTGTTCAATATCTGGTAGCTAAATTGGATGTTCTAAGTATTGACATAGTTAACTTCTTATTCATATGTGTTCTGTCTGCCCATCTCACAGCCTCCTTTTACAATGTGGCCAAACCCCAGACTGGGACTAAGGCCAGGCTGGGGGGGTTTGGGATGATTTCCAGATGGGCAGAGGTAGTTGTGTATCTGGGCATGCCTCTAACCACATCTCAAAGCCAAGTATACAATCAATTACCTTGGTCTTATCCATCATATTTAGTTGGCTAGGCTGCTTCTTCCATTTGCCCAGATAATAAAGAGATGGCATTTGTATTGTTTATGTTGTGGCACAGAAAACAAAGCCACATCTAGATAACAAGGCATAGTGGCCTTTTCTGAACACTCAGATGGAAGTGGTCTGGGGAAAACAAGCATGTCTGAGAGGAACAGAAACAAAGAGCTAGCCAGAAAGAGGAACTGTAATGAGAATGCTGGACATTTGGTTTCTTTAAAAAAAAACATAGAAATATTATAAGAATTTAGTTTTGTTTTAATCTCAGGTGTGAGATATGGGGCTGCTTCAGATTGTCCTCAGCAGCTGACTCTGATTTGCCTTGAGCTCTAGCAGAGACATGGTTTTGCCAGCTGCAGGTCATTTCTTGGCTTGTGTGATGTTAGGAGTTGGGGGAATTTTTCAGTGTGTGTATATAAATGCTAGGGCCCAGAGAGGTGGGGTGGGTTGTTGGTTGGTTGTTGTTTGATTTTGCTCAAGGTTTGTTAAGTAGCCATGTGCAAAGAAGAAACAACAAGAAGACAGTGGAAATTCTGATGATGAAAAACAAACTTACCCCGAGGAACTCAATGGCCCTGGTCAGCAGGAAGTAGTCTAATGAGAACATCACCTGCTCTCTGACAACTGACTTCATTCAGGGATCTCTTGCCTTTCTCCTCTTTATCCCTTTTTCCTCTCCAATTTACTATTAGGGGTTTAAAGGGTGGGAAAAGAGTGGAGAATGGTAGAAGGAAGAACCCACAAAATAGCTAAATCCAGCTACAAGGAATTGATCTGCATTGATTTCAAGCCTCAGGGAACTTACAAATCAAATGTAACTCATCTTACAGAATTAAGAAATGGAGCCCGCCACTAACATGAGGGTTAGGATCTAGACTGAACTGGATTGAGCCAATGGAGCCGAAGAGGAAGGGAACTGATACAAAAGACATTTATTGACATTTAACCCTAGAGGGTGGGGGGAAGGGGGAATCAAAACGGAACCTCAGGCTGGAGTGTGTGTGTGTGTGACTCCCTACATTAAGGTGTGTTAGCATTCTGGATAAGGACCAGCCTGAAGTGTGGAGCTTTGAGGATGGCTTTGGCTCTGTGAGTTCAATGTGCTGTTTGAACCATTGGGTAACACTCTTATAGGAGCACTGGAGTTTAAGGCAGGGGTCCTTGGACTTCTGGGATCTATCATTATATGGTGGTGTTGGAACAGTAGATAGGGGCTAGATTCTTCCAAGAGAGAAAGAGAGAGAGAGAGAGAGAGAGGAGAGAGAGATGGTGACTTGAGTTGAAGTCAACAGTGCACGGGCAGATCCAGGTCTCTAGCAGGATGGTTGTTGGAGACCATTAAAGGGAAATGAAGGGAGACAGAGATTCTAGAAGAAGAAAATGGTTCTCTGGGCCAAAGGTAATGTAGAAGGCTATGCTGGCAATTGTCTGGGAAACCTCAGTGTTTCCTGTTCTTGCTCTGGAAGTGAGTGCTGTTTCTCTGTGGCAGATAGTAATGTACCAGGAGAGGTATTCTTTCTGCTCTGTGTCTCAGAGTCCACACGTAAAAGTCCCTTCTGGCTCTGGGCTTTAGTCACGTGGCATGGAACTAGTCATCCCTGGGCAGTTTGCAGAGAGAGGGAGAGGGGGCTGGGTGTGAGAGATTGGTGTCTTAATTTTAGCAAGACTTTTGGAACTCCTTGGAAGGCAAGCTTTATTTCTACAAAAATAGAAAGTATTATTATTACTACATCTTCATGCTGCATTGGAGCCAAATACTGGAGTCCTCAATACTGTATTTATTTCCCTGGGCTTTGGGAAGGGTGGAAAAGAATGGGACATTTAGGTTGCTAAGTGACGTGCTTCTAAAAATATTGAGATTCCCTAGTGGCTCCTTCTCCTGTTCTTTTGGTTGGACTAAGAAGATGATAAGGTCAAGTAATAGCCTGACCCTGTATTGAGGTGGGCCCAAGGCATCTTGTTGGGGAAGAATAGAATAAACTCTCCCTCTTGGACCCTCCTACCTGCTTCCCCTTAGGGCCTACTACTTTGAGAAATCACAGGAAAAACTGGGCCTCCCCCTGCCTGAATCCAAGAGCTTTGCCTAGGCAGGCAGCCCTGATGGTTGCCATGGTGATAGTGGGTGGTTGGGGGAGGCAGTGATGCAGCATTTGGCCTGTGCAACTGAGGTCCCCAATGTAGGCTGCTTGAAGCATAAGCTCCTGATACTCTTGGCGATTCTTTTAGGATTCCAGAGGGTCACTTGCTACAGCGTTGAAATCTTCAGAACTGACAGGCATTCAGACCGGCCGAATCAATCCTTCATTGTTTAATATGTATCTCAGAGACCCATAAACTTGTGGGATTAGGAACTCCACGGAGACCTTGGAGGGGGAAAGTATACACAGAAGAGAACTCTGTGCAGGGGAGAGGGGCTAATACCATAGACCTGAGAGTTGGGGAATGTATTTAAGAGCTTCAAACTCATCAGCATCCCTGACAACTGAACACCAAGCCCCTGAGTTGACACTGATTATGATATGAAGTTCATTATACAACAGAACAGAACATACTATTTCATTGTTGAATTAGATTTCTCTCATTCTCTTTGGCAAAATCTCTCCCTTCCTGACTTGATCCAGCCTCTCAAAAGCCGTGCAGTAAACAGAGCACTTATGCCGTCATCCAACTGTTGTCACCAAACAAAACATCCATTCTTTGTTTTTTACGTACCTTCTTGTGTGTATGTGTGTTTACCTATGTGGATATGGAAACACAGGTGTGCCTGTGTGGGGCCAGAGGACAACCTCCGTTGTTGGTCCTCACTGTTGGAGACAAAGTCTCTGTTGGTTGCTGCTGTGTACAGCAGCTTAGCTGGCCCATGACCTTCTAGGGGTTCTTCTGTCTCTGCCACACCCATCTCAGTGTAGGAGTGCTGGGATCATAGGCATGTGTGATCATACCTAGCTTTACACGGGTTCTGAGGAGCTGAACTCAGATTTTCATTTTTGTGTGGCAAGTGCTTTATCTCCTGAGTTGACTCCCCAGCCCAGCCTCCGAGCATAGGTAACTTTTCATCTGATGTCATCTCACGATGCCTTGCTATGTCTCTGCCTTCCTGCATTTCAACAAGGTTTCTTCTCATACATTAGTGTATGCTGATTATAGTAATATCGTGTGTTATGACATTTGCATACATTTGTATCACACATAGCCATTACATAGCCATTGACCTTTTGTCTCGGTATTACTCTTTAAAATGGGACACTCTGAACAGAACATACAGCTGTAACTGGTCTGCTCCCCTGTGGTGTAGCTCAGGACACAAGGCACAGGGTTGGTGAAAATTCTGAGAATGGTAGGTTCCCAGGTCATACCATTGTCAGACATGAAACCTGTGGGACTCCTTCCCAGATCTGAATATGGACAGTTGACCTTGTTCTCTACCTTTTCCCCATTTAAACTGTTGGTAAAAATTGCTGAGTGAGAATAAACAACTTAATGATAGAACTGCCTTTATGAAGTTTGAATATATAACATAATAGCACCAACAGCTACATGTACATACACATATGTATATGTATACAAACATATGTATATGTATACAAACATATGTATATATACACATATATCTTTCTATGTATTTGCTTTTCTGTTCTTGCATCCAATCCGCAATCTGGCAATCAACCACTGTTCTTCTGAGGTGGTCACTGCCATTACTTCATTAATGAAGAAGTGGAACCACAGAGAAGTTGTGTCCATTGCCCTTGGGCACGTGGGTTCTAGTAGCAACGTTGGTATGTTGCAATTCAGTGTTTCATCTACTGATCAATAAAATTTGGAAAAGATGTCTTCAAGTGACAGAAACTCCAAGTGGTCCTCTCGGCCACTGTGACAGTAGAATGTCAGAGCAGTTTGCTAATAAACCAGTACCAAATTCTGAGCATTGTCCTGATTGATTTGTCCAGTAATCCTATTGAAACAGTTGGAGAGATTAGATTGGACCGGTTTATCCTAAGCAACCTCAGGCCAGTTCCTGATAATGAATGGTAAACAGTGGCTATGGTGACGCCTTGTCATATCTGAGCTGCTCTTGTGCTAAGCACTGAGCTACCCATTCCTGTCATGCATTATATGAGTATCTTACTTTCTTACTGCTCTCAATTTGTCTCCAGTCTGAGCTCTTTTGGAGTTGACAGTCTAATTGCTCTAGAATCTTCTTCTTCTTCTTCTTCTTCTTCTTCTTCTTCTTCTTCTTCTTCTTCTTCTTCTTCTTCTTCTTCTTCTTCTTCTTCTTCTNCCCTCTCCTTCTTCTTCTTCTATTCAAGATGTTTTATTAGCTTTTATGGCTGCCCATTTGAATAGTCTGTCCACGTGAACACTGAATTTGGGAGGAGAGTGGGTTCAAGTATAATTCTGCTCTAGGGACTATCTATGTGACCAAGGTTAAACCATGGAATTACCTAACCTTTACTCTCCTCATCTTGAAGACAGGGACAACAGTCCCCATGCAGAATACCTCCAGATGGTGAACACAGAGATGGGAGAATTGCCATGTGGACAATGTACAGAGAAGTGCTTTTCAGCTTCAAAGTTTTGAAGTGCTCGCTCCACTGTTACTGCATAAGATGCTCCAATGCTTAGCTTTGCATTGCCTCTGATCTAGATTTCACTTTTAACCAAAATTGACTTATTTCTTTAAGTTATGTATGATATTTATGAGACAGTCAGAACAACAGTCACCCAAATTGGAAAAGGGGTTACCGTCATCTTCCCCTGGGTGGGATTAATGAGGAAGATAGAGACAGACAAGCTCCTGAAGGGCAGGGGTGCCACCTTGTCCCCGTTCTCTCAACCTGAGGTAAAGTGCCCCTTGTCCTCCATCAGTAGGAAACCTTAAACAGGTTAGCTATGACCAGCCTGGAGGGCAGGGACCCTTACACATTGACTTTCATTTTCTGCTTTCTTTCTCCATCCTTCCTCAGCCTTAGCAGGCTACTCTGGTGCCACCTGCAGTTTCTTCTGGGTTGACATGGGAAGGAGGCAGCACAGAGAAAAAGACCAGCTGCTTTCTCTGTGACTCCAGCAGTTCTTGGTTTTCCTTGGGAAAACATAAGGCCTTGATGGCAGGGGTCGGGACTCACATGGTGCCAAAGTTAGGGGCCACTCACTCCTGTCCTCAGTCTTGGTCCTTAGAGTATGTGGTCTGCTTGATTGGAAAGTCTAAGGAGACAGGAAATAGGATACACTTATATTAATATGATGACCTGTGCCTGCAGGAATAGATGACAGTTGAGCAAGGTCAAGAATTATCTTGCCTTACAAACTCTTTCTTCAGCTTTATGCAGAAATTCAGAACAAAGCACCCCCACTCCTTACTCATTCAACTCAGCCTGAAGAAATGAATGTCTTAAGAACAATGGAAACCATGGGCCTACATGAGCTGTACTCTTTGGAGTAAAGGAGGTTGTGTTTAGCTCTCCAGATACTGTTGCTGGTGGTGTTATGCTAGGGTTGTGTCCACATGTTTTCCTTCACTCTGAGGATAGGGCCAAAGAGAATGAGAACTGGGGTGGCAGAGATGTGTGGATATAGTTATGGACTTGGGGAGTCCTTCTTTAACTGTAATAGTCTGTGACAGATGCGGGCGATCTAGAGAAGGCACTATTTGAGTGCACAGGAACAAGGACAGAATTGATTGGCTCATCTTCCCTGGACTTCTCATGGTTAGAGAGCCTCTGGCTGATGGTCTGAGATTGTTCCCATCCCATAATCCCCATGAGAGGGTCTTCTTTCCCAAGGATGGTTCCTCTTAAATAGAGAATCTTTCAAGAGAACATGGACTAGTTATTGGGGCTGGGAGTTGTGAGTGGGGCTGGGTAGCAGCATGGTCATACTGAAGTCATGATCTACTGAAGCTTCACGTTCAGATGGGTTCTTTTCCCCAGCTGCAGCTGCTGTTACAGAGGTGTAAAATGCAGGTTTAGGAGAACCAGGGGTAATTAGCTCATTCACAGCCTTTCTTAGAGTTCACACAGAATTCTGAGCACCCCTCCCAATTCATTTAAATATGTCTGGAGAAGGTGAGATCAGCAGGTGCAAACATCATGCGGTGTCAGAACAGGAAGCTGAGGTGTGCTCCTCCACGCTTCGTGCCAGGAGAAAGGGTTTTAGTGGGCCTCAGGGGAGTGTCTACATGACATCTTGGAGAGTATGTGGGGTCAGAAGTCCCACTGCCCTCCTCCCTGGCTTTCAGTATTGGCTTCTGGAAGACTTAGCCTCCTGACTGCCAGCAGGGTGTCTCTGATGGTGCCGCATTGTGGGTCTATGTATCATAAGTCCCCCCCCACACACCCCCAGACCTCTATCCAGGCAGGTGGGAAGGCCCCAGCGAAAGAAGTGAGTGCAGGCAGGGAGAAAAAGCCTATGCTGCACTTTCCAGGTCTCTTGGGTAACTCTGAGCCTGGATCAGCGAGAAGCCCACAATCCAGTGAGGAATGTGGGGCGGGACTTGGGAGAGAAGATCTCTTCCCAGGTGTTACTTGGAACAAAAGAGGCAGACAAAGAGATACTTCTCGAATTCCTTCAATTCCCTGCATGGTTCACCCTATATACCATTCTGGCCGTAATTTAGAGTTTGACAGCAAATCCCCCTCATTGGTTTGGGATGAGAGTTTGGGGGAAACCTTATTTGCATGTGAGAGGGCTTGGTGCTGTTCCTAAGTGGCTGATAGCCAAGCCTCTCCTGTGGGGGTGTTGGGGGCGGTTACTCCGGCAGGAGCCAGGGTCCAGGAGAAGTGAGAGAACTCTTTCCTTCCCACGTAAGTGAATTATCACTACAGGGTGCCGGGGTTCAAGCTCTAGCTTCGACTGGAAACCAGGCTGTCAGCACGCACTTAGCCCACTGCCCCACACCGCATAGAGTGCTCAGTCATGAACCTTGTCTGAAAGGCTCAGAGTAGGGCAGGACCCAGATGTTCTCACTAGGAAAGGCTGCTGAAGAGGCTGGTGTTTCATCTCTAGTGCCTCTTGATTTTTCTCTTGAGCTCTAATTTTCCCTGGGAAAAGACACAGGCAACTTCCACCTTATTGTGGCCACCCTTTGCCACCCAGAAGTACCTGAATTCTTTCTCCATAGCTTTCCCAGACCTCCTGGAAGCTACATGAAGCTGGCACTCCTTGCTGGTATGTTAAGCATTCTGAGGAGGTGGAGACAATGGACTTACTATACTCAGGGATTTCCTTCAAGTTCAGAGCCTTGCTCCCTTGAAGTAGAACATCATAGGTCATCTCATCTGTTGCCCTGCCAAGCCATCTCTCCTAACCACCCGCTTTCTGAGCCCTTGCAGTAGTCCTCTAAAACATAGCTTTGCTCTCATGATTTTTCTGGTAGATATGCATTTGGGAGTCTTTGCGGCTTCCTAGGTGGGGAGGGGGAACATGACTTGGTGTACATTAAGGAGTGATAGACTCACAGGGACACATCCTCTGGCTTGCTGTGACCAGCCATCAATGTCCCAGATGAAGGTTTGTCGGGCTACTTCCAAATTGAGCCTGGTCGCATTGCCTGTGCAGTGGTTTAGAAATGGTCACATCTTCTATGGAAACAGCAAGAGGGAGTGGATCTAGACAAACCAACCCATAATAGCTGGGGTTTGTCCACAGAGTGATTTACGGAGAAACCAGAATGGGATGGAAGTGGGCTTGGAGGAGACAAGGGTTCCAGGAGGAAATGACAGTTTTGGATGCTTGCAGGACTGACTTGAAGGGATATAAAGAAAGGGCACTCCAAGTTCTGGGGGTAGGCTCCAGTTCCTGCAAGGGTCTGACCAGAGGCTGGCATGAGCTTAGCCTGGGACATTTGATAGAGTCCTATCCATTGAGCTTGATGTTTCTCCAGATTATATCTAACTTAGTGCTTACTCGTTCATTCTTTCTTGTCATTTATTGCATATTTACTGCATGGAAAGTACCTTACTCCAGATTAAACTGGAAATCAGGCACAGGCCTTCTCCTGAAAGAATCATCTAATGGAAAATAGATAAACAAAACAAAACAAAAAAACAAAACCAACAAATTATGAGAGAAAAGATTTGGGGACGAGTACAGCTTCCTAGAAGAGATGGTTTGGAGGGACCTGGCCTCCCAGAGCGGGTGGCCTCACATAAGAACTATGAACTGTGGGGAGTTTGGTCCCTTCAGGAGACTGGAGGGTGATGTGGGCCAGGCGTAATAAAGGCGAGGAGACTAGATAAGGCCAGATCATCAGGACATTTCTTGGGAAAGCAGGAACGATTTAGACTGGGAAGCTCCAGGTCAGACTTGAAGTTTGAAAAGATGGCTCTGGGACTGGCCTGGGGCCCAGAATGAAGGAGCAGAGAGGCAGACAGAAGCTGAAGGTATTCTTGTCAAAACTGAGGAGCACACTGCTTGTGGGGATAGAGAACTGGAGAGGACGCTTTGGAATACATAGTTCAGGTCTAGCTTGGGGTATGTCCTGAGAGCTTGGGAGGAGAAGAACGAGAATGTCCACTCTATAGGACACCTGTTGGCCAGAAGGCCCACTGTGTACTGTTGGAGGCACCATGCTGCTGGAGGGTGGCTAGGTCCCACATGTTTGCAAGAAGATACAACCCAGGAGGTTTTTCACCCAAGGAGAGCAGGAAGTTTCAGATTCCTAAGGGAGAAAGTGTGAGTTGAAAGTGAGAGTGGGTTGGAGCAACTATGACATCTTAGAGGATATTACTTTTAAGAGGGAGTTGGGGAGGGCTGTTAGCCAGGAAAGGGGAACTCAGAAGGGAAGAAGAGGACTTCAAATCCTGCAAAACA
This sequence comes from Mus minutoides, assembly GCA_902729485.2. Lineage (NCBI taxonomy): Eukaryota > Metazoa > Chordata > Mammalia > Rodentia > Muridae > Mus > Mus minutoides. Next base: position 992,825 of record LR749917.1, read on the forward strand.
GGATGAATATTCCTTATGGGAAATGCCTGGGGCTAAAAGTATTTTGGACTTTAGATATATTTATTTCAGAATATCTACACATATATATCATATCTATAAGATATATCTATATGATAATATATATATATATATATATATATATATATATATATATATATATTCTACATGATATATATCAAGATCTTTTGGGGATGGAGCCCAAGCCTTAAGGCACAATTAGTCACCAGTAGATACCTTATGCCTACAGTCTGAAGGAGATTTTATACATCATGAGGACCCACATGCACATCTTGGCTCTTGGGAATCTGGAGCCCATGGGTGACCTTTAGTAAGTTTATTCATGGAGTTGGGAGGGAAGAACCACGGTCAGAAGCTGGCCAGTGCAGAGAGAATTGTGAAAAGGGGCCCTTGGGGACACAAGGAAGGTATCAGAGCACCAGTGTGAAGTAACAGGCTCAGCGTATGCAGAGTGGCTTCTGGGAAAATCACATAGAGCTACTTCCATACTCCTATGACTTGTAGACGTTAAGGAAACACTACAGGCAACACTGACATACAAGTATTTGAGACCAAGTTTCACTGTGCCAGCCCAGGATGGCCCTGAACTCATAGCATTAGCATCTTCCTATCTCAGCCTCCCGAGTGTAGGGATTACGGGTGTGAGTGGCTATTCATGAATTACACTGTACTTTACACATTTATAACTATTCTGATCATAGAAGAAAGATAGTCTTATAAAAACAACCCTGGAAAATACAAACAAGCATTAGGAAAGAACAGTACTGCTTATTCACTGGACTATCGTCACGGTCTTTAATGGGTACTTGAGACTGTCAAGCCAGAGGTTTACTGCTTCTCCTATGTGTGCATATGGATGATAAAAGTTACCA
>LR749917.1:993814-1028505 GCA_902729485.2 Mus minutoides
AAAAAAAAAAAAAAGTTACCAATGATGGACAGTAAGAGCTAGGCAGTGATAATTAACAGCAGCATATAGAAATACCCATGGGAATGTAACCGCCCTCTCAAAGTGTCTTGTTATGTTTTATCTTTTTAACCTAAAGGAACAGATTAATGTTTCTCTTATAGATATTCAGGTTTTTAAATAACTACCTTTGTACTTTGGGGCCATTATTAAGTATACTGCAGTAGCATAACATTCAGCATGATGATGCAGACAGCTCCCATGGAACTAATGGGCAGGTAGTGTCTATTGGGTGGATATACTTGAAAAAGGGTCATATGCTATATTCTGATAGGTACAAGGAGCAGCAGTTTGAGATTTCATTATCTATTTAGAATGCGGTATAATTTAAAGTTTATAAACAGTTTATTTTTATAATTTTTCATTTAATATTTTCAAAATTTATTAACTGAAACCACAGAAAATATCTAGAAATAGGGTGACTGTTAAACAGCAACCTCACTGCCTAAAGATAACAGCTGCTAGCATTTAGTGTATTTCCTCCATGTCTTTTCCCCTTCTTATACATTTTACATTGTAGAATTTATTTTCTTCTTTAAGGCTTTATGTATAAGTTACTATGTTATTAAATGTTCTATAGACATAATATTTTTTAAATGAAGATGATTACAAATTTTATTTTATGTGCATGAATGTTTTGCTTGCATGTGTATCCTTAGAGGCCTGAGGAGAGCCCTGAATCCCCTGGAACAGGAGTTATGGATGGTTGTAAGCTACCATATGGATTCTAGAAGAACCTTGCTCTTATGTTAGAACATACATGTTCTTAACTATTGAGACATATCTCTAGCCCCTAGCAATAACACTTTAAAGGCTATGTAGTATTCCACTTAGTGGTAAACTTATGATATATGGTTCCTTTCAAAATTCAAATGCAGAATTTACCATTAGATTCAGCAGTTCCACTTTTGGGCTTACACCCAATGGAATTAAAAGCAAGAATCAGCACAGATTGTGGACATTCACAGTAGCACGATGCATGATATCAAAAAGGTAAAAGCAAACCAAATGAGACTGAGGGACTGATGAGGCAATATGTATATGCATACATATGATAATGTATATATATAATGTATATATTATGTATGTGTGTAGATAGATGATAGATAGATGATAAATAGATAGATAGATAGATAGATAGATAGATAGATAGATAGATAGATAGATAGATAGATAGATAGTCTTACAAAGGAATGCAGTACTGGCATTCACTATGATATGGGTGAACCTTGAAGATGTCATGCTGAGTGGTGTAAAGGAGACAACTTGACAAAAGCTGTAGAATTTCACTCACATCATGTCCTTGCATTGAATGCAAGTGGAAGATGGCTGCCGGGAGCTGGCAGGACAGGAGAGAGATTGGTTTAGTGGATACAGGGCCTCTGTTTTGGAAGATGAAAAAGTCCTGGAGATGGGTGAGGATTATGGTTAATATATATTGCACATTATATGTTATAGTTATAATATACATTAATATCTTTAATGGTGCAGCAGTAGTACCTGAAAGTGATCAAAGCTGCGAATTTTATGTTCTATATATTGTACCACAATTAGAACCAAACCTAAGGACTGAATCTTTTCAAGTCCAGTTTACGTGTAGACAGCAAAATCTATGGTCTTTTTCCTCTTTTTAGAAATATACCTGAATATATTTTGGCAGTAATGTATGGTTGACTATACACAGAGTATTTCTGCACACACCGTCACCTGCCCTGCCAAGCACCTTGAGCCCCTCTCTAGGCCATTGTTTTCTTCCCCAGTGTCTGAAAAGCTACTGAACTGCTTCTCCCTCTAGACACAGATCTTCCACTTAAATGAAATCAGAGCACAGCCTTCAGACTAAGGCATAAGGCTTCTGAGATGTGACCCTGCTTGGTGCACACATCAGTATGCATTCCTTTTTATTGCTTCCCAATGCCCAGTTCTGTGGACAACCAAGTCGTGGTACAATTGATTGATTTACCAGTTTTGTATTGTTTGGATTGTGTGCAGCATGAGGAGTTATAGGTAGAGAGAGATGTGACCAATAACTGCCCATTGCTGTCTACAATGGCTGGTGTGTGTATAACTCCATAAAGAATAGCTCGGCTGTTTTCCAAATGGCTGTGCTCTTTTGCATTTCCAGCAGATTGTTGGATTTTCGGTTGTTCCCCGGTCTCCCATTCTTTACCGTGTTCATTATTATCAGGCTTTTGAATGGTTGTTTGGCTCAGTCCTTGAATAGGTGTTGAGTCAACACTGGTTTGAGTTACAGCTTGTGTTTCCCGATGATTTGAAATGTATCTATCATGTGTGTCTTTGCTTTTTATGTCTTTCTGTATTGAAGTGACTTCTCACTACATGGGGACATTTATTTATTAATTAATTATTTTTTTTACACTTCATATTTTATCCCCCTATACACCCTCTGACTGTTCCACATCCCACACCTTCTCCCCAAACTCCCAGTCTCCATGAGGATGCCCCCGACCCCCACCCCACCTGACCTCTAAACTCCCTGGGGCCTCCAGTCTCTTGATGGTTAGGTGCATCATCTCTGAATTAACACAGACCTGGAAGTCCTCTACTGTATGTGTGTTGGGGGCCTCATACCAGCTAGTGTATGCTGCTTGGTTGGTGTTCCAGTATCTGAGAGATCTCGGGGGTCCAGGTTAATTGAGACTGCTGATCCTCCTACAGGATCACCCTTCTCCTCAGTTTCTTTCAGCCTTCCCTAATTCAACAACAGTTGTCAGCTGCTTCTGTCCATTGATTGGTTGGGTGCAAATATCTGTTTTTTTTTTTTTGTTTGTTTGTTTGTTTGTTTTGTTTTGTTTTTTTTCTTTCAGCTGCTTGTTGGGTCTTTTGGAGGGCAGTCATGATAGGTCCCTTTTTGTGAGAACTCCATAGCCTCAGTAATAGTTTCAGGCCTTGGGACCTCCCCTTGAGCTGGATCCCACTTTGGGCCTGTCACTGGACCTTCTTTTCCTCAGGCTTCTCTTCATTTCCATCCCTGTAATTCTTTCAGACAGGAACAATTATGGGTCAGAGTTATGACTGTAGGATGGCAACCCCATCCCTCACTTGATGCCCTGTCTTCCTGCTGTAGGTGGGCTCCATAAGTTCCCCCTCCCTACTGTCTAGTATTTTATCTAATGTCTCTCTCTTTGAGTTCTGAGAGTCTCTCACCTCCCAGGTCTCTGATGCATTCTGGAGGGTCCCCCCAACCCCTTATCTCCCAAGGTTGCCTGTTCCCATTCTTTCTGCTGGCCCTCAGGGCTTCAGTCCTTTTCCCTCACCCAATACCAAATCAGTCCCCCCCCCTCTAGCTCCCCTTATCTAATCCACTTTCCCTCCCAGGTCCCTCCTTTCTTCCCCACTTGTGATAGCTTTCTTCTCTCTCCTAAGTGGGACTAAGGCATCCTTACTTGGGCACTTTGACCTTTTTGAGTTCTGTGGACTGTATCTTGGGTATTCTGTACTTTTTTTTTTTTTTTTTTTTTTTGCTAATATCCACTTATTAGTGAGTACATATCATGCATGTCCTTTTGGGTCTGAGTTACCTCGCTCAAGATGATATTTTCTAGTTCCATCCATTTGCCTGTAAAATTCAGCATGTCCTTGTTCTTAATAGTTGAGTACTATTCCATTGTGTACATGAACCACATTTTCTGTATCCATTCTTCTGTTGTGGTACACCTAGGTTGTTTCAAGCTTCTGGCTATCACTAATAAGGCCACTATGAACATAATGGAACACATGCCCCTGTGGTATGGTGGGGCATTTTGGGGGTATATTCCCAGGAGTGGTATAGTTGGGTCTTCAGGTAGATCTATTTCCAATTTTCTGAGGAACCTCCAGATTTTTTTTCCAGAGTGGTTGTACCAGTTTGCAATACCACCAACAACGGAGGAGTGCTTTTCTTTTTCCACATCCTCTCCAGCATGTGTTGTCATCTGAGGATTTGATCTTAGCCATTTTGATTGGTGTAAGGTGGAATTTTGAGGTCATTTTGATTTGCATTTCTCTGATTGCTAAGGACTTTGAACATTTCTTTAGGTGCTCTCAGCCATTTGAGATTCCTCAGTTGTGAATTCTCGGTTTTAGTTCAATACCCTATCTTTTGATTGGGTTGCTTGGTTTTCTGGTGATTAACTTCTTGAATTCTTTATATATTTTGGATGTTGGCCCTCTATTGGATGTGGGGTTACTGAAGATTCTTTCCCAATCTGTAGGTTGCTGATTTGTCTTATTGACTCTGTCCTTTGTCTTACAGAAGCTTTCCAGTTTCATGAGGTCCACATGGGGCCATTTGTTGTTGTTGTTGTTGTTGTTGTTGAATTTCTTTTATTTTCCCCAATTTTTTAATTAGGTATTTTATTCATTTACATTTCAAATGCTATCCCGAAAGTCCCCTATACCCTCCCCCCCTCCCCCCGCCCTGCTCCCCTACCCACCCACTCCCACTTCTTGGCCCTGGCGTTCCCCTGTACTGGGGCATATAAAGTTTGCAAGACCAAGGGGCCTCTCTTCCCAATGATGGCCGACTAGGCCATCTTCTGCTACATATGCAGCTAGAGACACAAGCTCTGGGGGTACTGGTTAGTTCATATTGTTGTTCCACCTATAGGGTTGCAGACCCCTTCAGCTCCTTGGGTACTTTCTCTAGCTCCTCCATTGGGAACCCTGTGTTCCATCCAATAGCTGACTGTGAGCATGCACTTCTGTGTTTGCCAGGCACTGGCATAGCCTCACACGAGAGAGCTATATCAGGGCCCTTTCAGCAAAATCTTGCTGGTGTATGCAATAGTGTCTGAATTTGGTGACTGAGTATGGGATGGGTCCCCGGCTGCAGCAATCATTGATTGGCCCATCCTTTTGTCTCAGCTCCACAATTGATCTCTGTAACTCCTTCCATGTGTGTTTTGTTCCTAATTCTGAGAAGGGGCGAATTGTCCAATTAGGTTGTTTTCTTTAGTGGAAGGTGGCTTTTAGATCACTTACAACTACTGATACTGCTTAAACATCTATACTTTAGGTACATGTGTGTAAAGCATTGTATATAAACATTATATAAAAAGCATTTGACCTAAAACTTGTCTTCATTTTGGAGTGTATCCTTCAAATAATTTGAAATTCTCCAAGAGAGTAGACAATTTCAGCATCCTTTCTTAAGCGTGTATTGTTCCATATTTTGCCAAGTGATAGTACTAGCTTATTAACCTTCTAGTAGTAGCAATATGATGGACATGCCATATATTAATTTGAATTTCTTTGGCTATGGAAAATTTCAAAGGTAGCCACTAAACAGTCTATATTTATTTTGTGAAGTTTTTATATCTTGCCCTTTTAGATATTATATTATACACAAAAGAGAGTTGGAGAGATAGCTCAGTGGTCAAGACCATTTGCTGCTCTTGAACAGGGCTTGGGTTCAGTTCCCAACACTCACATGGTACCTTATAACTATCTGTAACTCCAGTTCCCGGGGCATCTGATGCCTCTTCTGACCACGGTAGTCTTTACACATCCATATGGTACATTTACATACATGGTACAAGCAAAACACTCATGTACATAAAATAAAAATAAACAAATAAATCTTTAGAGAAATTATAACGACACAGAAACATGCCACAGCTCTCTATCTACAGGGTCACCTGCAGAGCATGTGAAGTTTAGTATTAGGGTTGCCAGTTACAGTATTTTCATTTTTTTCATAAAATATTAATTGGTCTCAGCCTGGTTTCTTTCATGCTCAGAGGTCATGCCTAATTTGCATAGCTGGCAAGGTAAAAATACTTTCAGAGCAGAAGGGAGAAAGCTTTGTCACTAGTTTGAACTTAGACACCAATGCCAAGACTTTTACAGGGGGCAGCAGTTTCTTTGTCTAGACTCCATGATTAATGAATGCACTGTATCATTAGAGCACTCTCTCAGAAAATGCCCACGCCGCTTAGTGGTACACTTACCTAACCTGTGGATTTTGCTAACAGCTCAGCACTTTATTTATCCACAATGAAAATACAATTAAAGCCACTTACGCTGTTTGTGCTGATATGCCACCATCAAATAGACTTGTGTAGCAAGCGGTTCCTGTATAGAGACACAATTCTTGTTAATTATTAAAATTGCTGCTATTTTTATTATATTCCAAATAGGTGGTATGGGATGTGATATGACTCACAACTACTTGAATGAATTTTGGCTTAATGACTCTTAAAAGTAAAAAGCATTTTGTTTTCTCTGACAAAAGGCTCTAGTTCACTTGGGGTTTTACAGACAGTTGGTATTTTATAGTAGGTTTATGGCCGCCTCTTCATCAAACCTGTAATTATGGGCTTGGCTTCTCTGCAACCATGAGAAATTTTATCTGGTTTTCTTTTTCCCACATATTTGTCATACTGGAAGAAAAATGGCACATACCTGTCCTGCAGATCAAGCTCCCACGCATCATAAGCAAAGCCAGGAATGAAGAACAACGGACAAACACATTTTTTCTAAAATGTATGGATCCATGATTTGTCAGAAAGATTCATTGATAGGGTTTTATGAATTCAAATAGATTCTTTAAGCCAAGTATTTCCCATCTGGGGGAAGAAAAAAAGAACAGCATATTTCACAGTATTGTGAGAAGGTAGATTTCTTGGTTTTAAGCATGTTTCCCCTCCACTTTGAAAGATTCCTTGGGTCAACCTATGAAATGGGGGTGATGGCACCTGTTTGGGTGAAGGTCATATGAACCAGGAAACTGCCTGACGGTCTTCAGCTGGCCTTCGTTGTCACATGTGCTTGCATGAGAGTGGTGGCAGAGTCCCCCACTGTCCATGCAATGTTGACCTTCTCGGAGGGAGGAGGGGCGGTTGATGTTTTGAGAAGAGGACTTTCTGCTATTTCTTGGAGTCATGAATGAATATGTCTTGAGTCTCTTGGCTATTGAAGAGGAAGAAAGCATCATTTCAGTATCTAAGGACTCCAGCCATTTACAAAAGCATCACGCTCTGTAACTGGCACATTAACTCCAAGCCAAGGCATGGTTCTGTGTTTCTCTTTGTTGTCTTCTTTACCTCGTGGCTCTTGTAGGTGTGGCTAAACCAGTTATACCAACGTTGACTTTGGTTTCTTCCCCAGATGGTAATTTCCAGACAGAAAAAAATGGGCAGTTATTGTGATGCTTCTGTGATGGGAATCTGCCTTGGACCGTTCTGAGCAGAAAGGGCATCTCTCACAGAACTGCCATGTTACGGAAAGACCAGGAAATATCAGGGATTCTATAAACTGCAAGCACAAACTTGATTCCTGCAGAAATCTGTTCTCTTTTCTTCTCTCCTCTTCAGGATCAGTTGTCTTCTCTCTCGCTGTAACTAGTTTTGCTCTCTTAGTGAGATCGTGGCTGGCTACATCACTCGGGCTTTTGTTTTATATGGCTTTAATTGCTGCAGAAGTGATAGCTGAGCTCTATCGCCCATGTCTAAATATCCCAGGGAAGGAACCGCTTGTTCCTCAACCTACTGCGGCTAGCAATATTACATGAGATTGTTATAGTCTGAGGAAAACCTGGAGGGGAATTTGAATTTACCTGGAGGATAAAGGAGAAGGTTCTGGCAATGTGGCAGCAGATAGCCACACTCATGGGCTCTGTTGGATTACATAGCTAGTTCCTGGAGTCTGACTTTGGAGTTCACTAACACATGCTAGCTAAGCCAGTGTTGGAAACTTGGCTGCCACAGGGATTATTATTAGCCAAGCTTTTGTCCTTGGCTGGGTGCTGCTCTATGCCTGGTTAGCCATCTCACAAATGCTTGTACCAGATCTGGAGGGGACCCTAGTAACAGAAAGTATGTAGGTGGAGGATCAACAGAACTCTCTTGACACCACTAGAAAGACAACCCAAAGAACATGTATTTATGTTAGCGAGATCTTATAGTGTGGGATTTCCCCTCTGCAGCCGTTCTCCTTCACTGTCGGCTCTCTGAAGCACAGTTCTGGTCACCTCCACATGATGCTGCAATCACTGGGCACCACAGGGCTCTGCAGAGAGGCTGCTCTGTAAGCATCCTAGAGAGCGGTTGTTGTCACATATGTGTACCTTTGGGGCATGTTTATAGCTACTAGTCATTATCTTTTGTGGCTACCAAAAGCACTAGAGTTAGATTCCAAATGTGTGCGTTTGAGCCTCAGTTTGACTGTCGCAGTGGCCTTGGTCTAGGCAGTTTCTCTCTCTGAGCACTAATTCTCAGATGTAGAAAATGGGGATAATGGCTCCCCTATGGGTGATGTTGGTGTGAACTGTGAAGCAATGAGACAACTTTCTTTCTGTTTTTGCCATCCTTTCTGGGACCTGCATGCCAATTAGGATCTTTCTTCTTCCTTTGGTATTTTCATTTTCTGGGTCTGAGTGAATACTTTATTCCCCAGAATCCAGAACCCAGGACCATTAGCAGTACTTTGATTCCTATTTCCCTTATGATAAGTTAGGCAAATATAAGTATTCTTTGTGCTTTTCTAGCAGTGGAGAATGCCTCTTTTATAAGGGGTCTAGCTTGTAGCACCTCACAGGATATATTTAGGACATTTTAAAGGGATTTAAGGGTACTGGGGCACCCCCTCCCCAAACTTAATGGTCCTTCAGAGTTAAAATTTAGGGCTGGGATTATGCAAACAACCTCTCATTTCTTATTGGCTAGACTATGTGTTTCCTCCCCAAGGGCCTTGTGAGAAACAGGTGCCACTTGCCTTTAGTTAGCTATTAGGACTTTCTCCTGCTTATGAGGATTGTCAGAGTTCTTCCTGTTCAGTGGCTCTCTTCCAGGGTAGACATTTGGCAATATCTGGAGACATTTTGTCATGGCTGGTGGAAGGTGGGCTGCTACGGTAGTTAGTGGCTACAGGCCATGGATGCTGCTAAATGTCCCCTACAGTGCAAAAGTCAGCTTTCCACTACCAAGGGTGAGCTGTCCCCAGATGTCAGAGCACCCTTTTCTGTGTGATGTGGGTTTGACTGTTGAGCTTTCTTTCGATGGACAAGGAAAGGAAGGGGTTTATGTCAGGATTTTCTTTTTCATTAAAGGTATAGTTTAGTATTACCCACTATGTTTCTTTTGAAATTTGACCAGGGAACCACATTTTCTATTCCATGAGTATTTCTCTATTTTTGTTGAAGTCAGAGGCACTTGCTCCTCTTATAAATGGCATAGTCTTTCCTTAATAGAAAGGGCACGCTGACCCTGCCTGCCTTCCTATCCTCCAAGAAAATTTAGGCCTTCATGGCTGTAACTTACTGTCTGTAGAACAGACCAAGAAATAGGGAAAAAAAACCCCCACAAAGAACATAAAACCAAACCAGAAACAGATACCATTCTATGATGATAGTTTTCGCGTGCGTGTGTGTGTGTGTGTGTGTGTGTGTGTGTGTGTGTGTGTGTGTGTGTTTCTCTGTGTTTTGTCTTTCATATTACCTATTTCATTTCAGGGACCTAAATGGGGAAGAAGTTTCTTTCTGTAATGCTATGTCTCCAGTTCTTAGAACACAGTAGTAAAGACTTTCAATGCAAACTATTTTTTGATTAGGAGAAACATCAAGAGGCTCATGGTTATGTTAAATCAGCCATTCACATTGATCCATCTGCCCTTTTCAGAGAAGTATCCTTAGAAAGAATTTGTGTGTATGTGTGTGGTGGGGGTCAGTGGAGGTGGTTAGGGCTACTATGGGTAACTTTCACTATAGGGTCATGAAATGAACTTGTTTGCAACTAGCATTGAGCATAAGAAAGGAAGTATTGAAGAGAAAAAATGTAAGTCTGGCTCACATAGGGTAAATATTATTTTATATCAACCTGTCCTTATTATAAAATATACTTCCTGCTTAGCTGTGATCAAAAGGTCTGAAAAAGAAATCCCAGATGTATGTACTATAAATGTGTGTACTATAGTTTTACTTTGTTCTATAACACAGGTCAGTTGAAGTCCTGAAGACTATTATTTCTTTATTAGATTGGTGGCATGAGTTCTATCAGCTGGCCATTTCTCAACCAATTACTGCCTATGACAATAGATAGCTTGTTAAGCTTGATCTGGATTTATCCATAGCAAGTCTGGAGCCCAGTGCAAGACATGACCACAGGATAGCCCTCCTACCAGAGAAGAATTAATTCAGGTATAGAGACCACGTCCAAGGGTTAAAGAGAAAATGAGATACCTGCAGGCAGGAAGACTCTTTTGAACACAAAGTGGTGTCCTGACTAGCTGACGTACCACTGCCACATTTAAGACTATCAGCCAAAGTTCTTAGAACATTCTGCCAGGTTCCATCCAAACTCACACATTCCATGAGGTCTTCCTTGCCTGTGATGTTTTTGAGTGCTGCAGAATCGTTCTCCACTCTTCCTGCCTTACCAGGTTCTAGCCGCACCTCTCTGGTTTTAATGTTTCTATGTGAACAATTTAATAAATGAGACCTTCTTTTTCTTCTTCTTTTTTTTTTATAACAATAAAATGAAATAAATTCTCTAGAAATTGATTTCCAAATCAAATCACATTCCCATAATGTATTTAAAGGAAATGAAGAGCATAACATTATGTGTAATTCAATGGATTTTTGATGGATCATAATGATTTACATGTGTGGTTAAAGTGCCCTTGGTTTGGATCTCTGATTGTTATGTAAGTGCCACAGACACATAGACACATCTCCTGTGCATGCGTCTAGTTTTGCTGCTCCAGAGAGACTGTATCAATGTCCATGAACCTTAAGATGTGGCTTTTCTTGGGCTCCACTGTTCCTATTGCTAGAGAAAGGACCTATAGTGGATAGAAGCAGAAAGGCAGCTCCTGCCATAAAGGAGTTTGGCTCTGAATTGAGTTATAAGGACCCAACTACTTATCATTCATTAGAGTTCTTGAAGACATGTAAACAAAGCATTCCTTGGTGTTCAATGTAACAATCCAACTTGGGAACTGAGTAGCTGAATATTCAATGTCAAACAGCTGTTTGAATACTGAGCATAGTTGTAAGCTGCAGAGGCTAGTGCCACTTGACTCAAGCCACAGAGCCGGAAGGGGCCTGAGGGTCCTGTCTTTGTGTTCACCTCATTTTATAGATGAGGAAACAGATAATCACCTTTCTCCTCCTTACCTGCAATACCAACTTATCAGATGCTTTGCATGTGCCAGGCTGTAGAATACACTGGTTTTAAAAATTATTATTTGTTTTCTTATTTATTTGGCTCTTATCTCCTGGTGGGGAGTCTACTTTGTGTACACTCTTGCAGGAGTCTTGTTCACCTTGGAAACACTAAAAGGTTATCCAAGTGCAGCTAGGTTATGTTCATTGGGTCATGCTGCTTAAAAAGAGACTCCATTTCTTCATCTTCTGTTGCTTCTGGGGCTATATTTCTCCTGTTCTTTGGGACCTTCCTCCATCTTCAAAACTAGCAACATGGACAGCACCTTGCTTCTGTTCTTCCATTGCCATTTTGTCCTTAGACAAGTCTCCCTTTGTCATTTTCTTAGAAGTACCTTAGCATTTACAAACATTGTACATTCCAGAACAACCCCTCCATATTAAGATATTTAACTCAGAGTAAAACTGGCTCATTTGTAGCAGATGACATTCATAGGTTCCTTAGATTAGGACCTGGCTATCCCTAGTACACCAAGATTCCTGCTTTCTGAATTTCTTAGACTAGTCTTCTGATACTCTTCTAGTTCTGTGACTTCCTGGTATGTTCTCAAGATATGTTGGACCTGTTTGGTGGGGATGGGATAATTTTAAACTATTTTACCTTTAAAATAGCTAAAATTTATTTCTATTGCTTATGATCAAGAATCAATGTGGTAAATCAGTACTATGCAAAGAAATTTACAAGCATTAGTTTTTAAATTCCATAACCTTCCTTACAAGGCCTTTCTCCATTTTACATGTAAGAACATTGTTGTCTCAGAGTGGCAATTATGTATGTTTGAAGGCTTGTGCTAGGATCTGGGTTGAAAGTTGATCAGAGAGTGTATGCTTCACTCCTTTCCCAAAGCAGAAGTGTGGCATGTGAACCAGAATATGAGGTCTGAAACATTCTGTTTTTATTGAGAAAGCAAGGGAAAGAAGAAGTGGTCCAAGCAGGAGAAAGGCTGGAGAACAAGAGGCAAATGTAAGACACAAATTTTAAGGGAAACCCATGGTAAAAATTAGCGCCTTTATGGAGGTACAGCACTATGAGAAATGAAAGACCAATGGGTCCATCTTGGATCATAGAATACTTCTAAATGGACCCAAACCATGGGATATGTAGACTGACCACAGTAATAATACCTTGGCTCAACTCTGCTGGACATCCAACTTGAATTAGATCTCATCCTGAATTCTTCCTTATAATGTGGGCTGGTTAACACTTGTCACATTTTGTTTGTTTGTTTGTTTGTTTGTTTTTCTTTCAAGACAGGGTTTCTCTGTGTAGCCCTGGCTGTCCTGGAACTCACACTGTAGACCAGGCTAGCCTTGAACTCAGAAATCCACCTGCCTCTGTCTCCTGAGAGCTGGGATTAAAGGCGTGCGCCACCACGCCTGGCTTTTATCACATTTTGACTAATATTAGTCACCTTCTCATGAACAGCACACCTTTAAAAAGTGAAAGTAGCTCTTTCTTATTTATATGCACAGAAGCAAACAGGTGATTTTTAGAGTGTGGGTGGCAAGCCTAGGCCAAATGTTAAAGACTCCTGGCTTCTGTTTCTTCTTCAAAGAGAACTTGCAGATTTGCTGAGGGTTGGGCAACAACTAACAGTAGAGCTCTCTACACAGTAATTTCTGGCTCCCAACTGTGTCATGATTAGCTGGACTCATTACTTTTGGGCACTGAATGAGACTGTAATGCTCTTAAATGTGTGTGTGTGTATGTGTGTGTGTATGTACACCTATATACCTACATACATATATCGTGGAACAAGATGTTCATTTCATGGTGAGTGAAAAGTAAAATAGTAGAGTCCCAGGCTCTACAATCCCCTTTGAAGGCACACCATCAGTAGCCTCAGATCTCCCAGTGGCTCTGCCTAGGATTTCTATGAGACAGGAGCCAAACCTTTTAACACACAGGCCTTGGGGGAATTCCAGATCCAAACTTGAGCACTCCCTGAGTGTAATATGTAGACTTCACAAATAGAAATGTAGGCCGCTCAGTTGTATTAGTTACTTCTCTGATTACTGTGTCTCAGTCAGTACCTAACAAGAAGTAACTTGAGGAAGCAGGTTTATTTCACCTTGTATTTTAAGAGGGAATACAGATCATCATGCTGGGGAAGATATGGTGTCAGAAATGTAAGACATATGGTCACACTACATCTGTGTTGAGGAACTAGGCCGAGGATAGAAAGTCGGAGCAGGCTATGAAGCACCAAGCTCTGCCTTCTGTGAGCCACTTCCTCTGATGATGCTCAACCTCCTGAAGTTTTTATACCCTCCCAAACATACCACTAGCTGGGAGCCAGGTGTTCAAACACATGAGTCTATGGAGGGGCACATTTAACATTCCCACCCCAGCAGTGTTTAATTTAAGTGCCAGATTTTAGATAGATAATGAATATCCCACACATTATTAAAAAAACTGCACTAAACTTACTTAGTTGTACTAAAAACTATTTCTGTTCTTTAAGCAAAACTCAAATTTCACTGAGCAACCTATATTTTATCTGACAATTCTAAACATAAGCCCACTGCTGCCGGGTATTTTCAGACATGGAAGTGAACAGCAGAAGATGTCTGTAAAAGGAGACTATTGACCTGGATTGACAAGGAGGCTAAGAAAATTCCCTGAGGTCAAAAGGAATCGAACAGTGAAGATCTGTGGATGACTGATCTGGGAGATGGTTAAGTTCTAATTGTCCAGGGCGTCTCCTGCATCCTTGTCTCCTCTGTCCCTCTACAGTTGCCATGACTAGGAAGATTTCTGTCACATCATCAGGATCAGATCCGCCTGCACTCATCACCCCAGCCCCTGACAACTGAAAGCAAAAGTATTAGAGGAGAGGCTGAGCTGCAACAGCCAGACTGAAGCAGTTACCAGACTGGACTGTGTGTACTACGTGCTATGTATATTTCTGGTCATCTGCCCTCTGCTAGGGAGGATAGGAGGAACCAAGTACACCTCTGTATAGAACTTTCCATCCTTTCAATGCTTACAAGGGAAAAGTAAATGGAAAAAAAAATAGAGCCTCTGCTCTTGAAGCCTATATACACATAGCTCCTGGGACAGCAGAGAGCTTAGGTTTTTATTAACTCAGACTGACTTATCCTTGGTGGCCTTCTTCTGATTTTGTGATGTGTGTGTAAATATTGCAGCAGACACTACCTGCCATGAAGGCAGTCTTCTAGTCATGGAGAAAGGGACATAGAGAATTCTGATGGTCCTGAAAGGGACCAGTGGCAACTCACTTGGTGGTTTATGGCCTTGGGAATGAAAGGGATCAAATTCATTAATGTGTTCAGAGACAGAACGTGGTAACTCTGGGCAGCATGCTAGAATAGTGTTGCTGAGAAGTGCTAGGTCCACCTCACACAGTACCAGGGCACAACAGGACTAGGAGAGAGACCTGGCTTTCTTTCAACCATTTAACTCTTTCTAAGCCTGGCTTCCTCACAGAAATGAAATGTAGACAACTGTCTTGTTAGGTGATTTTTAATGACTTAATCATATAACACTTGAAAATGCTGCTAGCAGATGGCACATATTCTGTATTTGCCACCCCAGTGCTTCCTAAACATCTCTGTCATGAGTCCATATTCTTCTATGTGACTGCTTCCATGGACTGAGTGTCAATAGCCATTTCCTTCCTCTCTTCCCTCTTCTCTACCTTCCTCTCTTCCCTCTTCTCTTCCATCCTGTCTTCCCACATTAGGCTTGATAGAGCTTTGCCCACTTTGTTTTTACTGGGGAGGAAGCGTCTAGCCTTTGTATCTTCCTCTCCTTGTCATTCCCTCCCTCTATCATTTCTACAGAGGGTTCTACTTTGGTGCATCGTTGAGGAGTGTATTACAAGGTCCTCATCAGACTTTAGATGTTAAGGAATAGGTTCCTGGTGCACTCCTAGATGCTCAAACATACCTATGACTGAGTAGTATCCCCGCTTTCTTTGCTTTTCTAATCTTCTCATCAGGAAGTTTGAGGATACCTGTGGCCTCTATCAGTTATTGTTTCTGTGCAAATTCATTCATTTTTGTCAGCAAAGACCAGGTTCAAACCATCAAGCATCTGTTACTAAACAGATGTAACTATGAGAATAGGCTTGAGGATATAGGTGATTCTGACGTAGGCTATTGATGGAGATGGGAACGGGGTTTGCCGGGACCCCAGAGCGGGGCCCCGTTCCTTAAGTTGCCCCCTGTGAATCCCACTGCTTCTGATCTCAATACACGGTCAGGGGAGCCAAGTTATAGCTCCTGCCCTCGAGGACTTTGTGAGCAATAGAAATTAAGAGGCAGCCAGTGGCAATGTGTGTTTTTAAAGCACTGTTGATTGTCTTCCTGCACCGTAAGAAAAAAAAAAAAAAGAAATTTCTCAAGAACCCAAAATCTCGAGGACACGGGCTGTATGAGATCCTGCTTGGTTGTTGGGAGTGTGAGATGGATTCAGTCAAGAGTACACTTGATGATGGGGTAGTGAACGTGTCACATGGCTGGCTATGTGAGTCCCCTGTGATAAATAACACATTCCTCTGTCTTTCGTGTTCACTTTGTTTTCATGTTACCTTTCTGACATGACTTTCCCTGCACACTTCCCCCCTCCCCCAACACTTGCTTCTCCATTAGCTTTTATCTCTTATTTTCCTCCTTGCCTGCATCTCCACAATTTTTTTTTACGTCTCTTAGCGTCTCGTTCTCCTGTCTTCCTACCGCATTTTCACTGTGTATCCTTGCTCTTTTAACAATGTCTTCTGCCTCTGCCTCCATGTTCCAAAGCATACCTGTCATACCCAGGCCCGGGGAGGAAATTTTCACTTCCAGCAGCTCTTTCTGTGATGTGAAAGAACATCTGAGTACCTGGGTCTCCCAGGAAACAGGACTCTAGTTTCTGAGCAGAGCAGATTCCATACACTATGTTTGTGAGACACCAGGAAGGAGAGTCTAGCACCTGGGCAGCACAGGAGGCCCAGACTTGAGTCCAGCCTTTGTTCAAGGGGGATGCCAAACAATGCACTTGCTTTCCCTCAGTCTCTATCCCTCACATATCTGTCAAGTGTCTTTTTTCTTTCACTTCTTTCTTTTCTCTTCTGTCTATTTCTGTCATAGTTTTTCAGTTCTATTTTCTACATTTGTCTTTGTTCTTTTTCCTCTTTAGAAGTTACACCATCCCCTTCCTGGTGGCCTCCTTTAACTTTGTAATCTAAAAGGTGGTGGGGGTTGGGACCAGGAAAGATGCAGGACCCTTGGAAAGCTCGCCTAGGACAAGTGCTTTATGAGAGTAGAAGTGGTCTGCTGAGTATTTCAGATTGTATGAGCACAGAAACTTACATGAAACTTTTAAATATATGTATGTGGTGCTTACGTGTGTGTGTGTGTGTGTGTGTGTGTGTGTGTGTGTGTGTGTGTGTAAGCATAAGCTTTTCCTGTGCTTGTGTGTGGAAATGAGAAGACAACCTCCATGCACTGGTCTTAGGGCATGTTCTGCTCTCTATTTGAGACAGGCTGGCCGGCCCTGAGCTTTCAGGAATCTAGCTCCTTCCTAGCTCCCATCTCATAGTTGCTGTTCTCACAGGTGGGCTTTCCCGTGCCTGGCTCTTTAACGTGAGTTCTGGGGATTGGCAGTGCAAGTATTTTATATACTGAGCCATCTCCCACAGTCCAAAGTACAAAATCCTAAAGCTGAAAGCAATCTCCACCACCCCTTCCAACTATAATTGAGTGTGAGCGTCCTCTCTTTGTCCTAACACGAGCTGTGCAGCATGAAATGCTTGACTAGTGCTAACATTGGGGGTGTTCTTTTACAGTGAGGCAGCTGGTCAGGGGTCAGGGCTGTGTGTTCACAGCTGTCTCTGTGATTATGTCGTCCTGGATTGGCATCCTCAGTACCTGTGGACCTTGCATCTGTTTCCTAGAGCCATGGGGCCTTTCTTACTGTTCGCTTTGCCTACATTTGGAATCTTTCAGAGAGGTTGCCCAAAGAATAGTTAAGTCGGCCATTCTTGCTACTATGAAGTTTTCCAGATGACTCATTTCCCAGTGCTTCTGAACAGAGGGGCTAATCTTGGAGAGGCTGTAAGGGATAAAAGGTATTATCTCAGAAAACAAAGAAAAAAGCTAGCAAACTTTAAATCAATATTATTGATCTTTGTGTCAGAAACAATGTCAATTATGCACTTTATATGAGCCAGTACCTTTTTTTTTGAGATATTATCTCACCGAGCAGCCTATGCTGACCTTGAACTTGCAGTTCTCTTGGCTCAGCTTTAAAAGTGCAGTCATTATAGGCATGCATCCCCATGCCTGGCCCAGGACATTCTTCATCTTTAACACAGTGTAATTTTATATCTAAAACTAGGCCATTATACTTCCCTAGTTTATAGATGAAAGAAACCAACCAACCAACCAACCAACCAACCAAAAGACAAAAACAAAACACCTAGAGCTTGAGAGATTTGTATCAAGTGGATAGTTCTTTGGGCCAGGACTTAAACGTTGCTTGTCTAACACTTTGTTTTCTGCTTCACCACTCAAAAAGCCATATGTGCCTTTGTCCCCACCAAGTATCTATTTTGTCCGTAGGTTCTAAGCAATGCATTGTCTCCTTAACACGTGCTATACACAGTCTAATAGTATTCTTGTGGATGTGTAGATGTGAGTACGTGTGTGTTTGTGGGTATAACTCTAGAAGGTGGGAAAATGAAAGCACAGAAAGCCAGCCCAGGTCAAAGTCTGGTTTGGAGGCGATTAGAAAACATATTAATAATGTATAGTGACCATGGACATAGCTCCCAGTCATGAATGTCAGTATAATTTATTAATTTGGTAAGAATTCTGAGCATCAAGGAAGAGGAGAGTAAGTTAATCCAGACAATTTCCCTAAAAGAACAGGAGATAGGAATATGTGACTTGGAAATCTTTCAGAGATAAGGGTCTGGTAGCAGGAAAGGAAAGGGTTGAGAAAAGAGTGAGGGACCAGATTTGGTTCAGGTGCGGGTCTTACGTTGGAGTCCATGTGCTCTGCTCATGATCTGGGACTAGGACTCGAGTATGATGGTAACTTTTCCTTTGCAAAGTAAAACCCAGATGGCTATATTTAATTCCACTTAACGCCACTGGTGATTCACTCGGGCTCAGGTGCGCCCACATACAGCTGGCACTAGCTTTGTGTACTTTCCAGGCAGAGGCTGCTGTAGCCCAAACTCCCCATGAAACAGGAGGGGACAGACAGGCTGTGATAACCTTGAGTCTTTTGTGTCTCTCTCCACAGCATCCTGGCCACTGCGGGAACCCACTTCAACACCCACGTGGACCTGCGGACCCTCCGGGCTGTGCGTGTCCTGAGGCCTTTAAAGCTGGTGTCAGGAATACCTAGTGAGCACCTACCTTCTTCTTTCTGATTGGCTAGTATCCTCAATTGGATCCAGGGTATAAAGCAATGTTGGGTGGAGGAGAAAGAGTTCTTTCTGGAAGGAAACCCCTGAGCTTGCAACAGTTGGACATAGCACTGTGCTTCTAAATTTAACATTTTCTCATATTTAAATAATAATGGAAGATAACAAAAAACAGGAAAGGGAAATAAAGGAAAAGTAAGTGAAGGCCATTACTATTGTATCACTCTGAAATAAATGCTAATTGGATGTATCTTTTCATTCGTTTCCCGTATGCATTCTAATATAATTTTAATCATTACATATGTGCAGTGTTATCTGCTGCAATAAGTGTTTCAGTCTCCTAAGGTTAAAAATCCTATGTGTTGTCAGAGGTTATGGTTTGTTAATCAGTACCGTGCTTCTCTCCCAGTGGGTGGAGGGCGGGATCTGAGAGAGAGTAATAGAAAGGTCAACTTTCCCCGTGTTTTATAGGATTGTACAGTAGCAGGGACTTTAGACTGAGTATGAAACACAGCCTAATGAATTGAATCTGTGAAAGGAATCTATATGTCATCACAGAGGGTGATATGTAGGTCAGGGAGAGATGAGAAGGAAACATAGGAGAAGGGACATAGATGATGGCACTCTTCAGTTTGACTTGTCTTGGTCACCTATCATCTCAGGATTAATGGTTTGGTTTTTGATGGGAGAGTAGGAGAGGGTAACTGAGCCCACCTTGTCAGGAGGCAGTGAACGAGGTCTCTGCTCCCCCCCCCCTCCAGGCCTGCAGATCGTGCTGAAGTCTATCATGAAGGCCATGGTGCCTCTTCTGCAGATTGGCCTTCTGCTCTTTTTTGCCATCCTCATGTTTGCCATCATTGGCTTGGAGTTCTACAGTGGCAAGTTGCATCGAGCGTGCTTCATGAACAATTCAGGTAAGGTCATGATTTTCTGTCTTCTCTTCTCCCAGTGCTTCTTCCCTTTGGTCAGAAGCATAAATTCAGGGTATTTGGGGCTCTGCTGAAAAAAAAGTATGCTCTATCTCAGCTCTAGGATTCCAATCAGAAACTTCCTGGTCTGTAGCTTTTGGAGGTACAACCAGCTTAAAGACAGATCTACTTGAAAGTTACATTGCAAAACATGTTGCCTTGTACGTAGTTGGAGGGGCTCAAATATGTGGTCTCAGATCCTCTGTCCATGATAGAGGGCTTTTAGAATGCACCCCAAAAGCCATTCAGAATAAATACTCTACAGAATACATCTTTGATTCATAGACCAGTGGGACCCTGGAGACCAGAATCAGATGGGATGACCTGGGGGAGCTACAAAGAGAGCACCCTTTTGTGCTCCATCTCACATTCCTGAGAGGACTGAGGAGGTCGTTAGGTTGGCTTGTCAGTTGTGCCTTGGAAATTGTGGGATACACAAAACCCCCATATTTGTATCTTTTTTTGTTCATCCCAAGCTAAGTAGTATACTCTAGGATGAAAGTCAGGGAGGAGGTTAAGAGAAATAAAGAATAAGTTAAAAGAGTCCTAAATAAGTACCATGTTTTAATGAAAAGAATCTCCAAATGATTTTTTATTTTACCTTTAGTTTAAAATAAAGTAAAAAAAAAATATGTATGCCTTAAAAATTCAAATAGTTAAGAAAATAAAGCAGCCAATTGTTTACAACTGTCCCCGAGAAACCCAGGGAGAACCCAAGTTCATCCCAATTCCCAGGGTTTGGAAAATGAATAAGATTTTGCCATTACCTCTGTGTGAGCCAGCCCTGTAAATTTCTGTGGCAGTGAGGGCCAAGGTGGAGCTTCCCTGAAGAAGATAGAGCATTCTTTAGGAGCATTTTGAGTTGCACATGGATATGAACTGAGGGGTGTAGAGAGTCCAAGGTGAGAGAGGGTCTGAGGCAAGATGGGCAAACATCTGTCTGTGGTAGGAGAAATGCTTACTTATGGCTCCCTACGATCATTTCCATCTCATACTGTCTCCCACTCTCCAAATATATCTGCAGGTATTCTAGAGGGGTTTGATCCTCCTCACCCATGTGGTGTGCAGGGCTGCCCAGCTGGTTATGAATGTAAGGACTGGATCGGCCCCAATGACGGGATCACCCAGTTTGACAACATCCTTTTTGCCGTGCTGACTGTCTTCCAATGCATCACTATGGAAGGGTGGACCACTGTGCTGTACAATGTGAGTGAGCTGATGGATGTGGTGTGGGGGGTTTGGGGGGGGATGGGGTGGAATTCTGGTGTCGTTTTGGTCCCTCTGGAACAGGAAAGTCTGGGGAAAAGTTGGGAGTGTCCGGATTCAACTTTAGAACTTAGGAGAGCCCAACAGGTCACTCTCCCACACCCCAACCCCTTTGGATTTTTATTGAGTGGAAATATGTAAGTGTCTTATTGCAATTGGTAGATTGTATCCCGTTATTCTGCCAATGAGTGAATGAACAAGTTAAATCAGATTGCCTTGTTGTGGAAAGTTTTGGATCCACAAGGTAATGGGGCACAGTGAGGTGTTCCAATAAGTGTAAAGGTCTCAGTTCCTGTCACCAAAGAGCTCGCCATCAGATTGGAAAGCTGTTATAGTGGTTTTCAACCCCAGTGGCCCATTAGAGTCAGCTGGGAGCTTTTAAAAATTATACTGCCTGGGCTTCACTCCAGGCCAATTAAGTAGGAATGTCTAGAGGTAAAGGCCTGTCATTGACATTTTTTAAAGCTTCCTAGCTGATTTTAATATGCAGCCACTGTCAAGAACTACTGCATTACATACCCAGAGAAAGCATGGTTAATTGTGAGACTCATTAAAATGCTTCTCTGGAAATCCAAGTTCCTAGGCTCCTGCCCCGGAGATTCTGACTTTGAGTAGCTGTGTATAATTGGTGAGCTGTGCTTTCAATGGAACCCTTGGTGATTCACATGGTCAGGCTTGTCTGAGTTGGTATATGAGACAAAACTGGCAAGCCACCTGACAGGGATGCTAGAGATTCCAGCACAGAGACAGAAGTTAGACAAAGTGACCGTGATGTCTCTTCTGCCTTCCAGAGGCTGGTTGTCATAAGTCTCTCAAGGCATGGTGTAGAGTCCCAGTTCAAACCTGAGCACTGGGATGTGCATGGGATGTGAGGGGACAGAGTGAGCAGAGCAGCTGGAGAAGATGCTTGGGAAAGATTGCATCCTCTGTGCCTTTGTCTTCAGTCATTTGGAGTCGTGATCTGACTTATGCACACTTCCTTTACCTGGCTTTAACTCAAGATGCCCACCTTTTTCTTCTATCCTCTCTCTCTCTCTCTCTTTCTCATCACATGTGTACAAATCTAATTAAGTAAGTGCAGTGTGACTTACATAGAAAGCAGCCTTTGAGAGGATAAGGGAAAGGAAAATCCATGTCTTAGGAAGAGATTCAACCAAACCCGATGCCCAGAGAACAAGGATTATACGTGAGGTACTTAGCAACTGACTGACCATTGCAGTGAGCCTCCTTAGGTCCCAATCTATGTCTGCTACCCGTTGTGGTTGCAAGATATTCTACAGCTTGTTAGGATATTGCTGGTAAGTAATTAGGCCTAGTGTGGCAGTACCTATACCAAACTTCTATAGTCAATTTTATCTTTGTCACTTTACAGTGACTTTACAGGACAACTACTTCTATAGCATTTGCATTGTATTGGGCATTTGAAGTATCAGATAGGTGATTTAAAGCAATGGGAAGTTGGATACAGTTATATGCAAATACTGTGCCAGATATAGGAGTTGAGAAACCTTAGATTTTGGAATCCATGGAAGGTCCAGACACCTATGTTCTACAGATGCCAGGAAATGACTAAACTAGTCTGGATCTATTCCCATACAGGATGAGTAAGGTGGAACTGGGAAATTTAGCAGGCAAGAGTTACAGGCTGTTGTGCTGACATTCCAGAGGGTAGGATAGTGGTTTCCCACCCCAGGGGATGCTCAGCAAGCCCGGGTACTGTGATTCAGAACCCCCTGGTGACACTCTGGAATTCTTATTAGCTATGGGAGGCAGCAGGGAGGAGAGAGCAGAATCACTTCCCATCTGAGATGTCAAGGTTGTCTTGAGGCAATGTCACCAAGACTAGCCAAGGAACCTTAGGAAATTATAGTGCTGGCCCTGCAGTGGCTGGTGTCACTTGTGGGGCTTTGAAAGTGATGAACTTCAATTAGATGTGTAGACTCACCTAAGTGATGTGATAAATGCATGGAAAGCCTACAAGGAGAAGTGTTGCACTTGAGGATATAAGTGCGATCTGCCGTTCCTCCGACCAGGGATCAGCTGGGACTGAGATGCATCAGAGTGGAGCAGATGAGCTGTTCATCACTCCTGCCCTGGTCCATTTGTAGATCATTACTTATTTCTACAACTATTGACTTTGTAGATATTCTCTATCAAGCACTATGCAGAAACACTAGAAAGATGGCAGTTGAGGTGGGGAAGGGGCGCGATCCCTGCTGGCATGGTTCTCTCTTTAAATTCCCATCTCTCCCGTTATCTGTCAGTTGTAGCAATAGAGCCTACACAAAGCAACAGTGAACTAGATCTTGCCTGTAGTTTTGCTCCATGAAGCAAGCAGGGAGGGAAAGAGGTCAATGACAGATCCTCTGAAACCTTTCATCACAGCAGTTCCTAGGGCCACAGACTCACACCTCTCTCTGAAGTCCAACCTATTAGTCATTGAACTGAAGCCTCCTGCTGGCCTTGATGGTTGGATCCAGGCATAGGGGAACTGGTTGAGCAATAAGGTTGATTCCTCCAAAATATCTGGCTACAAATAGGCAGAAAGAACTCTTGTGTACTCTGAAAAAAAAGCAGTAGCATGGGGCATGGGGCCGGGCATCACTGGCAGAGGTGACAGTCATACTGAGGTGGATAGCTGCCTCTTGATTCAGGAGAAATCAAATAAAAATGGCACTCAATTTTCAGTGAGTAGAACAAAGACAAAGTCTGTATTTTTTTAGAGAGCCATCAAAACTGGTCTTAGTTGGGCAAGGACCTAATTGAAGCAAGACCCAATTGGGGCTGTGTAGAGGACACACCTTGCTGTCTTAAGCCTCCTGTCACTGCAGAGATGTGCTCCATAAGACTGACTCTTTGGACCACTGGAAATAGGTTTGGCTATGGTAAAATCATATCATAAAGGCTTTCTATTTGATGAAATTTAACTATTCATCTTTGAAAGAAAGGGGGATTGGGGAAAGGGGAGAAAATAACAATGGAGATGGAGTAGACAAACACACCTGCCAATTCTTTCTGTGTGTTTGTTCTCCCTGACAGCTCTAATGTCAGGACTACATTCAGACAAGCACCCAGAGTTAGTTTGTTTTTTAAATATTGGAAAACCAGTGATGTTCTTGGGGTTTATTGTGGATTATTCTGGGAGGTGCGTGAGTGAGGAGTTGCTTAAGAGCATGAGTTACTCAAGGCAGCTATGCCACTGAAACTCAAACTCCAACATGGACGCTACATGCTTGAAGCTCCCTGGCCAACTTATAGACAGCATGGTGGGCTAGACAGTGTCCCCTCCCTAGCAGACATTAATGAGCCTATAAGTTCAGAGAGGTAATTTGTGGATCTTTTATGTTTTGCTTATTTTGTGAGTGCTTTGACCCTTTCCTCCATCAGTTTTTCTCTTCCATGTGATTTAAGCTTAGACTCTGTGATAACTTTGTATAAGCACAAACATGATATTTATAAAGCATGGACTTAACTATGAACAACAAATCAACTTAATATCATGAATATAAGTATGTATGTCTGGATATTTTACACAGGAATTACTACCTCCAGTAAAACACAAACATTAATATGTAGATTTCCTTTCTGTATTAGTCAGGGTTTTGACCAGAACTGATGGGATGAATATTTATGAAGGAGTTTATTTAGGATGGCTTACAGGCTAATCCAACAATGGCTGTGGTCCAGCTAATCCAACAATGGCTGTTTACCCATGCAAAGTGCAAGAATCCAATAGTTGTTTAGTCCACCAGGCTGAATGTCTCAGCTGGCCGTCAGTATACTCTGGAATGCCAAAGAAGTAGGCTTTAATGTCAGTGAAGGGATGGACTTGCCAGCAAGAGCTTGGGTAAGCAGGCAAAGAAAAAAACCTTTCTTCTTCTATGTCTTTTGTATAATCTGCCCCCCCAGAAGGTATAGATCTTCCTACCTCAAAAGATCTGGATTAAAGATGACCCTTCCTGCATCAGATGATTTAGTTAAGAAAAATACCTCCCCCCCCCCCAGTGTACCCAGCTGCTTGGGTTTTAGTGAATTCCATGTGTAGCCAAGTTGACAACCAAGAAGAGCCATTACATCTTCTGCCTCTTCTCATTCTATGATGGTCCAGTTCACCTAACTGATATGTTTCATCAGGCAGAGCGTGAAAAGAAGAGAGCTACTCTCTACCATTCCATTGTCCCTTCTTTGTAATGATACAACAAGTATACAAGACTGATTGGCCACTCAGACTAGAAAGAGAGTCTTAGTTATGGGTGTTACATACTCCAAAAGAAAAAGAAAAAAGAAGCTCTCAGGCATGAAGGTTCATTTTGACCATTTTTTTCCCCTAAAATGTTATCCTAGTTTTCTCTCTATTGCTGTGACAAACATCATGAGAAAAATCATGTCACGTAGGGAAAGGATTTATTTGTCTCATACTTCTAGGACACAGTCCATTATTGATAAAGGTTGGGGTAGTAAGTAAACTCAAGCAGGAACCTGGAGTAGAAGCTACTTGTGTGGCTGACCTACAGACCTATGCTGGGGTAGCTTTCTTATATAGCAGAGAACCATCTTCCCAGGGAATGGTGCTGCCCATTGTGGACTTGGCACTTATACAGTAATTAATAATCAAGACAACAGCCACAGACATGCCTACAGGCTAACCTGATCTGAGCGATCCTTCAATTGAGATTCCCATCTCAGATGACTCTGGGCAGTGTCAAGATGATGATTAAAGCCGACCAGGACAAATGCAAAGGTTTTTGTTCCCTTTTTTGCTGTACAGACTCTTTATAGGTGTCTTTGGTGACGTACATCACTCTGCCATTGACTACCTTACATTCATTTGTGTTTGGCTTCTCTCATCATTTTATACTGTAAGGGAATTAGTCAGGGTTCCATTGCCAGGGCTACATGGACTTTCCTCAGGCTTACTTTAGTCTTTACCAAAATTTCAATTCTGCTTGGTCAAATTCCAGCTGTATTCTTGGCTTCCCTTCCTCCTGCGATAGAAAGAATACAAAAAAAAAGTTCAACTCTGCTGGCTGCTTCTACCTGTTTGGACTACAGCTCCCAAAGGTCTCCTCAACTCACAAACTCCCCCTGGCACTTAGTAATTTAATTAATTTTATTTACCCCAAACTGGATAGGTGTTCCTTTTCATGGCAGCAAGTCCTTTCCTTGAACAGTGCGGTTCACTTAGCAAATGTTTCTTTGGCTTGAGTATTAAACCTTTAATCCTCTCATGAGGACTAGATGTAACCCACAGAATCAACTCTTACCTGATTCTGACCTGAGTTTCCCCTCACCTTTGTTATTCTTGTTTTATGCTGTCTGCTGATTTTATTATCTGTTTTCATGTTTTTAGAACTAATATTCTGATTGCCAAGCTTCCCAGGTCCCTATCTGCAGTTATTTGGGTCTCTGCTATTAATGTCCAGGTTTTCTGTCTGCCTGCCTGTTTTACATGTCTGTATCTGGCGTTATTTCTTTTCTCACTTGTTATTGATGCAGACGTGAATGTGGAAATTCCTAGAGTTGTACTGCTTTCCCAGGTGTATAATTTGCCGGTCTCTGCATGGAGTGCTCCCAGCCACTGTCGTGGAAGATGTCTTTGAAGGCTTTTGGCAAAAGAGTCAACTTAGAGTCTGGGTGCTTCTCGAGAGCCGCCTTCACTGCTCATGCTCAGAAAGCCTTTGGTTTCTTCAGGTGGCGCTCTTTTTATCCTGCCTTCCAGCTATGCAGTTAATACTAGTTAAATTCGTTAACATGTGTTTACTATCTGCCTCATTGAGATTTTGCTCAGGTGTGTGATATACAAGCATGTTGCAAGAATTCCACCATATCCTAGTGCTAGTAAAAAAAAAAAAAGCCATTTTCTTTCTGAAGCAATTCTGTTATGGTATCTACAGAAGATACACCACAGGTTGAAGGATGAAAGACTAGGGAACGTGTCTAATCTTTGCTTCAGTCATCCATCCTGGATTGCTTCCTCACACATACTTTGATGATAGGAGGACATCTGTAAAAGCTCGTCTGACAGATGAGTGGCAGGAGTCCTGATCTTCTCACGGAGCTAGAATAATGAGGTACCCCATCTGATCTAGCAGCTGAGCTAGGATCAGCTCCATAAACATCTGGGAACACTTTTAGCTAGTCTCACTCTTGCTCTGGAATTGACAGGTTTTTTTTTTTTTTCACACCTCCCATCTGCCATCTCTACCTCCCTGTTTCTGTGTAAGAGCCTGACATCCAGGTGAAGTGTGGATTCTGATACCTGTGTGTGTTCACCTGTGACTCATCTGACTAATGGAGAGATTGATAAGTGGATCTTGCAAGTCTGTCCCCTTTTTAAATGAAGGCTACAAGGTAAGGTGTGCTTAGCAAGGAGCTATAACTTCCCCCTCATAACTCCTAAGCACATATTTTTTTCAAGTTTTCCAAGGAGGGAAAAGAGATTAGGAGATACTGTTTCTAGAACTCACAGTAATTTTTTTCTCTTCTGTCTACTCTCATAGGTATTTATAGACACATTAACTTATTAATTTATTTAGTATTTGTTATATGCCATGACTATTGTTGATGTTGGGGATATAGCAGAGCCCCTGCATTTGTGGAATTTCCATCTTAAGGACATAAGTTTGAAATAGATAGAAGACGTGGAATATATTAGGTAGTGATAGATGTGGGGAAAATTTTAAGTGGAGAACTGGTAAAGGTGTCTTCCCTTTTAAATGAAGCTCTCAGTGGGACCATTCGGAGAAGATGGTATCTGAGCAAAGACTTGAGCTGGTAAAGGAATGAGCTAAGTGGTTTTCTTTCTTAGTTTTCTATGTCCCATGTAGCTGGGATAGCATTGCCAGGACCTGGAGATGTGCCAGTTACATTTACAGAATAGCATAGAGGCTAGCATATCGGAGTACAGTGAGTGATAGGTAAAGCCGGGGAGGACGATGCGGATCATGTGGACCTGGTGACCATTGTCCGTTTTTTGTTTTTTGTTTTTTTCTTCACATCAGTGGGATGAAAAGCAATGGGGCAGGGGTGGAGGACAGAAGTGACATGGCCTAAGGTTGCATTTAAAGATCCAGATTCTTTGTTAAGAACAGACACTAAAGGAGCAAGGCTGGAAGTAGGAAGACAAGCTAGGATGTCAGTGAAGTGGTCTAAGGCAGCATGACGGGGAACTCTACCCAGGGAGGCAACACTGTAAGAGGTAAATGGTGGGTGGTTCTGGGTGGTGGCTGGCTAGTTTCAAGAATGAGAGAAAGCAGAACACTGGAGTTATCACTTGGGGCAGTTAATAGTTTGAATAAAGATTAAGAATCAAGTTTGGGCGAGTTAAACTTCCCATGCTTATTTGAGGTGGTAGTAAGGTCATAACGTTGAATAAATGGCTTTGGCGTAGAAGCTTATTCAGGAAATATCCTTTGGCACATTTTTTCAGTGTATGGATGGCAGTTGAAGTTATGAGACCATAAAGGAAGTGGGTATAGAATGGAGGCCAGGGGAGATTCTAGGCGTGAGTTCCTAAAGGTAAGTGTTGGGGGGAAAAGTCACCAGCAAAAAGTGACTGAGAAGGAGCGGTAAGAAAGTGGGTGTCCCGAGGTCAATGGAATAGGGGTGCTTTGAGGAGAGAGAAGGAGAGGAGGAGAAAGCCAGTTCTTGGGAAGCCCTCCCCAACATGTGTCGACATCACATAGAGCAGACTCTCTTCCGTATTACCTTGCTAATGGTTTCTTGGAGATTTATTCGTTACATCTTTAACTCACACTCGTATTTTCTCTTTCAAAAATGCTTTGCTCATTTGAGTCAAATGCTTCTAGTGGGTCAAATAGGATGCCAGTGGGAAATGAGCCATCTTAAGGCAGGAACAGTTAAGGGACTGTGAAGAGGTTAAACGAGAAGGACTGGCTCAGTGGCAGATGAAGTGCTCAAAGACTATACAAGTTCTCTTCTAATTCCTTCTTTTGTTCTTGGGGAAGTAGGAAAGGAGATCATCAGCTGAGGGAGGGAGGAGGGAGGANGGGAGGAGGGAGATGACGGAGGTTTGCAGAGAAGACAGAAGCTAGCTTTCTAAACATCGGAGTTGTAAATGGGGTAGGAAAATGGCATGGGTTCTGTGCAACATGGAAGAACCCCTTGGTGTGAGTGGCGATGAAGTCCACAGGAGACCAGTGAGCCGCACAGAGTGCTTTCAGGAGCTTAGCCACTTCGATGCTAACAGTGGTAGATAAAGATCTGGCTTTTTCCAAAGCAATTTTGCCCCATGAGCTCACTCAGGGAAAGAGGGCTGGGAGTGTGTTTGTAGCTTGGCAGTGGCACCTGAGCTAGGTAAAGAGAAAAGAGGTAGAGGGTAGAGTAAAAATGGCCCTTTATGAAGCCCACCGAAAATGTGGCAGGCAAATTCAGTCTGTGGAGTAACCTACCTGTTTCTTTTTCTTTCCTTTTCTAGCAAGTTGGTTTTGAAGCTGAGAGTTCTGATTCGTAAGTGGGTGGGTGTCTTCACCCAGCTCTCAGGAGAGTGAACGTGCTTATGATATACTGCATGAGTACACAGAGGCCATGCCTGTAGTCACCCTGCACAGCCTCTAAGCCAGTGCTTCTCAACCTGTGGGTCTCAACCCCTTTGGTGGCCTAAGTTCATCAGAAAACACAGATATTTACACCACTATTTCTAACAGTAACAAAAATACAGTTGCAAAGTAGCAAGCATTTCATAGTCGGGAGGCACCACAACACAAGGGACTGTATTAAAGGATCACAACATTGGGAAGGTGGAGAGCCCCTGCTAAGCCCTTGCTGACTCAATCCCAGAGAGCCTGAATCCTACTTTCACTAAACTCCAAATGTTTTCTTGAGAACATTTAGTGACTGAAAGCCCTCAGGCCCAGCTAGCTGTCTCATTAGCACTGTGTGCCTAAATCTAATTTCTTCCCCAATTGATTTTTTTAGATTAAATTAACTTATTTTTGAGTGCAGGGGCTGGTGCATGGATATGGGGTCAGATGTTGACACTGGGTGTCCTCCTCAGTTGTCCCCTAACTTCGTTTTGAGACAGGGTCTCGCACTATACACAGAGCTCATGCATTTAGTTGGGGTTTCCTCCTGTCTCTACCTCTCCAGTACTAACATGATAGACTCATGCTGCCACACCCCGCTTTTACATTTATGCTGGGTATCAAACTCCGGTTCTCCCACAGCAAGCATGTAACAGAATGAACAATCTTTCCAGCCCCTGGATTAGTTTTTAAATTAGCACACAAAGTAACAGGTTTCTTTATGGCATTTCCACACTTAATTAGGTTGGCTAATACCCTCTCCCCCTCTGTCCTCTCCCCTCCACTCCCCTCCCTCCCCCTTCCTATCCATTCCTTATCTTTCCCCCTCCCTTTCCTTCTGTCCCCTCCTCTCCCCCTTTCTCTTCCATCCTCCCTCCTTCCCTTTCTTTCCTCTCTCCTCCCCTTCCTCTCTTTTCTCCTCTCTTTTCCTCTCTTTTCCTCTCCTCTCTTCTCCTTTTCTCTATCTTCACCTTTTCTCTACCATATGGCTCATATACCACTCCTGGACATATGCCTAAAGGACTCATAAAGATGTTTACACATCTATATTTACTCCTGCTCTGTTCACAGAGGCAAGGAGATAGAATCAGCTGGCATGTCCATCAAAAAAAGTGAATGGGTAATAAAAATGTGGTCCATGCACACCATGAAAATTTACCCATCTGTAAAGAAAAGAAAAATGACATCATAAAACGTGTAGGAAAACATGTAGGTAGAACTGGGAAATGTGCTATTAAGTGAGCTATCTCAGACTTAGAAAGACAAATATGTTCTTTCTCATATATGGATCCTAGCTTCTAATCTTTGTATGTGTGTGTTTATGTGTGAGTAAGGGTAAAAGCTAAGAAGGTAGAGTGGCCTATGAGGGGGGAAATAGTGAGGCTTTAAGGGAGGGAAAGAAGGAGGGAGGGAAGGAGGGAGGGAAAGTTAGAAAACAATGCCTGTGATTTTGAAGTTGAAGGACGGCTACTATGGGTGGGTGGGAGGTAGTGTGGGTGATTTTTTTTCCTTTTTTCCCCCATTTTTATTAGATCTTTTCTTCATTTACATTTCAAATGTTATCCCAAAAGTCCCCTATACCCTCCCCCATCCCCCGCCCTTCTCCCCTACCCACCCACTCCTACATCTTGGCCCTGGCATTCCCCTGTACTGGGGCATATAAAGTCTGCATACCATGAAACACTGCACCAGCCTGTTCTCTAGGTTAGTCACGTGTCCTCTTTGGAAGTCCTGCTATGCACCCTGCTGGAATCATGGACCTGTAGCCTCTCCTTCTTGGGTTCCTTGTATGGGAAGGAACAGGTTTTCTCCCGCATATGTGTCACATTCGCATTCATAGCTATCTCTGCCTTGAAATCATTCCTACGCTCTGCAGATTCATCTTGATTTCTTAATAATTTGTCAAACTAGGGATGCCATCATGTTTGGGACCCGCTCCAAATGCGCTGCTTGCCTCCTGAACTGGTGCCTGCGTTTCACACCAGGCACCAGGCTGATCTCCCAGTCTTTTGTCTGCACAGGGCCATTAGGCTGGCTCGGGGTTGCTTTGCCTGCTTTTAGCCCACTTAATACACAGGTTAATTTCCGATCCATGCCTCGGGTGCCTGATGCGTCACACAGCCTCAGGCTATGATCTCTCTGTTCAAAGACAATACTGAGCTTTAGGTGATCTGTCCCTGGGGCTTCGGGGACAGAAATTAACTAGAGGTGGCGAGTGGTGACTCAACAGCCATTTCAGGTACTTTTCACTGAATCACCCTGGAGCCAAATGCTTCCAGAATCCCAGCCAGGCAGGGATGGCACTGTGACAGTTCTTGGCCCACTAGGAAAGCCAAGAGGTCTCTAATTTTTTTCTCAATTGATCATTCACTGGGGAAAAAGAAAAAAACAAAAAAACAAAAACCTATTGTGCAATGCTTTTCAGGGCCCATCCAGCTGTGGCCCATCTTAAAGTCATCCAGGAACCACCTCTGCAATTTTCAATCACTGGGTCCTGCCCTGACCTAATATGACATCATCCCCAGAGACAGAAGGAAAGAGTCCATTTTAACAAGCTCCCTCAGGATTCTAAAGTCGTGCCCTGAAGTTTGAGAACCACTGTTCCACATGACTGTAATTGCCAAGTACTGGGCAAAGAGACACAGCTTGGAGAGTGGGAGATGGCTGAAGGGAAGACACACTCTGCTTCCAGCCTGCTCTTCCCATCAGGTGGGTTTCCATGACTCCATGTATTATCCACTGTCTGTCATACAGTGATTGACAGACTGGCCTCTGATTTTAATTTAGGGACTTGAGTCCTATTGGAAGGCAAGTCATGTGAAGGGGGACACACAAATCCACATAACCGTAAGACAAAGGAAATATAATTGGCTGGGAGAGAGATACTCCGGGCTCTCTGGGAGGACCAAGGGGTGTGGCTAACTTAAAGGGAGCTTCTGAGAAACTTGTATAGACTTGGCCTATTTAATGTGAGGGCCAGGGAACAAGGAGATCTAGTGATAGTGAGTTGTACAACAGGCTGTATGGCAAAGGTGACAGAGCTCTTGGTGTTCCTTGGAGGAACATTGTTTTTCTAATATACACTGGGATGCTAGTTTATATTTTTATTGTTTTAAAGGGATAACTTGAAAACTGATATCACGAGGTTCATAGCGTGATATCAGACATCATAGGTTCATAGTGTGATATCAGATATCATAGGTTCATAGTGTGGAAGGTCTGGAAGTACTAACTTTCCTTTTTTTATTAGATATTTTCTTTCTTTTTTTAATTAGATATTTTCTTCATTTACATTTCAAATGCTATCCCGAAAGTCCCCTATACCCTCCCCTCACCCTGCTCCCCTACCCACCCACTCCCACTTCTTGGCCCTGGCATTCCCCTGTAATGGGGCATATAAAGTTTGCTAGACCAAGGGGCCTCTCTTCCCAATAATAACCGACTAGGCCATCTTCTGCTACATATGCAGCTAGAGACATGAGCTCTGGGGGTACTGATTAGTTCATATTGTTGTTCCACCTATAGGGTTACAGGCCCCTTCTGCTC
Organism: Mus minutoides; assembly: GCA_902729485.2. NCBI lineage: Eukaryota > Metazoa > Chordata > Mammalia > Rodentia > Muridae > Mus > Mus minutoides. Next base: position 1,026,738 of record LR749917.1, read on the forward strand.
TTGGGTACTTTCTCTAGTTCCTACATTGGGGACCCTGTGTTCCTTCCTAGAGATGACTGTGAGCATCCCCTTCTGTATTTGCCAGGCACTGACAAAACCTCACAGGAGACAGCTATATCAGGGTCCTTTCAGCAAAATGCTGGTGTATGCCTTAGTGTCTGTGTTTGGTGCCTGATTATGGGATGGACCCCCGGGTGGGGCAGTCTCTGGATAGTCCATCCTTTCGTCTTAGCTCCAAACTTTGTCTCTGCAACTCCTTCCATGGATATTTTATTCCCTATTCTAGGGAAGAATGAAGTATCCAGATACATCCATTTGCCCAAGAATTTCATAAATTCATTGTTTTTAATAGCTGAGTAGTACTCCATTGTGTAAATGTACCACATTTTCTGTATCTATTCCTCTGTTGAGGGACATCTGGGTCCTTTCCATCCTGAGTGAGGTAACCCAATCACAAAAGAAGTTACTTGATATGCACTCACTGATAAGTGGATATTAGCTCAGAAACCTCAAATTCCCAAGAGACAACTTCCAAAACACAAGAAAATCAAGAAGGAAGACCAATGTGTGGATATGTGTGGAGGACATCAGTTTTGTTCTCAGTTCCAGCCAGTGTCCCTTGTTGTCCCCTCCCTGCCATAGGCTGATTCATTTCTGCCTCTTCCAAAGAGGAGGTGGGCTTGGACTGGAATGTCTTTTTTCTCAGGTTCTAAAGATTCCCCCTCAGCTGCTAGAGAAGAGTTTTGAAGGATTCCTGAGAACCTCTCACCATTGTCTATCCACCAGAGAAAACGGGACGTTCTACACTCACAGAGAGTTAGAGAACTGAATTAACTCCAAGGAATGGAATTTTATAAAAAAGACCTATTGAGAACAGTTCAGTTGGTCATCAGTATAGGAATATGTCTGATGCTCTGGGAACGCATAGTATTCAAGAGAAAGTAAAGAAGCCATAATCATAAACATCATACTCATAAACATGGCCACAGAGGACCTAGGAGGCCTTCTGTCTTTCCTCCCCTTCAGGTGTACTTGGGTTCTGTCTACTTTGAAATGAAAGATGGAGACAGGAACCTTTCATACTTGTGTTGAGTGGTCTTCATCAGCCAGAACAGACCAGACTAATCCACACAGCCTCTGGGGATGGAGAGAAGATGGTTTATTTTTCTGTCCCCTGTGGCACTCTCCTGGTCTCCTTGTTTCCCCTCCTCTCCCCTCTAACCCCCATTCATCACCAAGATACTGGTCCTTGCTCTAGACCAGGGACTTACCCACTGAGATCCATGAGTGATCTTGGTTAGCATCTTTAAAATTCCTTTTAAATCATTTTAGTGTGTATTAATTGTACAAAGTAGTGATTTTCATCATGGTGTTTCCTACACATAAATAATCCGTTTTCATATTTTGTCTTTGTTTTGAAATTTTTCTTCTTGAGAACGTCACGGGAGTAAACAGTAGAATATGATCATATTGATATATTCTTCACCTCTTCAGCCCCTCCTCATGTCCCTTTTAGGGTATGAGAAGCCTATCAGTAGCCACATCCCTAGAAAAGAATGATGTTCCCTTTCCTAGAAAGCATCAGTTGCCAATCTCTCCTAGAGCTGCCAAAAGCTCTTAAGTAAGAAGCAGAGCCTGGATATCATCTACCCTATCTGGTCCTTGCTCTGGACCAGGGACTTACCCACTGAGATCCATGAGTGATCTCAAGGACCAGTATCTTGTGCCAGAATTTTGTCTGGATTGTTATCATAAGTTATCAATGTTA
>LR749917.1:1053631-1277733 GCA_902729485.2 Mus minutoides
TGGTTATCTAGATACATTACACACACACACACACACACACACACACACACACACACACACATTGGAAAGGATGAAGGGAATGTAGGAGGAGGTAGGGAATATAGTCCATATACTTATATTGAAAGACCCACAACGTGAGGGCCCCCCACATTCTGACTCAGGAGAGGCGATACCCCAAATCACTCACAAGAAATGGTCTTGATGCAAACTGCAAGAGGACTTTATATTTTGGAGCCTCCTGTGTACACCACACAGGGTTGGAGGACCGTGGACCCTGAGTAGCTAGGTAAGGGGGTATTTTAAAGGAAGAAACCACAACTCAAGGGGGTGGGGAGGGTGTTTTTGGAAAATACCAAAAATACCAGTCACAAGGAAGTGGAAAGTCAAGACAGTTTTCTATGAGCCTGTAACAATAGCACACTTGCATAGGGAGCAGTGTTCAGGGTGGGTCAGGGTGACTTTCTTTGAACAACACTCTCTGAACCCAGGAAGCACCCAGGAAGCAGAAGGGTGGAGGAATGTTGCTATCTGTTTTTATGATTAGCATACCTTGAGGCATTGCTTCACAAAGGTCACATTCTCAAGCCTGGGCCTAAGGCCTAGTTTTTCAGTATGAGTATATATGCTTGTATGACATAAACTTGTATTAGAGCATCCTTATATATCATAGAACCATAGATCGTGGCTATATATAATCAAACATTTTTCAAAAGAAAGCTTTCCTGTTGCAGTCCTCTTGTTAGCCTTTCTGGGCATCTTAGCACTTTCAAGGAGGCCCTCTCATGACCACCTTAACCCACCTTGCAGGAGCATGCAGATTTGCATGGTTTAAATTAAAACACCGCAGTAGCTATTTCTGTCCTTTCTCACAGGCTAGACACTATGTTGAGAGCTTTACTGTTGTAGCGTGTTACCACCTCTCACTGTCTTGCAGTGTTAACATCACTACCCTTCCTTTTTAGAGAACATAGCTGAGACTTGCAGGTCAGTAGCTCACGAAGGTCACAAACCTGCTCCAAACCTCTTTCCGGTTCCAAAGGACAGACCTCAGTTACTCCAGGCTGTCCACATACCTTTGCACCTTTGTGATGCTCATCCTCAGAGCCAGGTGAAAGGAAGATGGAGGCCTAGTGTGTCCTTGGCCCAGCCTTCTTTTCCCTTACAGCCTTTTGTAAGCTTCCCTAAAACCATCCACAGTATGCCTCTGCCTCTCAGTGCCTTCCCTTGTAGATTATTTTCATTAATTAATTAGTTCATTCACTCATTCCTCCAGCTAATACTTATTGTCTATCAGCTGTGTACTAGGCATTCTGTGGGTACTGTCCTCAGCAAAGGCTCTAGTTTCAGTTACTTCTGGATTTGCTTCATGTAAGGCCAGTGTTTTCTCTTGGAAGTCATTTGTTCTAAGAACTTAACCACAAGGTAGATAACAGACAGCTTTGTCAATTGACAAAAATTGCAAGGCATCAGCCCGCAGATGGTGAGGTGTGTGCAGCAGGTGGACTTTTATTGTTAAGCAGGATGCTAGCCTCTTTCCTTAAGGATGATAAAGATGGGGCCAGGGGTCATAGTGGGTGAGTTCAGGCATGACTTGAATCTGCCTCCAAAAGCCCCATGTCTCACTTGGTGACTTTGTAAATTCAAAAACAGCAGGGTATTTCATTTTATAGAAATTGGTCCCATCCCTACATTGTGGCTGGGAAGAGTCACCAGGGTTGATAACTACTATAGTTATCCTACGTTGCTAAGAGCCATGGTGTTGAAAGAGCCTGTTAGCAGATATTCATAAGCCCTTGGATAGCTGGCTTGTGTTGTAGTTTTTAAGGTGAAGACTCTTGTATCTGCTCATTCTAATGTATAATTTGCTCTTGCAATAGTGGCAATAGCAAATTAAAGACAATGGGGACAGCTGGTGTCCTTTAATTCAAGGCTAAGATCTTCTAAAGCCCACTGTACAAGGTAAGGGCAAGGATAGCCAAACCACCTGTGGAGTTGTAAGATCAAACCAGAAAGACCCCTATTCCAAACACAGGCTGTTCGCGCACCCCAAGAATCACAAGAGACCCGTCTTGATGCAAACTGCAAGAGGAATTTTAATCGTAGCTCCAGGACGACCCCATATCCCACGCAGGGGACGGGGAGTCGACTACGAGGCTCGAAAATTAGAAGCTTTTATAGCAATGGGGTAGGGGGTTGGGGAAATTGGCGTGGTTTCACATGATTGGCTAGTTCAAACATCAGCAAGAGGCCCAGGTAGCAGCTTGAGGTAATAGCTAACTCTAAGAGACAAAAGGGGGGGGGGAAGGGGGAGGTAATCTACCTAACAGTTAAGTCATGTGCTACCTTAGGCAACCTCCTGGGGCGTTGAGAGATTCCACAGAGGCCGCTGTGACATTCAGAGGGCGTTGGGCTATTCTGTGATTGTTCCAGGAAAGGCTTGCCCCGTAGCTAGGGCCATCGGTTAGTTTAAAGGTTCACTTTCCCTCCTGACACAAGGGACTCCATTTTGTCTTTGGTTACATACTACTCTTTCAGAGTCAGCCCCAGGACAAAGCAGTGCACTGCTAGAAGATTGACACACTCCAAAGTGTGGCCCTTAGAGAAGTGTTGGCTACCCAGGGAAGCGGGAGGAAGAAGAGCCTCAGAATAAAGAAGTGGTAATCACCCCAAACCCTCTTAGGAGGGGTGCTCTGCTTAAGGCCTGGGTCTTTGGGTCCCTCTGGAGGGGGAGCAAGCTGATCCTGCTCCTCAGCTTAATGATACTGCCCATTCCAATCACAGGACATCCTCTCCTTACTCTGAGCAGTGTGCTAATTACAAGTTGACTTCCATGATGGCTTGTTCTTAGGGCTGTGGGTTAACCTGAGCTAGTGTGGGATTTGATATCCGTATACTCCTGTCATTGTTATGCTCAGTGTGGTGTGTCTGACTTGAAAAGCAAACCAACTGTCATGGCTGATAAGTCAGATTTGTGAGTGACCCATGTGCCTGCCCTGTCTGGGTCTGTGCAGAATTTACTGGGGAAGGTGTTTCGTTGGGACCTTTCTGGGGAAATCTTCTCTGCCCCACCCCCAGGCCTTTGGCACCACTCTTCAGCTGATATACCATCCAGCCCTAGGGGTCTTCTTTAGTAGTGGAGTAGGGACTTGTCCATGCACACAGACACTATTTATCACACTTCTTGTCCACAGAGATACTATAGACTACAGTGCCTAGCAATCTACCTCCATATTCAGGTTTTTCTTTTTCATATATTTTTTTATTATTAGTTCTTTGAAAATTTCATACTATGCATTTTTGATCATAGTTACTCTCTTCCTCACTACTTCTTGATTCTTCTTCTGGGCCAAACGTAGACCTCCTCACCCCCTCCTCTCCTCTTTTTCTTTACTATTATTACATATGTACCTATGTGCACATTAATATTTAAATGCAATCTGCTGAGTCCAGTTAGTGTTGTTTTATGTATATGCCTTGAGTGTTGACGACTTGCTATCGGATAACTAATTAAGGGACTGTCCCCTGTCCATGCTGCCATGTCAACTAGTGTCATTGTTTGGGTCTTGTTTAGGCAACCATACTGTTGCGATATCATGGGTGTAGCTTCCTTATCACAAATAGAAGACACTACTTATATCAGACGTCCTGGTCTTCTGGCTTTTACACTCTTTCTGCACCCTCTTCCATGATGTTTCCTGAGCCTTGGTGTAAGCATTGTACTTTAGATGGAAGGGACTGGGCACCCCACACTTAGTTGTTTCCTTCCCTTTGACCATTTGTAGCTTTCTGTAATTACCTCTATCTACTGTAGAAATATGTTTTTTGATGAAGGGTGTAAGCTCTATTTATTTGTGGGTATAAGGATATGTATTTAGAGTGTAGTTAGGATTTGTACTGGTTTGGGTCAGTGTGTATTACATTTTCCTCTAGGTCATATGACCCCATCAGCCATGGGTAGTTGGCTAGGTTTACAGTAACAGGCATAAATTTCTCCCCTAATTGACCCTAAGTCCAAGCAGAAAGTTGTTGGTAGCAGCCAAGATTAAGTGCCACTACTGTAACATTGGGGATATCCTGCCAAGCTGATAATTGTTGTGGTTCCTAGGTATCACAAGTGGGTAGGAACGCTGATTGCTTTTCTCCCTTAGAAACTTGCATAGAACCTTTAGCTACTATAAGAGCTAGCTAGCCCTGAGGTAGGAGTCTCCCAGGTCTGTTCCATCTCAATTTCTCTACATCATATGTATGAAGAGTGGTGTCTTAGGAAGCTACCTTCAACCTCTAGGAAGTGACCGATGGCAAGCAACAGCTTTATATTTGCTATGTAAACTCAGACAGTCTACAAATTTTGCTCACTGTCTTTCCCCCAGGTCATGATGGCATTTTCCTGTTTTATTATTTATGAGTTTTAGTGATTTCTTTTGCATGTGTATGTAGTGTGCATGCATGTGTGTATGTATGCATGTTTAATCACATGAGTGTAGTTGTACAAGTGTGTGTGTGTGTGTGTGTGTGTGTGTGTGTGTGTGTGTGTGTGTGTTGTGTGGCTGGAGGTCTAAGGTTGACATCAGTTGTCTTTCTCAATCACTCTCCATCTCACAGAGGCTGAGTCTCTCTGCAGCCAGGTTCTGCCTTCACACTATTCAGGCACTGTAGGCACCAGCCTGGAATGAAAGGCATGAAGCCTGTCTGGACAGGGTGGGTCTGCAGGAACTTGGCTGGCCAGAGTGCAGGGGAGAAGTAAACCTTCTACAAGTTGGTTTTCGGTGTTGGATCCCTCTTTTTTTTGGGGGGGGGGGTATAAGGGCTATATAAACCTTGGGGAGTGGGTAGGGTTTTAAAGGGTGAATGTACATCATTGGTTGGTACTGAGATGCTGAGAATGTTTCATTTGCATGAGGAGGAATTCCATGTGCTTGTTGGGCATGACTGGTATATGACTAACATACCGATGATGGAGGTGGGGCCTTGGAGGGAGGGGGAAGCAATAATACCAGAACATGAACCGGAACGTGCAGGCCCAAAGCAGGGAGGGGGTGATCCTTACTCCTGCTGGTCCCCACATCTCTCATTTAAACTCACAACTTATCACTAGAACTAGTCAATTGAGAAAGTTTGCTCTGGAGATTGTCTCTGCGTTCTAGTGCTGGAATTACAGGTCGCTGCCATGCCCACTTGGCCTTTATGTGGGTCCTGGAGATCTGAACTCTGGGCCTCATGGTTGCCTGACAGGTGCTTTGTCTGCTGAGCCATCTCCCCAGCACTTTATTATATTTAATATTTAGTTTTCAATCTAACTGGAGTTGATTTTTTTTCATGCATGTCAAAATTATACAAGTTAAATTTTATTTCCCCCCAAAGACATCCAGTTAACCTGGAAATCTTCATTGGCAGTGTCTTTTCTCCAGTACTCTTACTTACCTGTATCCTAAGTCAAGTCCGTTTATAGGTCCTGTTATCCTCCACTACGACTTTGCTTTTGTTTTACCTTGCACCAGATGTCATACTTCTTTAAAACACAAACAAACAAACAAACAAACAAACAAACATTTTATAAGATTTATGCATTTCATTTTATGTGTGAATGTTTCTTCTGCATGTATGTATATGTACGGCATGCATAATTGGTGCCTTGGAGGGTCAGAAGAGGGCATAAGATCCCCTGGAACTAGAGTTAATGACATTTATTAATGGCCATGTGATGCTGGAAATTGAACCCTGCCTGGTCCTCTACAAGAGCACGAGGTGCTCTTAATCACTGAGTCACCACCCCCACCCCAGTTTCTTAATAACTTTATAATAAACTTGATATGTGCTGATGTAATTCCTTCAAACTTACCATATTTGCCTTGATTATATAATTTTTTGTTCTCAGCATTTACACACATATATTCTAAAATTAATTGGTCATTTTTTTTACTAAACTCCAGATGGAATTTTTAACTAGGACTACATTGAATTGGTAGATTACCAGAGAGAATTGACGTCCTTGTAATATGTTGCCATTTTTATGTTTCCTCTGCGTCAGATTAATTTATTATTAAAAGTCATTTTGATGCTATAATAATTGGTATTATTCTAAAGTTACATTTTCTAATATTTTTCTAGCATATAAATGTCCAAGTTAATTTTGTATATTGAAGTGATACTAGGCTCGCTTGATTATCTAACCAATTTTAATAGCCTATCTAAAGATCTTTTTGAATTTTATTTCATGTGCACTTCTATACTTCTCCTCTGTCTTATTATACTAGCTAAGACTTCAAGTATAGATTGAAAAGAAGGAGTAATAATTTCGTACCCAAAATCTAGGGTGGGAAAACTTCCACACTGCTGTCATGCATGAAGTTTGCTATAAGTTTTCCATAGATACCTTTCTGAGATAATTCTTAAATGACTAATTTTATTTTTCTGTGCTGCAGTTGAACTCAGGATCTAGCATAGGCTAGGCTACTGCTCTACCATTGAACTATCTCCTTAGCTCATTGTTTTTTGATTTAGGGTCTCACCATGTAGCTGATGCCAGCCTTGAACTCACTATCTGGCCCGGGAGGTCCTGGAACTTGTGATCTTCCTGCCCCATCTTTCAAAGGACTAGAGTAGCAACACTATGCATCGCCTCAAAGTTTTCTTGATGAACAGAGATGAACTGTACTAACTTATTATCTTGTATCTATTATAGTAATAACACAAAATTTATCTTATGTTTTTGAAAAAGTGAATTACACTGATTTTCTGATGTTAAAGTGGAAACTTTGGGTCAATGCCAGCTTTATTGTGATATTCTTTTCCCGTATAAGTGGTCTTGATTGTTTAGTATAACCTTACATCTGTGCTCAATAGAAAATGACCTGTGATTTTTCCCTTTATTGAAGTAGTCTTGGTCAAGGTTTAATGTTAAAGATAGAAAGTCTTCTTTTACTACTCTTGAAGATTTTGTAAAATTCAGATATTTCTGCCAAAGAATTCATTTATGGAGCCACTTGACATTGTGGGTTTTGAAGAAGAAAAAATATTTATGTATATGTATGCATATGTGTACATGAGTACAGAGGGGCCAACGGTTGGTGTCAGGTGACTTCCTTGAACTCATTCCACCTTATGTATTGACTCAGAGCCTATTGCTGAATGCAGAGATCACACAATTGGTAAGTCTGACTAGCCATCTTGACCTAACCAGTAGGGGAGGAAAAGATGACCGCCTGCCTCTGCCTTCTGTGCCTTGAGATTAGAGGTAGGCTGTCTTGTCTAGCTTTTTATGTACATTCTTGGGATCTGAACTCTGAACACTACCATTGTGTAGTGAGTTCTTTTCCTCTGAGCCATGTCTTCAGCCTAGTTATTTTGTCTTAATTTTTAAACTTTGTTGCATATGACTATATATATTCCTCCTTATTTCAGGATCTCTCAATTTTTAAGGTTATAGCTGCTGATCTTTGCTTTCTATCTTTTTTAATAGTCTTTCTTGAAGTGGATCAAGTTTATTAATCCTTTATTTCCTTGGTTGTAAATTTCTTTTCTTTTTTTTTTTTTTTTTTTTTTTTTTTTTTTTTTTTTTTTTTTTTTTTTTTTTTTTTTTTTTTTTTTTTTTTTTTTTTTTTTTTTTTTTTTGGTTTTTCGAGACAGGGTTTCTCTGTATAGCCCTGGCTGTCCTGGAACTCACTCTGCTCACTCTGTAGACCAGGCTGGCCTTGAACTCAGAAATCCGCCTGCCTCTGTCTCCTGAGTGCTGGGATTAAAGGTGTGCACTACCACGCTCAGCTAAATTTATTTTCATTTCTATTTAGGTTCTTTATATTTGGGACACTTAATGTGCTATTCTGTTTTAGCTTTTCAACATTTTTACGTGTATATTTATTCTAAGCATCTTTTTTAAAACGTGGATTCTTTGGTGTCTACTATAATTGTTGTATCTGAAATAGTGGTACTTGGCACCCCTTAAGTGTTTGGCCAGATAACAATGAATGAATGAAGAACAATGAAGTGTTTGGCCAGGTAACAATGAATGAATGTATGAATGAATGCCTGGGAGAGAGCTAGGATGTTCAGTTTGTTCAGCAACAAGCTAACTGCTGCAGAACCCCTTGAGTCTCTGTGCTCTCTTCTCAGAATGTGGCAGGCAGTTTCATGCTTGTCTTTTTCATGCCAACCTCCCTATGAGGACCTTTGGTTTCTCTCCCCACTCCCATCACTCCTAATTACAGCAGCAGCAAGAATCTCATGTTCTCTGCCAGCATCTAAAGGGCCCTTCCTTGTCAATGTTCTCCCAAGGAAAGATCGCCTCCCACACCTCTCTCCATTACAAAAGAGCCCAAATGACTCTGGGTATTTTAAGGGGTACAACGTTGTGACAGTGACAGGCTGATGTGGCATCAGCACAATGACTCCGTTGGATTGCCATTATGGCTTTTCATGTCATTTGGGTGACTGCTGCTTTGTCCACATTTAGCTAGGTGAGTCCCAGAGCCAAGGGAGTTTATTTTCAGTGTGGGAAGAAAGGCTTTTTGGATCTGCGTGGCTTGCCCTCCCCTCTCTCTGTATGTAAGACTCCAAACTTCACATAGCCTCCCCCCACCCCCAGCTTAAAATCACAAGGCTATGAGAATGAGTCCCTAAACAACATTTAATAAGTTTTAATTTTACTGATGAACCGACTATGAACTGGAAATGTGTACATATAAACTTATAAGAATACATGAATGGGAGGGGCAGGTAAACTAGAGAGAGATGTTCTTGAAAAGAAGTAGATAGATACCAAAGAAGAGTGACAGTGGATATGTCTGATGACACTCAGAATGGTAGGAGGGACTTTGCAAAGTCATTTGCTTACACCCTCTGACTTTGTCTAAATGAAAAATCCCCAGCCATTTATTATTGACAACATAGAGATATTCTGAAGTATTTAATTATCTGAGGAGGGAGATAAAATCTGATTCTAATAGCCTCTGAACTTCAAAGCCCAATAATTATATTTACCTTGATGACTGCTATATTCTAAGGACTTAATTCTCTACCTAGCACATAGTGTGTGCTCAATAAATATTTGCTAAGTGAACACTAAACACATACCCACTTCTAGTAAATGTTCCCTTAAAGTTACTTTTCTCAGGGCATCTGGCTACTTAGTACTTCTTACAAAGATTATCAATAATTTGATTGGTAGATAAACAAAGATTGAGTGGCTTTAGATTTATTAAGTGAGAGTCCAGCATGTTTTCTCTAAGTATTTGTTATGCATCACACACTGGCTCAGTTACTGCAAATGTAGCAGGGAACAAAGTCACTAAAATCCTTGCTTTCATGACACATTTCAAATTATGTCGACATCAAGAAAAGTAAGTAATGTAGTCCTAGATGTATTCCCGAGGGGGTGAAAGGAGATAAAGTGGGAACTTGTTCTCTCTTTCCATCCTGTGGGTCCTGCTGGATTGATCTCAGTCTTAGAAGCAAGTGAGCTTGCTGAGCCATCTCTGTGTACCATACCATGATGGTATCTTTTTAATTGGATAGTTAGGATGGGTCTTATAGAGAAGTTCACTTTATGATGTTTTATATTCATTTATTTATTCATCCATTGTGTGTGTGTGTGTGTGTGTGTGTGTGTGTGTGTATGTTGGTGTGCACTTGTCATATTACATGTGTGGAGGTCATAGAATAATATGTAGGATATTATGCAGGCCCTGAGACTGAACTCAGATTGTCAAGGATTCATGGCAAGGACCCCTAGCTGCTGAGCCTACTTGCAGCCCCATTAAGTTCACTTTTGAACAAATCCTTAAAGTAAGAAATGAAGCATGTGCATGTATGCAAACAAAAGTTCTAAAAGGAAACAAGAAGTTTGGAAGTCCTAAAGAGGGGAGTGTGTCTGGGAGGGGACAGGAAAGAGCTGGAGATCAGCATGGATACAGTTCATAGACAATCAGAGCTAGGTTGGGTGGAATCCTGCAGGTTATGATGAGACTGACTCTTAGCCTTTGGAGAGGATCACAGCCCACAGTGCTTCATCTTACACTTCCATAGGGTCACCCCGCCTGCTATGGTGAGAAGAGACTACATGAGGGCCAAGCTGGAAGCAAGCAACACTTTGGGAGAGAACTGCAGAGATACTCATGGGAGATGGTGATGCTGACCGAGGGATGGCAGCAGTGTGGGTGGTAACAGAGTGAAATTCTGGTCAGATTGTATAGATTTATTGATGGGCCTGAAGTGAGATGTAAGAGATGAAGTTACTGGAGAACCAAAAGTGTTCTGAAGGTTTTTACCATGAGAAATTATTAAGGTGGCATTGTAACTAAACTGGGGAGAGGACCGTTTCTAAAGGGCAATAGTGAACTCAGTTCTAGGCATACTGACTTTGATGTAGTTAGTGGATGTCCATGCAAGATATTAAGTAGGGAACTACATATGTGATTCTGGAGTTAAGGGTAGAGATTATGGTAGGATATGTGTGTGTGTGTGTGTGTGTGTGTGTGTGTGTGTGTGTGTAATGTGTGTTCTGTTTTTTTGTCTGTGTATATGAAAGTGGATATGTAAATATATATGTATATATATATGCACATAAAGGGTATACAGCTTCTCAATAGCTTTTAAGACTATGACAATCAAAGACAATCAAAGCTGATATGATTCTCTTGGTATATGTTCCATAGATATTCCCTCCTTAAAGGCTGTTCCATAGGTTCAGGAGTTCTACTGTAGCAGCCACACACTATAAAGCATGAGTTAACTCTGCAGATGAACCTGCAGAGAGGAGGGTGCATCTGTATGACTCTCATTACCTGAATGCAGCTTTGTGTGTTGAGTCAGCTCTTCCATCATCCTTCCTGTGAAGGGGAGGACATCCTGACCCTGACTATTACAAATATGCAGATCAACTCACCTGGATAATGTTGTTTCACCCCACTGACACCGTCTTCCACATGCTGAAATATGGGACAAGGTCTACAGATGAATTCATTTTCCATTTTTCTGATGGCTCATTCATCTCGAGGTGAGATTTAGAGGTGCAAGTGATCGATGGACTAGAGGTAAATCAAAGCATGCTTAGGAATGGTCAACAATCAAGAGGCCTTGAAATCCTGAATATAGCTTCTCTCAACACGTTGTCACAGGTGTTCTCTTCCAAGGATTCCTAAAAAGACTATACTTTCGCAGTGCTACAGTGGGTGTCAGGGATGCAGAGAGGGAGAAGATTTGGTTGGTTCCTGTAAAGGATTTGTCTAATAACATGAATAATAATTCAAGATGGAAGGTAGAAAAGAGTAGCATGTGTTGGGGTAGTAGTTCATGTGGTAGAGTGCTTGCCAAGCTTGCGTGGGGCCTTGAGTTTGGTGGATTCCCAACTCTTCACCCTGGTTACAGTGGCATAAGCTTGTAACCCTACCATCTAGGAGGTGGAAAGAGGTGGATCAGAGAGGTCATCCTCTGCTACAAAGAAAGTTTAAGGTAAGCCTGGACTATATGATATCTGTCTCAAAGGGTAGAAGAATAATGTGGTTAACATATGTTACTGGGTAATCAGACAGCAAATTCCTTGAGGCTATGGAGTCAGAGAATGGATATTAAAACAAGAGATAGGGCTTGAGCTGGTCCTTGAGGAATGGAGAAACTTAAATAAGATGGGACATGTTGGTTTCTTTATGTAGTTGTGCAGGTCATACATACACAACTCTAAATCATACTACTTTTACATATCCTATCTACATTGTCAGCCTTCCTTTACTGAAGGGATGACCTAAGTGGGAAAGACCATAGATGAGATTAGGAGGTGGAACTATATATCAATACTTTGATCTAGTCAAATATATACCTCCTAATTCAGCAAATGAAGTATACACTAATTGGGAAGGCCACAATGAATATAGTAGGACATTTATGCAGAAAAGTGGTGACAACATGTTCATGTCACACGTACAACCTTAGATGTCAAGTAATGACCTTAGACTTTTATCCTGTGGGCAATCAGTAGCTATAGTGTTTTGAGTAAATGTTTGAAATCTCTTTAAGTAATGATGTGTAAGATGTCTTGACAGCAGTGTTTAAGGAGGCCTAGGCTATGAAATGATTTATGGTAGAAATGTGAAGACAAAATTTGACCAAGAAAAGAGTAAGGAATGTTGGCAAGGAGTTAACAGACAGACATGGAATTGTTTCTAAGCAAAGGTCCACAGGTTGTCTAGCATATCAGCCACATGCTTGACACAGGCGTTCACTGCCTCTACAGTCCTGGAAGGGGTGCAGAAAAAAAGCGAGACCTCAGCTGTCTGTTATCTATCTTTTTCTCTGATTCCCTGTCTCATTCTTGCTGTTGCCTGCCAGTGAATATTAAGTGCCTGTCCACACTTCAAGTGAGCCCACTAATAATAAGGTCAGACCTCAGATAAGTAGAACACGATGCAGTGAGTCCACTCAGAAATGGTCAAGACATCTATCATTGGTGGAGATCCTTAATGGCTTGAAACATGACCACATATTGTTAAACTTGATTTTCTTCATAATCCTATAAAATTGGCATCACCATCTCCTCTTTGTGATGAGGGAGCTGAGATGCAGGGAGGCTGAAGGGCTTGTCTTGGGACACAAGACAGCAAGACACACCTTGAGCTCATTCATGGAGCTGAGATGTTGGCTTATCATCTCTAATGTTGCCTTGGGCTATGTTTCATGAACTTCCTCTGTGACCATCAGACATCATCCTGCAGAGCATGTAGGTGGGACAGTACTGGTTGGAGGAGAGGCAGGCTTTCTCCATTGCTTGGTCTGTTTTTCAAGGGGGTAAGCCTTGACATTTGCCTGAACACTTGCCAATGTCAGGCTCAAGTTTGATGCAAACACACAAAGGGGCCTTCTATTCACAGGGGCAACTCTGTTATCTGTGAAAAGAATCATGCCAAGCCCAGCTATGGACACATTACCTCTTCAGGGTAGATGCTATTAACAGATCACATCAGGCTATGATATCCAATATGGGCCTTCCTTTCCTTACTGCCCAGAAGGGTTTGGCCATAATTACAGTGTCACTGAATAGTAGGAAGGATAGCTCTACTCCTCCCTCATTGGCCCTTGCTTAGCTAGGGTTACCTGAAACTGTATCAGCTCACCTTTGGCACTGACCCATCAACGCTATCTCATGCTTCTTGCCACCACTATAGGGAACATTGGCATATATAATGCTAGTTTCTCCATTCGCTAGGACTAAGACTCTTGCAGTCACTTGGAACTCTGGGAAAGCCATCTTTTGCCTAGGCAGGGGACTATTCTCTCTGAGTCAGAGATGGAGGTTTTCCTGAACGTGAAGGTGAAACAAAGCCAGAGGAAGTGATAGTATATTAGTGTACTAGGATCGCCCTAACAGAAACACACAGACTATGTAGCTTAAATAACAGATTCATTTTGACCCAATTTTGGAAGCTACAACTCCTGTATTGTGGTCTCATCAGCATCCCCGAGGGTGCTCTCCTTGGCTTTCAGATGGCAGATTTCTTGCCATGTCTGCTCACAGCATAAACTCTGTGCATGTATATCCCTAATACCCAATGTGTGTTGAAGTTTCCCCTATAAGGACACTAGTCAGATTAATGACTAATGATGTCATTTCACTTTACTCACCCATTTAAAGGTCACTTTCCACATGTAATCACTGGGATTAAGGCTCTGACATGAATTGGATGGAGAGGCACAGGCAGCCTCTAACAGTGGGGAAAGTCTTCACCTCAATCCTTGCTTCCTCTCTTGTCCTCACTCCATCCAACCCCTCCCTCTTTTCCTTCACAAGAGGTTGGATCCAGAGAACAAAGTGCTGGTGTCTGGAGTGGTTGCTTAGAAATACCTTGACAGCCCACTCATGATCTAGGAGCGTTTGCTCGTAGGCACCTGCCAGCAGCATTCAACCCTTGCATCGGGAACCCCTGTGGTACAGGAGACTTTCCAGTTTTATGTATTAAACTAATTAGGAAAAGAAAAGAAAATTCTCCGGAAACAACACTTTTTAAAAAAAATACTGCAACCAGGGCATGACTACTGATCCTCATCTGCGTGATGAAAGTTCATAGGTCATTCAACAAACTCTACCCACCCCAATCCCACTTTCCTACATTGTCCTTCAGCTGAAATCATCACTGTCTCTAAGGTATTCTTCTTAGCTAACTTGGGCCACAATGAACTCTCTCTTTTCCAAAACTTCTGTAATATCTAACATATATAGCTCCTAGCTGATATGTATTATATGATACTTTGGAGCATATATTTATATATCCACCATCCATCCATCCACCTATCTATCCATCCATCCATCCATCCATCCATCCATCCATCCATCCAATAAACTAAAGCCTTCAGGGATGAGGCCCACCTATTCCTCATCTAAGTTTTGCCTGCTTGAAGTCACAGAGAGGCACCAAGTAGGTTCCTCATGTTTTCTGAATGAGTGAGTAATTAACAGGTTTATCTGAAGATGGAAGATTCATTGGACTCACAAGCTAGAACTTCCTTTTAATCGAATAAGGCATTTAATAGATCATCATGTAGATTTTGTGGATTATGGCCTTTGAAAAACTTTGAAATGTAGCAAACTAATTGTATCTGTCTCAGATATGTGAAATAAACAAAGCGCTAGACCCATATTAGACTTTTTCTTCCTCTCTTGCCCTCCTGGGCACCTGCACCTTAGGGGCTACTCAGGCTCTTTCATGATCTTTCACCATTTGTGAGGTAAGAGGATAAACTCTTAGATATCAGGTGATTTTTACTTTGGCTTCAGTTTTTAGAGAGTGGAAGTAGTTATCTAGAGAAGGGTTCTGAAGCCATGCCGGACCCTTTTATGAAGAATATCAGGAATAATGAATCATGACTACCAAGGTACAGGAGGAGGGACAGGTGGCATATGTAGACATCTTCTCCGAGGTCACACTCAGCAATGAAGCTCTCTGAATTTATGATTCATAAGAACCCTAAAGAAACTTGTGGGGCGCCATAGTCATCAGCAGGAACATTTGCGAACATTGTAAGTAGGAGTGCTCATTAGCAGAGATTTCTGGTCAACCAAATGCTGGCTGAGTACGTATTATGTGACTTGATCTAAATTCAGGAAAATGTGCCCTGGGCGTAGGACTTCCATACATAAATTTGTTTAATTGCATTGATGTAAAATGTGCAATTAAGAGGGTAATGAGGGTGGTTGTCGCTCCATGGTGGTTGTGGGTAATTTTTACTTTCCTGTTTATACTTTTCTGTACTTTTCAAATGCTCATGTGCTATTTTTATAATTAGAAGAAAAGAAAAAGACTGATTGAACACCCAGTCGGGGTTAAGAAAAAAATGAAACCTGAAAACTTCAAAACTTGCTTCTGCTCACCTTAGTAAACATGTGTCCACGTCAATCAACAAACAGTCATTACTTACACTATCACGAGTACTTGAGGGTGACCAGGGACTGTGAGTCAAGATGAAATGCTGTTCACAGGAAAAGATGTTTCATAGAAAACAAAGCTTTTGAACTAGGCCTTGGTAGAGAAGGCTAACAATTTGCATAGTAGAGTAAGTGGGCATCTCAGGGAGATGATAGACCTGTACATGAAGGGTACAGTGTGCTGGGAAGAGGAAGAGTAGGGGAGGCGTACAAGATAGACCCTGTTGAGGAGATTTAGGGACAGATTGGGTCCAGATTGATGGGTTTATGGTCCCTAACTGCTACTGATTCCCCATGAGGGTAAAGATAACTGCTACTTAACTCCATCTCCAAACTAAAAGGGCCCTGAGTAGAAGGTAGCCGTAGTGGCAGACTCACTGGCTGCAGCGGGTTCTGGGGGCTAATGAGGCTGGCACAGTATTTCAGGCTATTGCAGGGATGCTGTCTGGATATCCTAGGTCTATGTTAGATGGAGATGTCTCTGAGTCCTGTGCTTTTCTCCAGTGTTCTTGATTCTTACCACTCAAGGAAACCAGGGTTTAGGTTACGTCAGTAACATATTTTCTTGGTGGGCAAGGCTAAGGGTTGTGAAACTTGGAGTTGTGATCCTAGCTTTTATGTCATGTCTCCATCCACCTCTGATTTCTCTGTCTGACTTTCTCCCATCCCATGCTATTAGCCTTAGGTTCACATTCATTTTAATAGTCAAAAGAATTAAATATTATCAAGTTTGTTCCTGGATTTATTTCATAATGTAATAGGGTGGTCTTTCTTTAAAAACAAAAACCAAAACAATAGTGTCAGCTAAGTCAGATTCTTTTAGCAGAGAAACCTGGAAACTGTTGGAGGTGGAGGAATAGGGTAGACTATAGGCAACTGGATGTCAGTAAGCTTTGAGCTCTAAACAGCTTTATGAAAACCTCAACTGTCTCTTAGTAGGTGCTATGACCATCTCCTGAGCTAACAATCATTGTAGGGGTCTCATAGAAGTTTTTTATTTATGCACTGTCAGGTGGAGCAAACCCCAGAGTATGGAAAGCTTCAGGGAGTTTATAAAGCCCAAAAGGAGGCTATAGAACAGAAATGGTGGGTCCATTTCAAAACAAGGCCAGATTGCCTGTTTTCCTTTACTGCTTTAAATAAATAAATAAACAAGCAAGCAAACAAACAGCAGCAGCAGCAGCAGCAGCAGCAGCAGCAGCAGCAGCAGCAGCAGCAGTCTGTGGTCTATGTGACATGGCCCTGGATGGCCTAGTCTTACCAATGTAGCCCTTCTGTCAGTCTTGTATTTATAACAACCCTTCTGTCTCGGCCTCCTGAGTGCTGGAATTATAGGCATGTTTTACTGAGCACAGCTTCAGAATGTCATTCCTTTATTTAAAAAAAATTAAATCCTCCTTCCCAGGAGCTCATTGTCAGCAGCCTTGTTTGTAGCCTTATTATGAATTCAAAAATATGTCACATCTGGAAGATCTGTGCTTCAAGTGTGAATGCTATCACAGGAATCTTTTTTTTTTTTTTCCTTTTAATCATAGGAAAGTCTTTTAGGTGGGATGTTATTGTCAAGACTAAGTTGAAGAAAATTGTCTGCAGTTAGGGCTAAATGACAGTGATCATTCCACAAGTCATCTAGAGCTTGAAAAAAAAATGAATATTTAGATTTTTGTATTGGACAGAAACCATTTGTCCCAGAATAAAATATGGTAGCTGGAGAATGGCAGCCTGCAGCCCTGACGTGTGGGCGAGCCTTTCTTTATGAACCAGGCATATTCTGGAGATCCCATGTGTCAGTCAGGGTTTTGTAAATGGAATCTTTTCTTTTTCTTTCCTTAACTTGCCCTGTAATTTCGGCAGTATTTAATGTTCATCCCTGATTGATCTTGAGTTGGTAGTGAGCTGCTAACATTCATCTCTGGATCTGAGAACTTCTCCGTTGCTTTCCTCACTTTTATTCTTTGCTTTTTTTTTTTTTTTCAACAGATGCTATGTGCCAGGTACAGTTATAGGTGTTGGGAATATGAATAAGGATGATGGGGTAAATAATTGGTAGAGGAGACAGTGAACCCCAATCCTGTGGGTGCAGTGCAGCTGTCATGACACAGAAACCCTCTGTCTGGGGTTGGGCAGGAGAACCTCCTGGGCTGAGAACTGAACCATCCAAGGGTATGAGGAAGAACGTGCTTGGGGGATGCCCACCTAAAGACCAGCATCAGAGACATGGTTGGGGCTTGTTTTCTAGAACATTGTTTTGGTGCTGGTAAGGAAAGGGAAGCATTTGATGACCTAGGCTTAGCTTCTCTGTGGAGGAGAGGTGAACAGTTTAGCTTTTATTAACCTGATGGGGTTGGGAAGGAAAGGAGGGTGATTTCTCTCTTTTTTTTTTTCCTGTGATTATTTTATAGTATGAGCTATCTTCAAGAGGACACACCCAAATAAGATGAAGACTGATAAGAGCATAAATATATTCACTTCCAATGAGAGCTCTAATTTTTGACTAGTCTTTTAAAAGAAATATTTATATAGAAATTACACTTTTCCCCTAAGGTAAAGACACGGTGTCAAGAGATAATTGATAGATTAAGGGGAAAATGGTATGTAATACAAAGTGCTAAATAATCTTATACAAAGAGTTTCTTCAAATGTACTAGAAAAGACCACCTGGCACATTGGGGATGACTCCCTTGATAAAATGTTTGCTAGAGAAGGACAAGGACCTGAACTTGATCCCAGCACCCATGAAAGCTGGGCATAGTGGCAGCACCCACCTGAACCCCAGTGCTAAAGAGGAGAAAGGAGGATCTCTGAGGCTTGCTGCTGGCTTCTCTTAGTACATTCTGGGAGCTCTCCAAATTCAGTGAGAGAGAGTGTTTAAAAAAAGAAAAGCCATACCAGCCTGAGTTTGATCATTTAAGCCAGTTGCCATGAATTGCATCTGTAGTTCCAGTACTTCTGTAGGGAAACAGAAAGCGGGGACAAGAGAATTGTCCAGGAGCCCAAGAGCCAGATAGCTTGGAGTTTACAGAATGGCAAGAGAGGTCTTACCTCAACAAGGTGGAAGGAGATAACCAACTCTGTAAAGTTGCCTCCTGACCTCCACATAGATGTTGTGGGATGCACATGTATGTGCACATCCATGATATGTATACAGAATACAATAGCAATAAATTTAAAAAATAAGGTGGAGAATGAGTGAGGAAGATACACAGCATTGCTTTGGCTTCTATATTCATGTGCACACATACACACATAAGAGCACCAGCCACAGAATAAAATGGACAGAAGAGCAAGCAAACAAGGTGATGTAGTTTTAGTGCATTCCACTGGCCATCAGTATCGTGGTCAGTGGGTACTTAGTAGCTCTGGCTCTGTGTCTTTATTTCAATGATCTAGATTTATGTGTTTCTCTGTTGCAGATCTGTGTTTTACATATATATATATATATATATATATATATATAATTACATAAAGCTGTGTAAACAGTATAATTCTATTTTAAAGGGTATGCAAATAGCCTGATGGTTGCTTTGGTTTTATAGAAGTTTGGATGTCCCTGGAGATAGCTGAGAAGACAGATGTATACACATCTGGCCATGAGCACTCATCACAGCAGGGTAGAAAGGGAAGGAAGGTGGGGGTACCACATGTATTTGTATTGCCTATGTCATACTTGGAATGCCTTTCACTTTTGTAATTTCACCATTTACAAATAAGTATGTAAAAATTAGGAAATTATCAGAACACCTTTTCTCCCCTGCTACCCTCTAGCCACAATGCTGCTCAAAGCAGAGATTTGTCAGATCTTATATTCTGTCAGATGAGACGTGTCCTGCCTCCTCTCAGGGATTGCACAGCATATGGTAAATAGTGTCATTAGCACTATCACATCTTGAAGCACCCTCTCTTTCAGGAGGCGGGGTTGGTTCATTTATTCATTTAGTTCTTTCCTTCATCATTATTAAATAAGTAAAAAACGTATGCCCACTGCCCATTGTCCTCTAGTTCTGGGTTCTCCCTGGACACTGGCTCTTCCCTTTTCTTACATCCCACACATCCTGGTTTGTTTTGTTTTGTTTTTTTCCAGCTCTTGAGGTAGTCTTGAGGTATGCACATTAGTGCATGTCTTGAGGTAGTTGGAAGGGCTGACCAGCAGGAGCTCTGGCTTTTTCAACTCAGTGGTACAGGGCTCTTTAGAGACTTATTCTCTGCCCTACCCCGATGCTGTGTAATAGAGGCATTTTCTCGGCTCCATGCCCAGGGTAACAGAGCTGCCAGCCAGGTGTGTGAGTGTTGGTTAATTAGGTGATTATATGTGTCCCACAGCCTGGGCTGTCTGCTGCTGAGTATGGGCTGCTGGGAAGCCCTCCCTCCACCCGGGAATGGATTTCTTTTGTAAGGCTCTAATGAAGGAAAATGTAGAAGGACCACTGCATGCCCAGCCTCTGTCTTGTCTCCAAATGGTTCTGCTTCTTTCTTCTATCACCACTTATGCTGTGGATCCTGGTAGGTTCCAGTCTCTGTTACTGGATCTTGAGTGGTCTGAGGTCAAGACTTGCTTCTGACCATGTGATGTTCTGGTACTATGCACTGGTCACAGAATGCTCAGTAAACTAATAAGTCCTTGGGACTTGCCAGGATCCCAGGAGGTATCTGGGGTTGTGTTCTCAAGTAGAGGGACCATTGTCCATGGTAGAGCTGATCAGTGGGCTGGGCATTCTGCTTCTTCAAATAAATGATACTTTCAACCCTCACGCCTTTGGGGCCACTGAGGAAATGAAGTAATGGGCCCTCGTCTCTTGGGACCAGACTGGAAAATACCCATTTTACAATCTCTCATAACAAGACAATAGAGAGCTAAGGACCAGTCATCTTGACCACCTATTCTGAACTCTAGGCCCTGTGGCAGACATCTGAACTTCATGTAGTTTTCCTTAGGTTCTCCAAGGCTTTGCCACCTGGAGATGTCAGACCGACTTTAGGTTTCAGGGGCTCTTATATTCCCCCAGACTCATGAACTTCAGAAAGCCAATATAAACAACAATGACTCTTTGGGGGTACAGAGGTAAGGGTTCATTCCCATGTAGCCTTGAAGACAGAATAAGCTGATGACATAATGGAATCTATACATTCTTCATGGGATGTCTTATTAAAAGTCTTTGTACCCTGCAGTCCGTTGTAATATTACAGAGGAATGGCAAACCAGAGAGCTAACATGTTTCTTTGCACCTATATCAGTATTTGTGCATTTCCTCACGTCCAGAATGCTTCTATTTCTAGAGCTTCCAGCTTAAAAAAATAGTGTACCCCAAGAATACTGCCTGGTACTAGAGGAGCTAACCTCTGTTCTGTACCATCATTGGCTTTCCATGTAAATTTGTGGGTGGAGAGAGAAGTGTAAAGGAAGACACCTCACAGTGAGGCTGGAGAATTAGGTGGGCAACACCTATGTTTACAGATGTGAGCTTTGTCTAATATTTAATTGTAAATTGATTATTAACAATAACCCACACACAGCCTACTTCCTTTTATGGTTTGTGTGGCCCACTTTTCAACTGTGTGCTGCCAGGAATTTCATTTATAAACTGCCTCATTGTCAAGCCACTGTGTTCCAGTTATAAGCCATGTGTGTCAATACTGCGGAAATAAAATTTGTACCCCCCGGACCCATGCAGATTGATTTCGTTCTGGAATGAATAGAAATATAACCTGCGCACGTCAAATGTATTTCTAGAGCATCTGCTATCCATGGGGGACTTTCAAAGCACACTTCCTTTCCTCTAAGAATCTATAGTCCAGCCAGCAATTTTACAAGGCTTCCAGGAGGGGCATGCACGCACAATATCACAGTCTCTTGAGTTTGTGGGCTATTATTATTACTGTTTTCAATTACCCTGTATTGAACACCTTCTAAGATGTGGTGACTACCTTAGATTGGGCTCCCTGGAACTCAGGGTGGTGCTGGAGAATACATGCAGGCTCTTCAAGGGTGTGTTCCTAGAAGATTCTCTCAAGGATGTGAGGAGAGCCAATGTTGAACGGAAGAGAGGTGGTATGGACCACGGCCACAGCATATACTTTCAGGGGCACATCACCTAGAGGCCAGCACGACCTCAGTGAGAGTGCACCTGCAATGTGTCTGTGTGCTTTGAAGGGCATCATCACCACCAGGGTGTGCCCTGCAGGCGTTCAGATGCATCTTAATCACTACAGTGCAGACTTTTGAGGGTTTTCTGCTTACCCTTCCTTAAGCCAGAAAGCCGTTCAGAGTCATTATGCCCAAGATATACACATTGTAGGTGAGGCAATTAGACAAGTAGAAAAGTGAAGTCATTTACCTAAGACTGCACAACCATTCCAGGGCAGCCTGGCATGTGGGGGAGCTAGGGACTATCAGATTTTATTAGTCACTTAATCTTCATATGACTATTTCATGACAGCCGTGATCATTTGTAGTAGATGAATTGAGAAGATGAAGTATTGAAAGAGTTGGTGATTTGGCCAGTGTCTCAGAACTAATGACAGGTGAGGCCAGAGTTTTCCTCTTCAACTACACTGTCTTATGGGAATAATATGTCCAGTGAGGGAGTTGCTACTGTGCCTGGAGAAGACATAATAGCCCTTGTGTAGTTTATGGTCTACTGATTCGCCCTTCATTGTTCTGCACAGAATCATGTCCTTCACCATAAGTAAATGAGCAGGTCACAAAGTCAGACAATTTGTGTGACTTTTTCTGATCTCAGTTTCTCCATCTATGAAATGGGGATAATGATGACTTCCCAACAGGAATCAAAAGAAACTGTGTGAGAACTCTTCCAACATGACACATTTCCCTGTCCCAAGCTCAAAGCTTTAGGACTAACCAAAGACAGTCTTCAGTAGACAGACCCTCTGAACATAGCCATGGTATTCTGATCCTGTCTCTTCTCCTTTGCTTCCTTTTCTTGGAAGGAAAGACAGAGAGACAAAGTCCTCTATGCAACTTGCACTGACACTAGCCTGTTAGACTAATCATAACACAGTTCTTAGAAACAAACCTAGCAACAGCTCTTATATCTTACTTTTAATGTCTAATTGGCTGTAAACTCAATTTACTAGGTTCTTTCCCCCAATCAAGTATGTGGAGTATTGTGAATTCTGATTATCTCAATGCCCCCTTCTTCAGCCAGTCTTCTTATTATTTGAGAAGTCAATCAGATGCTTGTTCTCTGGGCATGCACCCTGGGAGCTCTAGCCATTCCCAGTGAAGGGTAGAGGCAATCTAGTGAGCCTTCTGTTCCGCATTATCTACAGGGGTGCTCTCCCACTGGAATCTCTGACATTGAATTCTTCCCTAAGTTCTTTTTAGTTCCTCCCCCATGTGGGTGTCCTCACCCATCTTCAGGGGAGCTCTTCCCTGGTCTCTGATGCCCATATTCTGCCTTGCACCATTTGTGCTAAACCTATAGCTCAGATGAGCTCCCTTTATTCTGAAACCAGCCACTCCTCACTGCAGGTTCCAATGCCAGTCTATGAAGCCTGTGTACTGGTAATGGCCTGGTGTGCTGAAGACACACGTTGGTGCTATCCTGCTTTCCAATAAGTGTGCCTCCCTCTGGTGAGCTTCATGTTGCTCTCATGTTAGGATCAGACTCTCTAGGGAGGCATCCAGGGCCCAGCACCCACCTGGAAAGAGCATCCCCTAAGTTCTCCCTCACAGATTTTTTTTTTTCCAACTGAAATCTCAATCCTCACTTGTGTAGGTCTCGGGTCCCTGTGAGGGTGCCTGATGCTTGGTCGTCCGGGAGGGGGTGATAGAAAGGGTTGTGCCTGTTGCTATGGCAACACTCAGCTGAGATCATGAACCTATTTCATTTGCAGGGAGTTGCAAGATGAATCAATCTCCTCACCCACTCCTTCTCTCCAGCTTCTTCGTGTCTCTCCACAGCCTTCTGTCATCTACCCTCCCCACTCAACCTCAGAAGTTCTTGCTCAGTTCTCTCTCTCTCTCTCTCTCTCTCTCTCTCTCTCTCTCTCTCACATGAATCTACATAGCAGTTGATGCTACTATGGTACTATGGCAGATTGTTGCTTTTGCTTTTGAACCCACACCTTTAAACTTTAATCAGGCATCCCTGGAATGCCTTTTTCTTCAGATAGGCACACTAAGCCTGTTGACTGCAAGCCATATATGTCTCAGGAAAGCTATGAGTATGGCCCTATGTACTTGTAGATGGAAATGTTGTTTAATGGTGCCTAAAGCTTAGATACCCCTAGCTGCTCCCACAGAATATCTGAGACCATGTGATTTATAAAGAATAGATTTGTCTTTTGGCTCATAGTTATGGAGGTCAAAAGTGCACTGGCATTTGAAGAGGGCCTTTCCTTTGTCACCAGCTGTCTCTGTGATCACTACATCTTCTGGAAGGGCAGAGTGCTGTGTTCTCATGTAGCAGAAGATGGGAGGGCAAACATGGCAAAGATTTCCTCCATCAAGCCTTTCAATTCCAGCAATATTCCATTCAGGAGGGCAGAGATCTCATGAGCTGAGCCCCTCATCAAAGACCCTACCTCCAACACAGTCATATTGGAATTGAGTTACTAAGTCCACAGCAGGTATATTAAAGTGTGCATTGCTAAGGTTTAGCAGAGTTCTTGTCTAGAGACTGTGTTAGGATCTAAGGCTATGCATCTCCAACAAGGTTCCAGCTGGTGCTGATGCTGATGCTCCAGGCCCAGGGGTCACCCTCTGGGAAGCTCTGCTCTAGGCTGTTTCTCCAATTGGAGTCGATAGTGGCTAGAATAGGCCTTTCCACTTTCATTCTAATGGCTGGACATGTTCTTTCTACATCACATATTTGTTGAATCCCTTTAAAGTGGCAGACACTGTTAGGTGTGTGATATCTAGA
Organism: Mus minutoides; assembly: GCA_902729485.2. Taxonomy (NCBI): domain Eukaryota; kingdom Metazoa; phylum Chordata; class Mammalia; order Rodentia; family Muridae; genus Mus; species Mus minutoides. The sequence continues at coordinate 1,077,920 of LR749917.1, forward strand.
GAAATGCAAAAGCTGCTTTTCCAAGAACTCATGGCTATGTATAGAAGGAAGACAGTATATGCTACGATGAACAATTTAGTATTCAAAGAGTAATAAAATAGAAGAGGTTTCTTTGCTCATGGAAGTAAAGTATTTAGGTGAGAGTATAATTAATGGTGATTCATTCCCCCAGCCCCAAGACTGTCTGGAGAGAATTGGACTTTATCTATTTAGGTTAATATTAAAATCTGATGTTTGTAGAATATTTATTCTATTTCAGATACTGTAGCAAGCACTGAATATGTTGACTTTTCTGCCCTGTCACTTCTTGTAATCTCAGGCAAGTAATTCAGCCCTTCAACTTGCTCTCCAGAGAGAAAAATGGGAGTGCTAGTATCTGCCTCAAAGAATCATTGAGAAGATTGAGAATTCATGTCAATGTGGATACAACATCTATAGAAATCACTTAATAAAATGTTGACTCTTATTTCCAATACACTCTGACCTATTGCCCTAGAAAACAATCTACAGAATTGCCCTAGAGAACCTCCTGCCATCCAGGCTAAACCGCCAGCATTTGGCCAAGAGAATTAGGGACAGGCTTAGGTTTAAATGTGGTGCTTAGAGGATCCCAAAATATACCTGGAAAGTTCCTGTGACACCAGCCAGAGGAAGCAAGCCTTCCTGTACATTAAGGACGTTGGGGTCACTGAGACGAGACATGAGGAAGGCTTTGCAGGATGGTTGAGATTTTGAATGTGAATTACGTGGATGTTGGAGATTGGATTGTGAAGTTGACAATTAAAAACATTCCCCAGCAAGGATCACTACTAGTCAGCCCTCAGTCAGGGATGTAAAAGCAACAAGAATAGCATTACCTGGCCCTAGAGAGCCAGGGTTGATCCTGGAGGATGTTTTCTGCCCTATTGCACCAGGGCCTAGTACCATAGGTGCTGTAGTACTGGACGAAACTTTCTTAATAGGCAGTGAAGCTCTGCTTTCTGATGTCCCTACAAAGGACTTCCTCTTCCTTTCTTGGTTTCTAAGGATTGCTGTGTATTTTTCTGAAATGAGGGAGAGCTCCCTGGGTCTTTGGGGGTCCTCCAAGAAAATAGTCCATGCCCATGCCCATCTGAGCTGTCTCTTTTCTAACTCCTTACCCAGCTTTGCATACAGCTGTGATGGTCACTGGCTGAGAGAGCAGAGTCTAGCAGTCTTGTTTTAATCCTTTCCCCAGCTCATCAGAGATAAGAGTGATAGAGGCTCTCTCCTCCGGGATGGATTATAAGTTAGTCTTTGTGGTAAGATAGACACAGGAAGAGCTTATTAAATGATAATCCCTGATAAATTCCCTCTAATCACCTATGCCCTCGTAGTCATGGAAAAACCCTTACACATTCAATTAACTCTTTGAAAGACCTTTTTCATCCCCTTCCTTTTCTCCCACCCTTTCCCTTCCCCAATTCCTGCTTCCTTTCTTCCCTGTTCCCTTCTGATGGCTTCAGGCTTATTTGTTTAGGGTATGTTCATGTGGATGTGAATACTGTGCTGTTGGGTGCTTGTGTTTGCACATAGAGGCCAGAGATCAGCCTCAAGTGTAACTGCTCAGGTACTAATCACTCTGAGACAAGTGAGACAGGGTCTCTTACTGGCCCTAGGAGCTTGCTGGTTAGACTAGGCTAGCTGTCCAGAATGCCCCAGGGATCCATCTGACTCCACTTCCCTAGCACTAGAATTACAGGGACAATGCTCAGCGAAAGTATTGATAACTGAGCTATCCTACCATGTCTTATTAGATTTAAGCAGGGCCACCCATTAAGCTTATTAATATTTATTCTTTCATCAAACATGTACTGTGTTCTTACTGAGCGCTAAGTTGGAATGGGAACTTGGATCCACCGGCTCCTTGCAGTTGAGTGTGGAGCCTTGTGGTAGAGAATACTACATGCAGCAGGTACAGGGGAGAGCTAGGTGAGGTATTGGGATAAAGTACAGAAAACCCAAGTGTGGTAGCCTCTGGGAAGGCTTCCCAGTAAATGTCAGGTTCAATCAAGCTTTGAGTCCGAACTTTTCATGTAGAAAAGCAGAAGTAGGCACCCTAGAGTATGGCGACAACATGAACAAAAAACATGGAGGTAGGAAAGAACATGGCATTCAAGAAGCTGTGGTCTTGTATTTGGCAGGTACTGGGGAGATAACTTATACAGGGTTGGCTGGGCTCAGATACACTAGAGGCTTTGGCCAGGACGGTACTACAGTATATTAAGGGAAGATGTACCGGTTAGAAATGACAACTGTCCCCCTCACCCCCAGCTCTGAAGACTAACAAGATCTCCCTGACTGCAGAATGGTAGTTGTACAACTAACTGCAGAACTGGCTGTGTCAGCTTTCCAGGTTAACCGGCATCTGAGGCAGAGAAGAAACCGTGAGGTCAGGGTGCAGAGTTGAAACAACATCCCATCTGGGTAGAACTCTGAGAGTCAGGAACCATTTGTCCTGCTGGCATTGCTGCTGTGAATGCCTGCACCCGTAGCTCTGTTCTCAGACAAACTCCAAGGGAAAAACATGATTCTTTCTCTCCCCCACCCACAGGCCCAGGTAACACTGTGTACTGAGAGAAGAAAGAGAAAATCTAGGTGTGGGTTCTGGTTCATTAGTATATTAACCAGGAGACATTTAGACTTGCATACCCTTACTGTGTTCTTTTAAAATTTTTTGTCTTTTTTATTATATATTATTTTAAAGTTTGAGATTATAAGGCAATTACATTATTTCCACTTCCCCTTCCTTCTCCCAACTCCTCCATGTACCCCACTCCTTTATTTTCTTTAAAATCGTATACTCCTTTTTATTTGTTTTTACACACACACATATACCCATGCCTGTACACAGGTGTGTGTATGTGTGTGTATGTATATGTGTGCTTGTTTTTATATGTATTTGTATGTGTGTGTATTTGTATGTGTGTGTAGAATGTGTGTGTATTACTAAATACGTTGAATACAACCTGTTCCATACATATAATGTTATTTATTTGTATAAATTTTCAGGGCTGACCATTTGTTATCCTCCCTTGGAAAGACTTCTTTTTCCAGCTCTCAGTATCTAGTTGTCTGCAGTTCTTTGTCCAGGGTTGAGACCTCCCGCATTTTTCCATTTTCCGATGAACATACTTTTTGATGTCCTTGTTCAGGTCAGATTTTGGCGGTCTTATTGGTAAGACTTGATGGGTGTATCCTTTCCAAAATTTCTGGGAGACACAATCTCATGGCAAGCTTTCTGTTCCTCTGGCTCGTACACTCTTTCTGCCTCCCTTTTCTGAAATAATCACTGAGCCTTAGATAATAAGTTATGCTGTAGATGGATCAATTGGACCTTGGGTCCACATCTCTACTTTTTGATCAGTTGTGGTTTTCTGTAATGGTCTCTCTGTCTACTGCAAAGAGATGTTTCCTTGTTGAGGAGTAAGAACTGTACTTATCAGATGCTCTAAGGATAAACATTAGAATATAGCTAGGAATTATACTGGTTTCGTAAAATGGCAGTTGTAGGTTCTCTGCCAAGATCCATGACCTCATTGGCCCTAGGCAGTTATCTATATTTCCAGTTTCAGGCTTACCTTGTTTGTGTGCTGAAGGGGTTTGCAGCCCCATAGGAGGAACAACCATATGAACTAGCCAGTATCTCCAGAGCTCCCTGGGACTAAACCACCAACCAAAGAAAACACATGGGACTCATGGCTCTAGTTGCATATGTAGCAGAGGATGGCCTAGTCGGTCATCAATGGGAGGAGAGGCCCTTGGTTCATGGAAGGTTCTGTGCCCCAGTATAGGGGACTGCCAGGGCCAGGAATGGGAGTGGGTGGGTTGGTGAGCAGGGGGATGGGGGAAGGGATAGGGGGTTTTTGGAGGGGAAAGTAGGAAAGGAGATAACATTTGAAATGTAAATAAAGAAGACATCTAATTAAAAAAAAAAAAAGAAAGTTTACTACAAATAGTAGACACACAAAAAAATTCTTTCCACCATTCTTAGATTGAGGAAATAATGAACATTGTTTATTATCTGTATTCAGTTTCAGATGTGTACCTCAAGTGATTAGAGATGTTGGGTTGAATTGGGCTTTGTATACATATGTGAGGCAAGGGAAAAATCAACCTGAACTTCAATGAGGGCAGCTTCAGAGTGAACCAGAGAGTGTAACTCAATGGATGAGAAGAGATGCTGGGAAGTAGATAATTAGAACCTGGGATTGAGGGCAACGTGAAGCATATTGAGATGGAATGGAAATAGATGTCTCACATAGACACCTACTGATAGGACAGATTCTCCTTTAGATAGTCTTCGGGCACAGGAGTTAGTGATGGCTATAGGACACTAGTGATGTACACCAGGCTTCTCACAGGCTTCTCACAAGTAAAGGGGACTAGCACTTCCCCTAAATTCCACAGTAGCCAAGAGAGGGGAAGTGGTACCTTGTGCCTCCCTGTAGCCCAGTGCTACAAGTATGGGGAACTAATCTGTCATCAGATCTTAGCTTCACCTAGCTCTTCTCATGACTCAGGTGATAAGCAGACATGTAGGTCTCTTGCATTCACTAATCACAGTATCACTGCAGGTGAAATCTAACATGCTTTCCAGAGATGCTGACTTGAGTCCTGGAGAAACAAAAACTCATGAGCCTTGGGCCCTTGCTTTCAAGCTGTTTTTTCCCCTTTTAATTTATCTATTAATTTTACATCCTGATTGCAGCCCCCCTCTCCTCCCAGACCCCTCCCCAACCAATAGCCTCTTCTCCCCACCCCCTCCCCTTCTCCTCTTAGAAAGGGGAACCCCATCTCTGGATACCACCCTGGCACATCAATTCGACAGTGGCAGAACTAGGGACATACTCTCCCACTGAGGCCAAGCAAAGCGGCCCAGTTGTTATTGAAAAGCAGGAGGTTTTCCCGGGACCACAAAACCCAAAAGCAATAGCTCTGGAGTTTCTTCAGAAAGCCAGCAAGGCTAACCAGCATCACCTAGGGTTTGCTGCACAGTTGTTAATTAACCCAGATACCTTCCATGATAAATTAATTTACCTTCTGTTCAGAATCTGGTGAGAAGGAAAAATGAAAGCCAAGGCAAATGATTATCCTGATGCTTTTTTCTTGGGTGTCTGCTCTAATATACTGTGAACATTTGAGCTAGCTAAGTGTACCTGCTGTATGTCAACAGAGATGCCATTTTGCAGGCGATCTATTTATTTCCAGAGAAGAAAACTCATATAGGCCTGTGAAGCAAAAACAATGCCAGGAGATTTATAATCTTTTATTAGTCAATACTATTATTAAGAATCTCTTGTTTGTAGAGTAATATCCTTGGTATTGGTAGAAGTACATGCAGACATACGAGATAAGGTTTGTTCTCCAAAAAGCATTTAGCCCTAGTGGGAAGGGAGGGACAATATGTAAAAGAGACAGAACAGAACCCATTTTTAAAAGATCTATAAGTCAGTAAGACTAAATTCTGAAGCACGGCACTTAACGCTGAATTTTCAGTTGTAGGTGGGTTTTTTTTTTCCCTACTGACTTAGCTTTTTTATAGATACTAAAGCCCTTGACTACTATTTTCCTTTCCCATTGATTTGATACACAGTACCTACTCAGACATGTTGAATGAATATACATGAGGTATACCTAACTGCTGAGGGAGATCCTGGAGTGGTGTACTTAGGAAAAGCCTTATAGATCCGAGGAGTCTCTAAGTATGAAAGGACCCAAGATCTGGTAGAACCAGGAATAGGGGAAGGAGCAAAACCAGAAGGACACTTTGAGAATGGCAGATCTGTGTAATTCAGGCTGCAGTAAGAGTCCCCTATAGCCTGGTTCTTCTTGTCTTATATTGCCTTCCTTGCTACTGCTGATGCAACTATTTGTAGACTTATCATTATCATCTATCTCCCTTCCTTGGAATGTCTTTTAATTAGCCATTAGAGAGTTTCTTTTTCCAAATTCAGATGAAAGAAAAGTCACCTAAAACTTTGCTTGATATCTTTACCCTTTCTCTACTTAAATTGCAATATTCATAGTCTGATGTCAGTGGCCTTGACCTTAAGCAGAGGTGTCTTCCTCATGCCCTTAAACTTTATGGAATTTACAAATATAGTCTTGTGACAATACTAATTCCATAGGAAATACAAATGGGACATGTGGCCATATGTAAGATTAAGTGCCAAAAAGAATATGTAGAATAGGAGGGCTTTGCAGAGTGTTTTGGAAGTTAGGAGTCTGGTACTCTAGTTTTACTTGTGTATAAGTATGGCTTAGCTGTGTTCTTCAGGACAGTTCCTGACAATGCAGGCCAATGGTGACAAGTTAGCTGTATCAAGCTCAGGTACCTTTGACTGACCATACTCCATAGAGAGCCTTAGTTACTCACAGTAGCTCCTGGCTCAGGCAGGTGCTGCCTTGGGACTTGCTTGTGTGCACTTGGCATGTTTATGAAGTCTGCTACAGGACCTGAGAATGAAATGACTTGCCTCCTGGAATTCACTAACAGCTTTCTGTCTTCTCTCCTTCCATCTGCCTTCCCATTCTCCTCCTTTCTGGGGGCTGGGAGGATAGCTGGTGCTTGTAGGATCCTGCTTGTGTTTGTTTTCCCTTAGAACAGTGGTTCTCAACCTTCCTAGTGCTGTAATCCTATAAAATTATTTTGTTGCTACTTCATAACTATAATTTGCTACTGTTACAAGTTATAATGTAAATATCCAACATGCAGGATGTCTGATATGTGACCCATAAAGGGGTCACAACCCACAGGTTGAAAACCACTGCCTTAAAGATGGTAACAATGTGGATGGGATTAATTTCAGGCATTCTGATTTCAGGCATTCTGATTTCAGGCATTCTGATGCTACCGGATAAAAAGAGTCAGAGTCTCATGAAACTGAGTCACTATGGCTCTAGAGTGTGGATACAGGTCCTTCAGTAATTTGTATCCTCAAAGGAGTCATTATGCCTCTGAGCTTCAGTTTCTTCTAGAAAATGATAGATTGGTCCATGTAAACTCATAATTTTCTTCCTGGTATGCAGGGAACCAGCTTCAATAATACATGGGTGGGATTCAGAATATCCAACAGCTTATAAGCTATACTGTTCATTGTGTCATTTTCCTAAAACATGGGGTGGCAAAGGCATCCGGTGGCTCTGTTGATAGAAATGTCACCAAACAGCTATGATTCAGGTGCTGTCAGCCTGCTAAGGTTAGTCAAAGTCCTGGCACGGATGGTATAAAATATCTCAAGTCAGATTCCTTAGAAATCGACTCTGGCACGGAGGTGCTTGCTTACTGAATGGATTATAGAGGAATCAGTGCTAGGAGATTCCTGAAAGAATGGGAGAAAAGTAGGTAGGTTGGCGAACCTGAGGCAGAGTTATGGTCTCTGAAGTGTTGGTATCAGCCTTGTTCAATAGGCAGTTCCAAGTGTGAATGCATCACAAGAGTGTTTCATCCAGCCTGACAGAGGATGAACCATCAATGCTTCTTCAGTTCAGACAGCTCTTGGCCACATGTCCTACCATTATCACCACAAGGATATGAAGTTCATGGTGAGGCTGGTCTTTTAGCTAGGAACAGGCTTCTGAGAGGGACCAAGAATGAGGCCAGCATGAAAGCTATTCAGAGATAGCATCCACAGCAGCTGGAGATGAGAATTCTTGTAGGTTATTGGTAGAAAGCCTGGCCAGGGGCATCACAAACTCTGTCACACCAAAACCACTGACTCCTACAGATGGTTTAAGATATGGAAGGGAGCATTCACATGGCACTAACCAATGATGAGTCTTGTCTAATGGATACTTAGAAAAGTCAAGACTTGGTTACAATTAAGAAAGACAAATGGTAGCTAGAAGAGGCCCAAGGGCTACTGAATACTGTTGTAGTAATGTGCATTCTGAAAAGATTCATCTAAGAGGTAGCCTGTGAGTTTTTTCTTTTTTATGTTTCAGAATATCTACATGGGATTGATCAGGAGGAGGTACTGCAAGACAGTATCATTCTTTCAAAGAAGTCACCCCTTTTCCTTCTTGTATACCACACCTCACTTTCATTCATAGGATTCTTTCTCTAAGACACGTTGTTCCCTTTCTGTTGACCAGAGTGAATCCATCACCTGCCTGAGCATTCCACCATTCCTTCCCAACACTGGCCTCATTGGGAATTATACTTTTCTGGGTGTTTTACCTGTTCACATGGATATTCCCTATCATACTACAAGTTCCATGGTGGCCAAGACTGTGACTGTTCTGCTGTTCAATTATCTTTAGAGGAAAGAACTTGCTCCTAAATAGGTAATTCATGAATGTGTAGGATGAAATCATTTGAGTTCCAAAACAGAGCACCCAAGTCACTTGGGGTAGGATGGAGGCCCCTATGCTTAGTGTTAAGAGAAGGGAGGGACAAGGAGTAATAATTACTTGGTGAGGAATAGTCTGCCTGGTTCAGGACCTCGACAGAAGGTTATTTGTTGAGAAATTGCATCTGTATTCACATTCACAGCCATGTTCCTTTTCTTAGGAGTGGTTAGCACTGGCTGAGACAAATGGTCTGTCTCTTTTGGCAGTCTGGTAGCTGCTCCAACCACCTTCCAACCTGAGCTATTAGTAATTAGTGAAATTGAAGATCTCTAATTAAGATGGAGCCCCAAGGCCAGAGGTTTTTAGTCTGAAGCTGTTTTTTATCTTTCCATGCAAACCATTTGGAAATTCTAGAGACATTTTCATTTGTCACAACTCAGGGATTCCCACTGGTATCTGTTAAGTGGAGGCCAGGGCTGTGCTAATACCTGACAGAGATAGGCAAAACCCTGACAGAGAATCCCCCTGACCTCAAATGGAAGCTGTGCTTTGGCTAAGGAAGCCTTTGCAATCTGGCTTGGGTTTTCCAGCTAGGACTGCCTCAAACCTGGGAATGAGGGTTTCTCCAAAGACTGTTTCTAAAAAATTCAGGAACCTGCTCTTTCTTTCCCAATACTTTCAGCCATAAGCATGTCATGGTGAGTTCAGCCTTTCTGCTCAGAGCTGCTCTGAGAAGCAAGAATGTGACTGACAGGTACTTCAGCATCCTTTCCACAGAGCCGGTAGGACCCTGTAAGAGTTCTGACCATATGTCCTCTGAGAGGAAGAACTATAGGGCCCCTTTCTCCTTGCTCTTTCTATTCCTAGATTTCTCTCCAGTCTGGCTCCTCCTGCCCTATCTTCCTGCATCTCTCCCACCCCACCCCCGAAGATTAATGTGATAATTGCCATGTGTGCCTGTTTACACAGGGAGTGGGTGAGCTTACCACCCTCAATCAGGCAGGTTCCCAAAGAAACGCAGTCCCACGATGTCAGGACTGGTACCCGCTGAGCACTCCTGTGCAGGTGGGATGCCGCCCCCAAACTTCTTTCTCTGTCTGTCATCATCGTTGTCATGTGCACATGTGCATGTGTGTGCCATTCAGTGAAGCGACAGGTGAGAAGGAGGAGGAACAGCTAGACTAGCATCAGGAGAAGGGCCAGGCAGAGGAATTGCTGTGCATTATAGGCACATCAGCCCTTAAAGTAGAGGACAGCGAGCCAAGAAAAAGCTCTCTCTAAATGCCTGTCACATGGTAGGCCTGCTAGGGTGCTCCAGGGAAAAGCGAAGGGCCAAGGAGGAAAGGGTTCAGTAGGAGAATCAGAGGCTGGGAAGTTCACATGAGGCTGTTTGCAAACTGGTGAAGCCAGCAGAAACCAGCAGAACCAGTATGCTTCTACCTAAATTGGGAGCTTTGGAACAATGGAAGGTAATGGTACAGCTCTTAGACCAAGGCCAAATAAAAGCCACAAGTCTTTGGGAGGTTACTTGTACAAGTCCCAAATGTCAAGTTCAGCTGGAGTTTAAATGTCTAAGGTCAGGAGAATAGCATCCAGCTCTAAAGGGCAAAGAATCAATGTGAGGTTGGAGATTGTCATATGAGGACATGAGGCCAGTGACTCCCACCTTTTCATTTTCACTATGACCATCTCAGATCTGGCAAGCGGGAGGCACCTATAATCCGCTTGCAGTGTCTTCCATACCTGGGACTCTGATCTACAAGCAAATTTTCTCTGGGTATGATATATCACACAGACCAAGCTTTGCCAGCCACTCAGACATCTTTCAGTCCAAAGCTCATCACTGTGGCAAGTGTTCCATAGGTGTGAAATGAAAAGGCTGTTTTCTAAGTGACATTCATTGCAGGGAAAGGCCCAATCCACAGTTTTTTCCCATTGGAGGTCTGGGTGGCAAAGATTCTCCTATGAGACTGTACTGGGGCAGGAACTAGCAGATTATATTTTGGAAGCTGCAGTCTCATGCGTCAGGATTTTACCTGAAGACCTTAGCATGGCTCTTTCATGTTCCTAAAGTTAAAAATAAGGCTTGAGTATCCTAGACACAAAAGTGCCCTGTGAGTATTGTAACAGTCACAGGCACAGTGACAAGCATAAGAGGAAGCTCCTACTTTTCTCCAGACCGTGACTTCCCATTCCCAACTGGACAGCCCAAGAGAATGATCAGACTCTGGCCACGCTGCCAATGGTACCCTGACTCACAGTATCAGGATGCTTCATGCCTGCAGAGTTGTTGATTGCTTCATTTTTTTAAGTCTCAAAATATACACACTAAAATATAGACATCTCTCCTACACTGGACAATTTTAAGTTTTTAATAATGATGAATCAGAAGGAGACGAAAGCTCCATTTAGCATCTGAAAGAACCTTGCCATTTTGAAGGAGGGAATCGTGAGCGAAGTCCTTTGCTTGCCCACTTTCTGATGAGGAGTGTCCCCTTCATCCCGTTGGCTTTTGGACAACAATAAACATGTGAAGGGTAGGAAGCCACCTGGCCAGAAAAGATGGAGGAAGGAGGGCAAGGAAGAGACTGCTTGCTAGGAGTTGAGTGTGGGGGGAATTCAGCAGTGGTGTTGAAGGGCCGTGAGTGATGGCGGACAGGTGCTCTCAAGCTTCTCTCTTCTGCAGGACCTTTTGAGTTGCCAGTCAGTTCCTTAACCCCCAGAGCATCACGGTGCTGGGGCTGATGTCTTCACAGCTATCCATTTCCCCCTTCTCTTCCTCTTCTTCCTTTTTCTTCTTCCAGGATACCCCAATTGCTGAAATAGATGACTTATGTAATTCAGTGAAAATTCCACAGATGGAGAAAGTGTTACCAGGATGGATTTGTTATTGGTCTATTTTTAACAAGTGCGTCGTCATCTTCTTCAAAGTATGGTCATTTATTAATTAATTACCTCTGTGTGTGCCAAAGTCTTCGTCACATCCCAGATATTAAAATATTCAGATAGTTAAGAGTAAACCCAAAGCATTCTCAGCCAACTCGGGCTGAACCAGTACTGTTTGTCATGTGACCTTTGTAGAGGTATTAGGAAGGACATTTCAGAGTCTTAGTCGATAAGGGAGATTCTCTTATCCCCTTGTCTCATGGAATATATCCTCTGATGTATTCATTGAGTTTTTTTTTTTTTTTTTTTAAGAGAAGGGTTCACCACCAAGGAAGTTAATGAAATGGCATAGTGAAGTAAGCAATATGTCTTTTCACTGTTCTTCTCACTAGCTGCGAGACATAGATAACTGGCCGTTTCCCTAACTTTCTCTGGTTACCAAACCCATTTTCCACAAAATGCCAACCTTGCCTTCTACAAATCATGGCAATGCAGAGTACACAATGTTTTATATAGTTATATAGGTTTCACTCTGTAGCTGCCCTAGCTGCCCTTCAACCACAGCTCAGAGGGAGATCAGAGATACCTCAAAACCCACAATTTCAACATTGCCACTGCAGATATTGACACTTTTATGGGCAGCTGAGCTCTGAGCCGGGTGCTTGGCGTAAACTTTGTCCCTGCTGCCAAACAACACTGAAGAGGGGACTATCAAAACCTTAAAGCAAGTGGATTGTGCTCATCTAGGAGTCACTGAAGTTAACAAGGCTTTAAAGGACATTTGATTCCCCAAGATCATGAAGACAGACAGAGCTCTGTGGTGAGCATCAGTCTTTACCTTAGCTCACAGCAAGATGCACACCTCAGTCATCTCGGTCACACCCACCTGCCCTCTTCTTCATACCACACTTGACTCTCAGCATCTGGCTCTGCTGCATCTTCTTTCTGATGATGAGACATGGCTTTCTCTGAGATTTGACCTGTGTCCTCTCTACTTGTATCTAACCAAGACTCCATTGAGCCAAAGACCTAAGTCTCTGACACTGAAATGGGCAGAACTTTGTTCCATATAGTTTAATTTTTTTTTCTTATAGTTTGTTTGTGTCAAAGTTTGAGTCAACTTTATTCCAGCAATCTGATCTGTGATCAGTGCAGGGCCAGAACAAAAGACACAAAGTTGCCAAAAGGACTTGGGATTATTTTTAATGGGAGATGACGGCAGCCATAGCCAATCTACAAATATGTTGTGTGTCTTGACATTGGAATGGAAAAAAAAAATGAGACAAACTGGAGAGGAAAATAAAAGGTTGAGTTTATAAAAGTCCACAGGAAACATGAGGATGACCACTTTAAGATATGTTTTTAGGGTTATGTAGTAAGGAGAAAGAGGCACATAGAAGGGATAGGCCAACACTTTGCCACAGATGCTCTGAGCTCTGGACTTAGTTTTATTAAGTCAGCACATTGGCTTTAGGTCTGGCATTTGATCTTGAGGGACCTGTTTCCCCAATAAATTAGGGTCAAAATATCCACTGTGAGTTTCAAATGGATATTGAAAGTGATTCATGAAGGGTTGGGTTAGGGAGGGTGTTCAAAGGTCTGCATGCGGGAAGTACAAATCCAGAAAAATCCCTTCGGAAAAACTTGAACGGGAAGAACCCAATGACCAAGAAGCCTTTGTTGAGAGACAGCACCTCAGGATTCTTTGAGCTCAGTGAGCTCAGTCTCAAGGGTCTCATAAGATATGGCAAGTCACCCTTCCTCAGTTCTGGGCGCCTCAGCAACTCTGCATCCAACTTGGAAACAAGAATCCATAATCTGTATTTCTGTGCTCTTCCCCCACGTCTCTGTATCAGCAAGAGTTAGGGGATAAGGGAGCATGATGAGAGAGCTTGAGGGAGATCAGATCTCATACCATCACTCTGCAAATCTAGACATAGTCTTTGTTCTGCCCAGGGCTTTGCTGGGGCCAGACCTGAGGCAGCTCTATAGTACCAGCTTGTGATGGGTAAAGGACAGCTAACCCCATAACTGGGCAACATAAGCAAGAGCCTAAGTTGTCCTAAGCAGCCCTACTAAGGGCTTTGCTAACACCCATGGGATAGGGTGACAAATTCAGCCTGCCCCCCCTTTTTTCTATTTATCTATCTTAAGAGTGCAAAGGTTGAGAATAAATGTTACCAAGAACTATAAAGCCAACTCACCTTTTTATAACCTTGGGAAATCTTATTTTTGGCTTTTTCCATTCATTTTTCACTTCTTCTAAATAAGGATGTTAGAATTCTCCCACTCAGGATATTGCAGAGATGCTGATGTGACCTTCACTAGGCACAGGGTAAAATGTGAGTTGTCTTACAATAAAAAGGAGTGGGAATGGGGGTGAGGTAATGTCGAACTGTATCATACCGTGATTTTTACATCATCTACTGTATGATTCCAGAGGTTTCTGGAATGTAGGCCTTGCTCCTGGGGTGGCTTTAAATCTTATGAAACCATTTTTTTTTTCTTTCAGACCAATGATGCCTTAGGAGCCACATGGAATTGGCTGTACTTCATCCCCCTCATCATCATCGGATCCTTCTTTGTTCTCAACCTCGTCCTGGGAGTGCTTTCCGGGTAAGCCATACATCTTTATCTCCTTTTGTAAGCTGCTATCTGGGGGCTAATGCCTCCTGATTGAAGGTAGGTTCACTCACTTACCTGTCACTTCGAAGACACTGGACAGACCCTTTTGCCAATGTTATCCCAGCTGTGTCTGCACAGTAACAGATGATTGTCTTAATCATCTCAATTATTTTTAGACATTAAAACAGTCTATATGTTGTATGCAGTTGTAAACATAGTACCTTGTGAGTTCATTGACCCATTCATATCTCCATTCAATAACTCTGTGTCAAGCACTGTGCTGGTTACTGTAGACATATAGTTAAGAAAGATAGAGACTCCGCCCTAAAAAAATGCTTGCTTTGCAATATATTGGACATCACATTTCATGTTTGTAACTCGAATTCATTTATAGCGGTTTTTATTCCCGGTGTCTACCATGTTTTACAGAGATGTTTTTTGCCATTTGAAATGGGGAGTGCAAATTTTGATTTTACTGACCAGTATGGAAAATAATAATTTGTTTGGGAGAAGGAACAAATCCGTGCAGTCTAAAGCCATTAGAGATGCTTTCAGACAGGACTGGAAATTGTATGGGGTATAAGATATGTGTGAGAATAACAGGATAATGGAGTACATGGAGATAAACACTCCAGTGATGAAGAAGTGGGACATTGCATGGAGTATAAAGAAGCTAAAATATATTATTTTAAGTTGGCTCAGTCTAAGTAAATATCTTATAAAACACCACATTTTACTAAACAAAGTTGAGATGATGGTGATAGTGATGATGATGATGATGATGATGATAATTATGATTTTGTTGACCAGTATAAGTTCTTCTAATGATAGTGTGTAAAGTGATCTTTATGCTTACGCATAGCTGCTTGAAGCAAGTTGGTGACTTTGGGAAAGTCTATGAATAGAGGAAATGCACAGTAAGAAGGTACAAGAACAAAGAAACCAAAAGCCATAACAGCAGAAGAGACTGTGAACAAACCATTTTTATACAACAAATGGTTAATGCCACAGTAGCTGTAAAAGCTTAAGTTTAATGGCCTTCAAGGGAAAATGATAATAAACAGGCAGACTGATACTTCTTCTGAGCCCAAGAAGGGGTTGGGAATTAGAGACAGTAAATATCCCTGAGAGCTAGAGTATATATGCTATTGAAAATAAGAGATGGATTAGAAGTCATACTGCCTGCTCAGTCTCTAGATAATACTGGCAAGTATTCTGCCCCCTGAACACATTAGGAGACCTACTCTCTGTCGAGGTCTAAGCCTTCAAAGATTGGACTGGTGACACCTGCTGCATCTTAAGCTGGTCTTGACACTGTCATGGAAATAAGAGGCCTAAGTCAGTTCCCCAGCCCACTTCTGTTTTCTCAGAAAAGCAGCAATTTGGCAATAGTTTAGAGGACTCTACTGAAGGGATTCTGTCTAAAAAGAAAAAAGATCTGTCTTTTTGACATCCTGGTGAGGTCAGAGAAACAGGTTCCGTTCCATCAGCCCCCAGCAAAGCTCACCACGTTCATTCCCTATCGCTATCGCAATAAACATCACGATCCAGATAGCATAAAATGGACGGACATTTAATGCTCTGATAGTTTTTGAGTTACAAGCTCCAGATCTGGCAGCTCCATGCTCCCTCCAAGGGCTGGAGAGAATCATTTCTTCCTTCTCCTACCCAGCTTTGGTAGATCCAGGCCTTTCTTGGACTATCACCATGCCTACACGTCACTCCATTCTCTGCTTCATGGCTCACATGGCCTCGTCCTCGCCCCAGTCTGTCATCGCCCTCCGTCTTGCTCTTATAAGGATACTTGTGATTTGATTTAGAATCACTGGATAATCTAGTTTGATCTCATCTTCTGAATACACTTAACTTTGCCTGTATCTGCAGACTCTTTTTCCAAATAAGGTAACACTCGGGAGTTCCAGGAATTAGAATATGAATGGTCTTTTGAAATCAATTGCCTTTCACCCACTGCACTGACACACCCAGACAAGGATGCAGAGTTTCCACTGCCTTGCTCCTAAGTGTGAGCACACAGCCAGGGATCAGCAGCATTGGAGGGAAATGCCCAGTGTGAAGGTCCCTTAGCAGCATAATAAGGAGACAAGGGACTTGCGTGACTGTGAGCAGCTCAGGTAGTAAAAGATAACTTACAAGCTCATGTATGATGCCAGCAGAGATAGAGACATAATTTCATACATGAAGTAATAGCTTACAACGAGAGGGTGTTGAGATGAGGAAGGGCTGTGAGAACTACACGGAACATGCATTTGATGTGAAAGCAGTACAAAGTCGAGTTAATATCAACATGTAATCCAACCAAAAAGATAGTGAAGTTGGAGTGAGAAATTAAGGGTACCGCTTAGAAAGTATGGTTAGGGGAGAGACAGAGACAGAGGGAAGCACAGACAGAGAGACAGAGAGAGACACTGATAGACTTGAAGAGCAAGGAATGGTGCCAGGCACTCATAACTCCAGCCCTTGAGAAGCAGAAGCAGGAAAAAAATCACATCCTGGGCTACATAGTAAGACCTTGTTTCAAAACATTTACAATTGAGCCAACACTTTAGTAAGAAAGTTTAATAAAGAGAACAATGCGCCCCTTCTTAGAATTAGGAATAAAGCACACATTGAAGAAGTTACAGAGATCAAGTGTGGAGCTGAGACAAAAGGATGGACCAACCAGTGACTGCTGCAGCCGGGGATCCATTCCATAGTCAGCTACCAAACACAGACACTATTGCATATGCCAGCAAGATATTGCTGAAAGGGCCCTGATATAGCTGTCTTGTGTGAGGCTATGCGAGTACCTGGCAAACATAGAAGTGGATACTTACATTCAGCTATTAGATGGAACACAGGGTTCCCAATAGAGGAGCTAGAGAAAGTACCCAAGGAGCTGAAGAAGGGTTCTCCAACCCTATAGGTGGAAGAACAATATGAACTAATTAGTACCCCCAGAGCTCGTGTCTCTAGCTGCATATGTTGCAGAAGATGGCCTAGCTGGCCATCATATGGAAGAGAGGCCCCTTGGTTAGGCAAACCTTATATACCCCAGTACAGGGGAATGGCAGGGGGCCAAGATTCGGGAGTGAGTGGATAGGGGAGCCGGGTGGGGGGTGGGGGAGGGCATAGGGGACTTTTGGGAGAGCATTTGAAATGTAAATGAAGAAAATATCTAATAAAAAAATAAAGAGAACAATGAAACAGGAAAAAAGAATTAACATAGAAAAATATGAGAGAAGTTCGCAGAACAAAAGACTCAGCATTGCCAGATTTAAATAAAACCGTGGACTCATGTGCAAAGATGTTATTTCTGGTGTATTTCTTGGCAGTGGGCATGAAAAGCACCGGGATCCTAAGTTGGGATTTTAGATAGGTAAACTGTTGCATGCACCCCTGGCATGTGCTGAAGCAATTAAGAGCAATAGATACTGTGTACACATGGACTAGACGGTATCTTAAGAATGTTTCAGTGAAAACAAGGAGACAATGTGATATGTTATCACATTTATGTATGTATAAAGCATAGTTGGTAAAATATGTTTAAATGTAAAGTTATGCATTTGGCAATATTGTAACAGTTCATGTGGCAGAATGCAGATATGTAAACTAACCATTAAAATATCCAAGTGTTAAAAGTACACTCCGTATAGGAAAACCACACCAAGGTAAATTGCCGTGAACTTCAGACCATCGGAGAAAAGAATGTTCTGAAAGCTTCTAGCCATTGGGTATATGGTTACTATTTGGTTATAAGGAAGCCAGGGAAATGCCAGGGAGCTTCTCAGTGCCAACACTGAAAACCAGAGAGCAGTACAGAAGCTCCTAAAACTTCCCAACAGAAAAACCACTTTCAAGATCAAATGCTCTACCTAGAGTGCCAGTTACCTGTATGGACAGAATATGGACATTGTCAGGTACCTTTGGGGGAAAAGCTTGATAAAGAACACACGTCACTAAGAGTAAGGAAGCAAGTAAGAAAGCAAGGAATGGGGCTGGGGAGATGGCTCAGAGGTGGAGATAGGACCATGTGGCAGTTCACCAATATCTGTAAACTCCATGGTACTCATGCACACAAGTGAGTCAGTAGAGGGCAAAGACAAAGGGATTGAGTCCTGGTGTTATAGTGAGATGGAATTAGGGTAATAACTCTCAGTGACCTAGAGGGCACCAGCATCCAACTAACATAGGGCGACGGAGGTCCTAACATGCTATCTTTAGAAAACAAGTGAAACTAATATATGCCCTGATGTGTTATATTCTGAAGGGCTCTGTGATTTCCTTTGGTCCACCACCCCCCTGCCCACAAAATAATGTATTCTCTCTCCCTCTCTCACTCTGTCCCTCTCTCTCCCTCTCTCCCTCTCTCCATTACCCCAACTTAAGCACTTAATTCCACAACATGCACAAGCGTTACTTCTAAAGAAATAGAAACACAGCAAGTCTTCTGTGTAGCTCAGCTGCCAACCTGGTTTCCACTGTTGATGCTGAAGGTTGAGCTAGCCTCTCGCAGTGTTGCAATTGCCTTTATAAGACTGGGGAGGGGGGGGGACTAACCATAGGGACAGGGAAAGGGTATCAAAGGCCAAAATCTTAGCTTCCACAGTCAGCAAATCATTAAGCAGTTCCTGAAATTGAAAGATAAAGAAATAGCAGTGTCTTAGGTATAATATTTAGAAAATGTGAAACCAATACCAGAAGAAACAGAAGAGTTGAAAGTGGCTGCCTCTGGAGAGGGAGATTCTGGGCTGGGGAAAGGTGAGACAGAGGGCTGCTATTTTTTTTCATTATGATCCTTCAAAACCGGTTTGACTTTTAAAGTTCTATATGTACATCTTTGATAAAAATAAAAACCTTTAAATTTTGAAGTAAAATGATCAGAAAACAAGTAGGATGGACAGATGGACTAAGGACACCTATCTAATGCCAGCATGGTTGGATTGACATGGAGGGAGCAGACACAGGGTGATCAACAAGGAAACAATTGTGCCAGTGTCACCAGGTGTCACACTAAGAAACATGGCAGAACTCTGTAAAATGGTGAAGGAGAAGAAATGGTGGGCACCAGGAAGGGGTTTGTAACTGCCTGTGACTATTTGGTTGTTGCCAGTTCTGTGGGCATCGATTCCTCTCTGGCTGGGAGACCGTCTTCAGTCAGAAGATGCCATGCTACTGGTCTGACCAATGCCTCTTTACTACCTGAAACCTAAGAAGTGGTGTTGGCAGCTGACAACAGCTGGTGTGAATGAATAAATTCTGACATTTAAAGGAGTGTAAACAAGAGGAACCTTTCGAGCTGGGGCTGAACTACTCTTGCCTTGGTTTTATTTCTGTGTTCTGGTGCTGTTGTACATCATTCATCATTAAGAGGTGTCTACAGAGGGCTCAGTACCACTGGGTCCTGAGGATAGGAGGGGTCCTAGGCTTTCTCGGCTACCTGATCTGTGAGCCCTGGCCTCTTGAAAGGATGAGACCTCTCCTTGGAGTGGAGTTTTGTTTGGCATTCACAAGTTGAGCCTCCTGGGATGTAGCTTTGAACATTTTGTCTCCAGGGAACAGGGTTCTGTGACCTGTGAGTGTGCTGAATGTTATGTGCCAATGTGATTCCAGGAGTGGAGAAACAACAATTTCTGTATACAAGGAAGATACACATCCCTCCCTACATTGAGTAAGAGTCCCCTGGGGCATCAAGTATGGCAGTGACTGAAAGCCCCATCCCCAGAGGTTGAGACACTGATGAAAAACTGTGAGGCGTGTTTGTTGGCTTCATATTTAAGAAAGAAAGATGGATAGAAGCATTGTAGCATTTTTACGTGTCTCAGAGGAAATAGGATTTGATGAAAACCATTAGCTTAGGCTTGAAGAGAAGCAGAGCTTCCTGTCTCCATGGCAACAAACTAGGGCTGCATAAGCACATCCTGAAGTGCTGTCAGGGGCTACAGGGCAGAAAGCTCACACAAACAGAAATGACCCTGAGCTATTCCAGCATCTCCACCTATTGCTTCCCGAGCTTGTGAGAGAGGAAGACAAGTATAGGGGCAATTGTGCTATCTCCAAATAAGAGCAAGGAAGTTAGGCCAAGGACTACTTACAGATGCACTGGGGAGCAACGAGAAGCCTCACGTACGTAAAATGTCTTGTGGTTTTCAGAGCACCTTGTTTCCAAGATCTTATTCATTTCTTGCCACAGCTTGTCTCGGCACATAACATCTTTAAAGACAAAGGAAAGAGCTAAAGAACTGATCTCTGACAAGTTCTTGGCAGAGACAGGCCAGAGGTCTCTGGTTAGGTGCTTATCTTATTATCCCAGGTATCCTTTAGAAAGGCTTCCCAGAATGATGTCCCAGCCACACATACAAAGTGTAGGTTTAAAATTTAATGTGTACATGCATTGATCACATGCTTAGTCTTAACACACTGGTCTCTATATATGCAATGTGACCTTGTACATATGAAGAAGAAGATGCCAAGACCCACTGGCCAAGACATTTTTGCTCTAAGGACTGATGGAAAGAGGTGAACTGTTAATAAGAGAGGAAGGTTTCTTCTGGTTGCATCTCTTCAATGACTAGAGTACCTCTCATAGCAAGCAAAAGGACAGGTGCCTATCTTGCTACCAGCTCATTTACTGGCTGCATTTGACAATTGGATGCCATTCATCAACCCTTTGTTTAGTGTTTGCTGCACAAAAGACATCATGTTCTTGGGTTGCAAAGATGAATAAGACAAGGTGATTGTAGATTAATGAAGGAAATAATTTAAGACATCTAATTGATTGATGTTCCCAGGATTTGTTCTTTCAAGGTGTGCCTGAGCCACATAAAAACTCATTTCTCCCAGTTACTCGTCCATTTCTGCTGCCCCTCTTCAGGTATTACACCCCTCCCCCACTGTCAAGACTCCTTTCTCATTAAACCTTCTCTGACCATGAAACAAAGCAAAAATAGAAGGCATGTAATGGGGTTTAAATTCTAGGTGCTTGATATTCAAATTTTGCAAAAGTTATTACTTAAGATTTTTATACATAGTTTCTATAGTTTAGGTATAAGTAATTTTGCAAGGAATTATTAATTACATAAAGGTGAGTAAGACCTATATATTGGTCTTGGTCATAGAAACAGACTAACTGATGTGTCTTCACCTTGGATTTCCTGACTCATCTGTCCTTGCACATTAGGAGGTGGGAACTGAGCCTTTTCTGTTTCTGACTTGAGACAGAAATAGTTGCTGGTCTTATAAAAGAAATGATCCTCTCCAAGTTCAGCAGTCCAGATGAGATCCGGGTAGTGATGGTGGAGATTAACTGAGATGTGTCTGGTCTCTAACAGACACGTAGACACAGTTAAAATCACTGTGTGATTTAACTACACAGCGGTGTTACTGGAATACTAAAGCTAATGTCAATCAGGAGACATCAGTCATCTACTCAGGCAGCAGTTACTGAGCATATGCTATAATGTTACCCACTGCCAGGGCCTGTGGGTATTAGATTAGACAAGTCCAGAGAACTGCTCTCCTTAGGGAGCTCATAATCTAGGTAGAGAGACAGCAACAGGGCATGCATTAAAATTAGGTGGATGGCAATCTGGCTCAGTAAGGAAAGATGCCTACCACCAAGCCCAACAACAAGAATTTGTTCCCCAGGACCTCCATAGTAGAAGGAAAGAACTCTCCCAGATTATCCTCTGCTATCCACCTGGATGCTGTAGCAGGCACATGTGACTTCTCTACTAATACAGACATAAATGTGATTATAAAAACTTAGATTAGGGGGGGACCAAGAACAAGTAAAGCTAGCTGAAGAGTATAACACTTCTGCAAAATTTTGGCTAATAGTTAGCTAGAACAGAGCAAAAAGACCTTTCAGTGGGTTAAAAATTACAGAGATGCTTGAGAGAGAGTAGGGATGCGAACTGGAAGCAAGAGTTCCAGAGAGAAGCAAGGACTCTATGAGTTCAGTACAGTGAGGACAGAAATGATGTGGTAGGGTGAGACCTGCAGGATTTGTGACTGTAGGACCATCTCAACCCTTTGGGGGAGGAGTCAAAGGACTTTTTCACAGGGGTCACCTAAGGCCATCAGAAAACAGAAATATTTATATTATGATTAATAACAATAACAAAAGTACAGTAATACAATAGCAACAAAAGTAATTTTATGGTGTGTGTGTGGGGGGGGGGGTCACCACAACATGAGCATCTGCATCAAAGGGTTGTAGCATTAGGAAGGTTGAGAACCATTGGTGTAGTGCCTGGGTGTCACTGGGATACAAATATAAAAGAAGACAATCTCTTGGCTACTTCAGGATTTCTGAATTGAGCTTCCAGGTGGCTGGGAGAGAACAGAGAAGCAGGAGTTAGGTTTTGAGGGAAGTGGGATAGGTTTTGGATCTATTGAGTTGAGAGAACATAACACACTTTCTGCCTTTTGGCTAGCTCACATAGCGGAGTAGGGTTTGTTTCAGGTTGTTATTTTTAAAACTGTGGTTTAAAAATTGAGTCTGTGCTGTGCACCAAACATGGTGCCAATTCTACGACATACATTGTCTCGTTTAATCCTCATAAAGATCCTATGAGGTATTGCTTTCTTCTTCTATAAATGGGGAAATGGTGATAGGAAGGGTTGGTAGCCTGCCTACAGAAACAAAGCTGATAAGCAGAAAGATCAGAATTTGGTTTAAGGACTGCTGTGGCTGAACACCTATACCCTCATGCATATCTGCCATGTAGCACCTATGATTTATCCAGAAATATATGTTATTATCTAGGATCCAGTACAGTGCAATTTGATGAATACAGAAAGGACTATCATTGGTTACCAGTATAATCCTGTAGACAAAGACTCCATCTTAAATCTTATCAGAGCAATTACAACAGAGAGTGCATAAAGCCTATTTTGAGTAGAAGCATACTTGTATGACCATGGGGTAATATATGAAACTAAATTAAAAGATATGCAATTCTTCAAGATAGTTGTCAAAATTGTACCTTAGAGTATGATAAAAAATTCTATGAGGGAAGGAACTCTATGTTATCTTTTTGTAGTTGGCTCCTGGCCTCCATACTACACATGAGGAAACTCACATAGATTATAAATAACTTATTTAGTTACTGGGTGTCAGGTCACAGCTAAAACCTAGGTTTCTTTGGTTCCTAACCAGGTTACTTTTCCAATTTTGTGCCATGGCTATAGGTAGAAGTAAACAAGGTTTACCATGTAAACCTTGCATCTGGGTTTTTGTACAGACGTTGTACAAAGATATGTTGTATAATAACATATCTTTCTGCTTTTATCATTTTGTGGCTATAGGATATTAATTAAGTCTTTTTACTTTTCTATATCTTTACTTACACAATTGTGGCTTAAGATATACATGTATTCATTATATATATGATTATTGAGGAAATCAGGTTAGGTTGCAAATGCTCAGTGTTTAGTGTCTTGAGGTAATAACTCCTTACCATTGGGAAGGAGCACTCTGTTTCACTTACCAGCTACATCCATTGAGCCAATTAGCATGATCTCAAAGACTTCAAATATTATTATAAGGCTGAACATCCATGGTGCTCTACAGGTAACAGGAGAAATGGACAGAGTCCTTATGCCCCACATAGGGACATCAACTTAAACATTCCATCATTTGCATTTCCTTGGAAATATCCTTGCTTTTCTACCCTCTGTGATCTGGAGGAAGCCTCAGTTTGATTTTTAAGTATCCTTTCTCAGTATATTATATTTTAATTGTATTTCTCTTTTTTATTTTTTATTTTATATTAATGGCATGTTTATTAGTACTGTATTGGTAAGGCTCTGGCAGAGCCTCTCAGGAGACAGCTAAATCAGGCTTCTGTCAACAAGCACTTCTTGACATCAGCGATAGTGTCTGGGTTTGGTGGCTGCATATGGAATGGATCCCCAGGTGGAGCAGTCTCTGGATGGCCATTCCTTCAGTTTCTGCTTTACTCTTTGTCCCTGTATTTTCTTTAGACAGGAGCAATTCTGAGTTAATATTTTTGAGATGGGTGTATGGCCCCATCCTTAAACCAGGGGCCATACCTAACCTCTTCATATGGTCTCTGCAGGTTCTCTCTCCCCTTTATTGGGTATTTTAGATAATGTTATCCGCATTGGGAATTGGTAGCCTCTTGCTTTCTTGGCATCTGGGACTTTCTGATGGATATCTCTAGTTCCCCATCATCCATTGCTACTAGCTTCTGTTCAGTTTCCTGACCCTCTATTCATCTTGGGGAAGAGGATCTTAATTTCACCTATTACATGATGCTTTCCAGGTCCATAGTCCTGTCCCTGTTCTGCAGGTTAAAGTTTTCCCCCCAGATATTCCTGTAGCGCTATGCTATCTATTATAGAATTGATTACTAATAGTAATAGAATTACTTTATAGAATTTAATACTAACACTAAAGTCAAGTGCTAACATTTATTGAGAACTTGTCATCTGCCTGCCACTGTGCTAAATATGTTGTATAAAGTATTTCACTTAATTTTTATAGCAGCTTTGTGAGGTGGGAACGATTTTCAACTCCATTTTACACATGAAGAAATGGAGTCTGGAAGGTCAGAGTCCTGACTAAGCCTGCCTCCCTAGGATGGGCTGTCTTTCTTGCACTGAAGTTACAATGTCACTGTTGCCTGTTGGGTTTTGTTTCTCATATTAGTTATGTCTTTCTACACAGTTGCATCTGTCTTTGTATCCTAGTACCTTTTATCTATTTATTTTTCTGAGTTGAAGAAAACTGAGCTATGCCAAGACCTCCTTGGGGGAATGCCATGCCCTTTGAATCCCACAGATATTGGTATAGCAGGGAAATGGAAGCTCTGATCTCTCCAGCAGAGTCACAGGTATTGGAGATCTTACAGGAGTTCATGCCAGTTGAATGCCTCTTTTATGTTCTTGTTGTTTGTTTATAGTGAGTGTGAGGGTTAAAAAAGAGGGAAGTCTCCTGAACTATTTCGGAGTTTCTAAGTTGTTTGGTACTGAAGGTTAAACCTAAGTATCAATTACTTACTAAGCAGTCATTAACACTAACTCTATCCCCAGACAAGGCAGCTCGTTTTTATATATGGTTATTAGTAATTACTTTCTTTCATGTAATAGCTTAAGCCCCCTGCCCATTTTCTTTGTTCTGTGCTTATCTTTTCCATATAAACTTAAAGTATACACTTAGATAGTAACAACATTAGCCCTTTTATGCCAGATGTGGCAAGGTGTCAGCCTATTGGGGATGGTGGACAACCACAGCTACAGAAGTTGAATCAGTTGCTATTACTTTACAGCACTTCATTTAGGGAACATTTTATGGGTGATCACTTATCTAATTCTCACAAGGAGAATTAGACAACTCTTATAGTTTTCTTATAAATCAGAGTAAAGTTTACAGTGAACATTGCAAAGCCTAGAGAAGCTTATCAGTGTGGATTCTGAGGGTCACTCCGCCTAGAGTCCCTTGGAATCCAAAGTAGAACTTGCCTGTCTGGGGGCTTATTTCCATGGGGATCTTTGTTGCTGCCTTCTGCACAAAATGAGGTAACTCACATATGTGCTATAACACACCAGAAAAATGCTTATTTTGAGTTTATTAACTCAGTAAATATTTACTGTTGCACCAGTGGGTATAAACCATTCTTGTAGAAGTTGAAGATTTAAGTTCCTTCCCCTAGGGAGTTTGTGTTCCTAGGTTGCATACATAACCTATAATTTATATACTGCTCACAATTGTAGTACCCCATCTTTGGGACAGGATCCTTAGCCTTCTTATATTTAAAATTTTGTGCCTCTGTGCCCCTGTCAAAAATCATGCTTGTCTTTTTCTACCAAGGAGAGCAGAGGTCTGTTCTGAGGGTGCCACCAAGGCAGAGAATCATCAAGTGGCAAAACATAGTTGTAGGTAAAAGTAAAATTGTACCTGGGAAGGACCCATAATTGTCCCCAGATAGTTCAGTTCAGTTAAGCTAGGCCAAAGTGTGAAAGGAAAAGAAGGAGAAGTCAGAAAGCAGGACCATCACAAGAGATGATGGAAATAATATCCTATTTTATAAAGATTTATAAGCTCTGAAGATAAACTGTACCAATTAAGTTATGACATCATTGAGTGCCTAATGATGATGAAGACACCAGCCAAATGTAAACATGTCCCCATTTTGTATGGGAAGATTTTACACACATGGAATTTCTGACCAGCTACATTCTTAAGTAGCTGTGATCGTCCTAGTATCCTTAGGTAATACTGTAATTTAATAGAGATTCAAGACTCTGATAATTTTATATGTATGTGGATGTACATATATGAATATGTGCATATATGTACATGTATACACATTCATACATTCATGTGCTGTCTCTAATATTAGCCTTTGTCCCTCTGTAAAGTATTTAAGGATCTCATGAAATGCCTATATCATTATATCATTTTGCTTTACTTGGTGATTAAATTTCAACCTATTTCAAGAATGTTTCTATATTAGAATTAATTTTACTTACCTTCTTTTCAAAGGAGGGGCCAATTTTTTACTTGCAGAATAATATGAATTGAAGTAACACTTAGAGATGCCCTTGTTATGAGATGATTGTGAATTTAATTTACCCACCTAATGCAAAGTCTCAACGTGTACACCTGTACCTATCCCTTAGGTTTCTAAGTTAAGATGTTCCAAACTGAATTCAGTATCTCATTGTTGGGGAACATTGCTATTAAGATGGCAGTCCATGATAACAGGATGGTTTCTGGGCTCAGCACAAAATGTGGGGACTCTCTTTCTCAGTGGAACTCTGCCTGTCTTTGTTGGAACGTGTCCCTAGACACAGGTAGCTGGCCTCTTCAGGCCTTGACTGAACAGTGACCTTGTACAGAGCTCTCTGCAAGGCTGCATAACTCAGCACACACATCCCACTCTGGCTGAAGGCCCACACGATATTAGGTATTGTACTATAACCAATCAGTCCATCCTGCTAACTTGATGCTGTGACCTAATAGCCCTTTTCTACTTGTACCACTAAAAAAAGCCCTTATATACCCTACCCCTGAATCAGTCAAGTTGACTCATCTGGCTGCAGTGGTCTCTGGAGATCATTTCACCATAGCGATGGCCATTTAAGCACCTCTCCTCCCTTTCTTTGCTCAGGTTGGTAGCCAACCCTCTTGGTAGAAAGGGGGTGGGGACACATCTCATTTTCCTATTCTACCATTAAACATGCATACCACCATTCATATTCTCTCTCTCTCCTATGCTTTATCATACTTTCTATCCAAGATGGAAACCTTATCTAATTTTGATGCTTTCTCCTATTTATTCTCTGAACCTTGCTTATCCAGACATGCTAATCCTACTCAGGAATATATTGTGAACTGAATCTTGCACCATTCTGGACTCAGAGTATTCTCCCTGCTTTTGGCCAGCCTGATGCCCAGGATGAAAACAATTAGTTGCAGTTTTGTTTGACTTTGTTGCTTATTGTGGCTTCATATTGCTTAAGTAATAGAACCATACCTGTGCCCCTTTATTTAATTAGGTCTTTAGGAAATGGGTATTGATCATCTGTGTGCAATGATCTAAGTGTTGGGAACATAAAAAAAAGCAAACCAAAGATTCTTATCCTCATCAAGATTGCGCTCTCATCCAAGGAGAATCTAAAAACCATGTTATAATTTAGATAAGTGAAAAGACAATCCCCCCTATAAAAAATACTGTAAAGCACAAGGAATATGTTTCTCCTATTTTAATCTTTAGTGTAGCATTAGAGTATGCAATGAAGATTTTTTACTTGTTGAATTATGTTGAAATTTACTTGAAAATTATGTAAATAGTTTTGGATAAGACATTTCATACAAAGAACAATGGGAAACAGATTTTTTAAATCTATAGGTGGTAAAATATGTTCCAAAGTAAAAAGGATAAAAATGATAGTATATTCTAGGTGTAAAGGGACTCAAAGAAACTCAAATATATATTATGGATCTACATATGAATTTATAATATATACATCATTTGAAATAGGTGAAAATAAATCATTCAGTGAATGGTATTGATGACTATCTAATTACTTTGAAAGAAAAAAACTGGAGTCAGATCTCCATCTTATGACTTATATCAAAATAAACTGCTGGTGGAGGTTGTATATTCATTTTAACATTTAAATTGTAAAATGTTTAAAAATTATGGATAATTAAAGGTATTTTCAAGCAGTAAAGGACTTTATAAACATGACATGAAACAAATTCCATAAAGGAAAGAATGGATATATTTGGATGTATAAAAATAAAAACAGATGCTATAGTTCATTAGCAAGAACAAAAGACCAAACTTGAGTTTGTTTTGAATTTTATATAATTAGGGAAGAAAGTAACACAAGGAGAGGTCACTGTTGAGCAGGAAGACTGTAAAGAGTCTCTGCCTACAGAGAGGACCATGATCCCTAATGGCTAAATAGTAAAGGAGAAAATAGCCTGGCACATTTAGGTGGAGAACAAGACATGGTTTCCAACTCCACGTTCAAGGAAAGATCCTGTAAACAAGGATGGCAATCTGTGAAAGTCTTAAGAGAGCTTTGGGTCCGTTTGCTGAGATGAATAATATTAGCAAAAAGAGAAATCAATATTCTGAAAGAAAGATGCTTTCAGTCTCAGACATAGAGGGTTTGAGGTTTAGGAAGAACAAAAAGATAGGATCAGCCAACATCTGTAGACTTAGAACAGAGGAAGAGAAGATGTAACAAGTTATCAGAACACAACAGAGGAAACTGTTTCAGTGTAGTCAGGAAGTCTAGACTGCTCAGACCATCTCTAAACCAAAAGAAAGCAACACTTTATAGGGGACAAATATGTGTGGGCCTTCAATGGAGAGTAAGGAAACACCAAAGGATAAATGACTCACAGAGAACCAAAAAGTAGCTGTCAAGGTTGTCAAGTCAGGATCTATCTGGCTTTCTTTTCCTTTTTACTTTGAGAAAACTATAAAGTCATAAGAAGATGGAGCAAAAATTTCAAGGTGTCCTTTCCTTTAAATCCCCTACATAATATCTTGCAAGGCCATAGTATAATGTTCGAACCAGGAAATAACATTGGTATAATCCTTTAAGCTCATTGAGATGTTCTCAGTTTCCCATGACTTCTTTGTATACACGCTTAGCTCTGTATTATTTCTGTCACATGTAGACGTGTGGAATTGTCATTTTAGCTAAGATATGGGCTATTCCATCAAAAGACCCCATCTTCTCTTCCTAGTCATCCTCACAATCTTTTACTGTCACCCCAAATTCTTCATATTTTTAAGATGGTTTAAGGAGTGTAACCCTATGAAATATAACATTGAAGCCTATCCCCACCGACCCTTCTATAAGATCACTCCTTTCTACTTTTGAATTAGTATTCTATTATACGGATGTACCACATTTTGTTTAACCATTTACTCCCTGGAGGACATCTGGGTTTTGTTCATCTTGGCTCATTTATAAGTAATATTACATAGCTTTTTTTTCTGCACAGGATTTTGAGTGAATATAGATTTTCTTTCTCTAGAATAAATGCCCAACACTACAACTGCTAGACCATATGGAAAGTGCATATATAAGAAATTTCCTATTTTCTATTCAGAGAGAATTTATCAGTTTACATTTTGCCTATACTATAGTGACTTGTGTTTTTTCCCCACACATTTGTTGATCATTTACATTTTCAATAATAAATAATGAATATTAATAACTTTCACAAGCATGTGGAAGGTTTAAGACAGTATCAAAAATGTACAGCAATGATTACTAAGTAGCATTTTTCTTATTATGGACCAGTAACTTCCAAGAAAAATAACAACACATAAGAGTATTGAGTGTGTAGAAAATATGAGTACAGAGTTAAAAATGTCTAATTTTGGCAGTTAAACAATCTTGAACAAACATCTTAATCACTCTACATTACCTCACTGTCATCAGTCTTTCAGTGAAAGAGCCCAAGTCAATGTTCCTCATCTTGGATACCCTCCAACCTCAATTCTAAGTTTCCTCTCCCTTATCCTAGCTACTCAGTTGCTAGGCCTTAGATTTCCCAGATAATAACTTCTTTGCCTAGAAATAACCAAGCTATAATAACCATGTCTATGTTTTGCCGTATCTGGGAAACTCTGACTTATCCTTCAAGGTGAAGTTCTTGTCACACTAATAGAATTTATTTACCTTATTTTATCAGATTTCCCCCCCCCCCCTGGAACTCTGTTCCTTCAACAGCATTATGAAGGCAGGCACCACAGTGAGTTTTCTTTCCTTTACCCCAGCACTTAGCTAGCATGATTAACAAGCCCGTGGGTAGGCTCTGGGGAAATGTCCTCTGGCAAATGAATCAGAGGTCAACTTCCTGTTTGGGACATCTGTATCTGTCAGCAATTGTCTCAAGATTTTCAGGAATTGTTTTCATGGGATATAATTCCCCTTAAAGCCTAGTTCATGTTAGCTGACGTGTAAGACAGAGGGTACTGCAGTAGAACTCTCTTCTTTTGACAGTGTCAAGGGACACCTCTACAAACAGTATCATGCATCTTCCCCTTCACTTGGAGAAAGAGACAATGAGTATGACCTCAGTGTAATTGTGTCTTTTCTGATATAGAGACCCTTTAATTGGCTTTCTTTGTTCTGTTGTAATTTATCTAGTACGCTCACTTTATGGTAGCTTTCAAACCAGAGATCTTAGCTGTCTGAGAATGACTTAAAAAAAAAAAAAAAACCTAGAACTTACATCTCTTTTTCTGGTCTATAAAACATCTTGGTAATTGGCTTCACCAAGAAGAAACCTGAGTGTTAAAATTCATTCTGAGCATATAGCGTATAGTCTTGCCCCTGCAGTTAGACTTGTTTTCTGTGAACTTGCCAGTGCCATGGCTGAAGCGCAACATCTCTCTATCTCTGGTTGATAATCACCGTCTTTACAACCGCTTGTGTGCTTGGTGCTTGGCATGCTAGCTTTTAAGTTCAGATGCTAAGAGAGCTGTAGCTGAATTAAGAGTTCTTTATTTTCCCCCTGGTGTCAAGTGCATCACTAAATTCTCAACACTTAATTATCATTGCGTCCCAAAATATTCCTCATTTAGCAAAAATATTGAAATTACTGTTGAAGAAGCAAGCTCCGATATGCAGAACACTGAGATGCATGCTCCATAAAGAATCTGAGGGAATGAAACTATTTGAGAGCATCTGCAGGGAATAGTAGGGACCACAAAGCCCATTTAAGGGCCACATGCCTCTTACCTGTATTGGGCTCATTCGGGCGACCAATGTTTAGTGGCAGCAGCCCACTGAAGTTGGCAGAAACAGGAAATTATCGCACTCTCATCCGAGTTGATTGGAGTGGCATTAAAATGAGATGTGATTTCCTTCCCCACCCCCACACTCCCTTCTATACCCAACACAGGTGTCTCCCCTATCCTTTTGTCTCTTGGATTTCATATCATACTCTCTACTTAGATCAAGGTACCCAATAGTAAAATATTATATATCAGGATGGTCTTATTAATAGCCAGAAGCATCTTATTGAGCAAGAACTAGAAGAAGGTACAAGCTATTGGTTTTTCCATAGAGTGAAGTAAGAGGAGAAACATGTCAAAATGTTTGTTCATCAAATAGGCGCTAAGCACCCACTCATGCCAGAGACTCTGAACGAGATGAGACCTCTCACCATGAGCTTCATATTCTGATAGCTAGAAAACAACACAAGCAGTGGTGTTACAAAGAAAATAGACATACACTGGATAACAACATTGGTTCTTAGGAAGAAAAAGCAGGAAGACCCAAAAGATGGCTGCCAGCATGCTATGTGTAGGCTGGTCTGACCCCTGTGGGTTCTAGGGGATAGATGCCCCACTCAGCTCAAATGCCCACTCCCTCACTGTTCCCAAGCGTGTGGTTTCCAGTGGACAATGTCAGTCTGTGAATGTGAAGACCCAACCATCTGACCTGAGCATCTAATTGTATTAACTAATCTACTTGGGGGCAGTCCTGTTCTTTACACGATAAAAAAAAAAAAAATGCCTCTCAGTTACCAGCTTAACGCTGTCGTAGTGGATTAAAGTAACTCAGTATACGTTCCAGAGATAATTATCTGACAAACATGGATGTTCCTTTTATCGATTTTGTTATTTGACCTTGTCATATGCGTATATAGTGCATTCTGATTGATCTCTGTCCCCCTCACCTTCTTAATCTCCCCTGCTTCCCATCAACCCTGCGTCACCCTTCCCACCCCCACCTCCTCCCTATCAGTTCCTCTTTCATGACTTTTGGTTTTTTTTGACCCATTTAGTTTAACCAGGCCTATCTGTGTGACTGTTGTGTTTGAATGATCCAGCAGAGCCTGGCAGGGTCACTACTGGGTACCCAACCGAAGGCAAAGATTTCCTGCTTCTATTGCTGTCATATCTACCTCCCAGACTTCTGAATGTGCCTCTGTATACACCCTCTGCATACATCTGTGAAGAGGAAAGCTAATTTTTAAGAATCGTAAGGCTGAAAAGAGTTGGAGGAGTACTTCAATGTCAACGTCTGCATCCCCAGCGAGGAAGATTACTCATGCATCCTGGTACTCATTTCCGGCCCTCTTATCTAGTGGAATTCTCAGAGGCTGAAGCAAGGCTGTCTGGGTTGGGCTTCGAAGGTCAGTTTTAAAGATAAGTCAGTCACATATACACCTTCTTTCTAGGAATTTCTTGCCTTTCTATCCTGCTCAAGATTTTTCTCGTGGCAAATTTGAAAAGTAGAATTCCTGTTTATATTTTAGGTCATGTAGCTGTTCTGCCCTAGGTTAACAGCCCCCTTTCTTCTTCTGTCTTCCCTGTTGGGTGGTTAATTATTTGATAAATTGCTTAGTTTAGTGTTTTGGACTGGGTTCCCTTAAAACACAAACAAAGACAAATAGACAGACAGACAGACAAACAAACAAACAAACAAACAAGAACTACTTAAAAAACAGATTGGCTGGTTTATTTGAGTCTTTAGCTAAGGAAACCAAGTGGGGAAATTGAGGCAGAGAAGGGAAATGAACTGAGAATGTAAGTGGAGAGGGTCAGGTTTATTCCACTGGAAACTCTTAGGAGCTGTGCAGAATGTGTGCCAGAATTACTCCACCAACAGACAGGGAAATAGAGATAGACATGGTGTGTGTGTGTGTGTGTGTGTGTGTGTTCATCTGTCTCTGTGTCTCTCTGTGTGTATGTACCTGTAGTTCTATTTCTCCTTTATTAATTACTGACCTTTCTCAAGTTAGCACATTTGGTTTGTGTTGCTTGTGGGCTGAGTGAACGCCTAGGTTTTAGAGAAATTCCCTAAGTAGAGATATATTAAGATGTGTACACTTAAATTAACATAGTTTTACCTGTCAGCGTGTACAGATTCTGTCCTCCACAGCTTCACACTCAGAGGTAGCTATAAGGATAAGGAGTGTGTGTGTGAGTGTGTGTGTGTGTGTGTGTGTGTGTGTGTTCACAACTCCCACTTCTTTGTCTGCATTCAAAGAATAGTTCCTTCATTTCATATTTATTAAACACTTGCCATACGAGGAATAGCTTTTCTGAGGTGATTGATAAAGTAAAAGAGCAGAATTGTGAATGGATTTCGCTGAGACAATGGCTGGGTGGTCAATGGCTCTGGATCAGCCATCACAAGCACCTTACAAGGCCAAGAGATAGGTGAGGTGTTATGCTCTAACCATCAGGGTGGTGTGGGGCACTCATGAGCTGGACACTCTAGCCATATCTGCATAGACCAGCAAGAGTCCTGGAAAATATGGTTGACATTGTACCACCCTGTTCCTGCAGTGTAATCTCTTTCCCCCCATCCATTCAGCAATTTATACCTTGACACTTGCCTCGCCAGCTTGGAGTCCTTGTTCATTTCTCTTCTGCCTTTTCTTCTTGGCATACCCTACTCCATTTTATTTCAGTCTGCTCAACTATCTAAAACCCTCCTCACTGCAGATCAGAGCATTCTCACCATCGCTAGGTAGCTCCCCAGTTACACAGCTTTGGGATCATTTTAAGGCATGTAGGTGTATAGAGATTTTATGCCTTCCTCACTTGGAGAACTTTCTTTGTTACAGTCTTTGATAGGATAAGTTAACTGGAATCTCAACTGAAATACTCATTTGGGTTTAATGGCACAAAGACAGGTCCTAAGCTTGGTTGGTCCTTAAGTTTAAAATGTCATTGGTCCTTTCTACCTATGAGCTTCTTATCCACAAGTAACTACTGCTTGAAAATATTTGGGAAAAATTCCATTCAGGGGTGGGAGATAGCTCAGCCAGGAAAGTGCTCCACATGGAAGCACCGGGACATGAGTCTGATCCCAAAAACATACATTCAAAAAAAAATAGAGTTGTGTTTGACATTGCACATTTGTGACCTCAGCCCAGATGGATCCTGAAGGGCTTGCTATTTGGTGAGATACAGACGAGGGACTCTGTCTCAAAAGTAAGTGGACTGTGCTTAGAGGATGACACCTAACACCAGGAATGTCCTCTGATTTCCAGACTCATGTGCACACTGTGCACCACACTCTTGCCCACACATGTGCATCCCCCCCCACATGCATACACATACAGATGAATATGCACACACATGCATCCCTATAGACTGAAAATTCACTTGTGCCAAAAATGTAAAGATGCTTGTATTGCCTTTGTTCCCTAAATAATAGATTGCCAATCTGTTGAGGGAGCGTGAACAGGCAGCACCTGTAGATATTTGCATGTAGGGTGTTGGGTATCCTAGAGCCAGTCTCTCACGATGATGAGAAAACATTACACCAGTTCCCATTACCCAAAGGGCCTGCATCTGTCAGGTTCATGTCTATTCGACTGAGAATCCCTGTGTCGATTGGCCTGTTATGCTCCCTTGACCCGGTGAGCAGTGTAACAGAGCATGGGCTGTCAGGAGGAAGAGAGGCCTGTGCCATAGGCCATCATGTGTATGCTTATTCTCATTGTCTTCCACTGGGTTACCAGGACCCCAGATAGTGTTATTGCAGAAGTCCTCCAGGTACCAAGCAGCTGTGTCACCTCTTGTCTGGAGTAGTAAGTTCCTAGCATAGACCTTGTGTCACCTCTTGGGGTCCTGGTGTAGGCTGAAGCATGCGACTCTCCTTCCGGTGAATGTGTGAGCTGGGTGGAAAGCATACCTCTTGCTTTCCTCAGATGTTTTGTATCCCATGTGGAAGTTCAGATCCTTTCTTCCCTGTTTTGATTCCTTTACCTTCTCCTACTTGCCTGGTTTTAGATAGTAAAGGTTAATGCTATAACTAGACAATCAGTGCTGCAAATTTTCTTCATCGAGGTATGTCTTCTCCATTCATTTTGGCAATGGTAGGTCCTCTGATCTCGAGGGAAATCCCCTGTGAGGCACATCTGAGGGACTGCTACTTTCTGTCTCCTAGAGTTATAGTCCTCTTAAGTGTTTCTGTGGGCTTAGATGTGAAAAACAAGACACAGTATGTTTGCGGTTTATGTAAGCAGGAAGAAATATATCTGTTCCCTGCAGGAGAGGGAAACACAGCTGATGGCTGCTTCCCAAGCCTTGCTCCCAAACACCGCAGACCACCGGGAGCCTAGGAATATTAACATGAGCCGTGAGGATGGGGTGATTTCATGCACCCAGTCAGGGGCATGCTGTACTGAAATGTAGAGCATGTGAGGGAAAAAAAAAATTACCTGACAAAGATAATGGTCTTACTGTCTTCTTCATTTTGCTTCTCATGCAAAACACATATGTGGTAAGAGGAGGAGAGGGAAAGGAGAGTTCAGGAAAGGGAGAAGAGGAGGAGAAATAAACTTTGAAAATTCTGGTTGCCATGGCAACATAATGAGCTCCAAAAGTGGCATCTCCGAACCAGTTTTGCATGGGAAGATAGGGGAGCCCAGAAGGGAAAGAATTAAAATAATAAAAACAATAAAACTGCGATCATGGAGTAAAGGACACAGGCAAAGAGGCCAATAGCACCACCCAGCTGGGTCTGGAGGCCTGGCTTGTCAGCTGCTTGCCCCCAGCTGACCATGGCTGAGAAGGTGTAATCTATATCCTGCGCTGGATGCTTTCACCAGTCCCTGACTCTGGGCGATGTGACACTAAGGGATTCTGACAAAGAAGACCCTGTGAATTATGTGTGGAATGCACTCTGCTCCAGAATTGTAGAGAGCAGCGGGTCTCAACCTTCCTAATGCTTTGATCTTTTAGTATAGTTTGTTCCTCATGTTGTGATGGTGCCCAACCATAGAATTATTTTCTTTGCTACTCCATAACTGTAATTTTGCTACTCTTATGAATCGTAATGTAAATGTCTGTGTTATCTGATGGTCTTAAGCAACCCCTGTGAAAGGGCCATTCAACCTCCAAAGGGTTGATGACCCACACAGTGAGAACCACTGTTCTAGAAACAAGGCTGTGATCTTGTTCTGTTCCTCCCTTCCCTCCACCCTTTCTTATAAAGAGCCTAAGTGTGTTCCCTTCAGTGAGCTTCACTGAAGTCCTGCCACCAGTGTGGCTACCGCATCACTCAACCCACTAGCTAGGACAAAAAGTCCCTATGCTAGGAACTTACTACTCCAGACAGCTCTTCTCTTCAACATGTCCTAGAACAATACATGCTCATATGAAAGAAGGCAGCACTGGATGCTTAAAAGATACAGACCAAGGAAAATTTGTAGGCTGTTTGTTTGTATGCCATACTCAAATTGAAAACGAACCCAAAGCAGATTAGAAATGTTACTTGTAACATAAAAAAGATGTGTTTTAATAAAGATATTCCTTGATAGTCTATTGTTCTCACTCAATAGTGCTCATTTATTTTTCATTAGAATGATGAAGGAATTTGTAATACATACCCTCTCATCATGTAACCATTGTTTATCTAGAAGCATTTTGAGCCAATCTATCAATTAACTTGTTCTTAGAACGGTTGCAGTTGGGGGTCCTGCTGCCACCTTGTGCCTACTTGATATTGGAAACCTACCAATATTTACCTGTATTCTGGGACGGCTCTTCCAATAAGCATTGTGTCTGACAGATGCTAATTAATATGTTTGAAGAATGAATGAAGGAATGAATGACTGCTTTATCTGAATTGAATAGTCAAATCCTCATGATACAGTGCCCTAACTTGAGTTAAAGATGTCAAGCTTGACAGAGGATATACAGATGAACTAACATATTGCAATGAGAGTGGCATCTCTCTCTCTCTCTCTCTCTCTCTTTCTGTCTCTCTCTCTCTCTGTCTGTCTCTAAAATAAGTAAATTATTTAATTGATTATATCATATCTATTAATTTATAACCCCTTTCGTATATTAGCCAGATAAGTAGTTAATATTTATATAATGAGTTCTATACTTTAGAACAATTAGGGAATGAGGGGAACTTCCCTTGCCCTACTTCCTTCAGAAAAGGATTTTAGTCCCCACCCTCCTCACACATAACATGCGAACATAGAAGACTGACTACTCTTGGCCCTTAGTATCCATGGGCTGTAAATCTAAAGAGTTAGCTAAACTTGGATGGGAAATATTTGAATGCAGCAATCCCATCTGTAAACTGCTTTTCTTGACAGAATCCCATAAATAACACAGACAAACAACTAATTACACAGAATTCACTTTGTGTTTTGTATTGCAAGTGACCAGAGATTTAGAGAGTCCAGGAGGGTGTGTGTAGGTTTAGTGTCACTTTATAGAAAGAATTCTATTATTCAAGGCATTGAGCATCAGTGGACATTGGTATGTGCTCTAAACCACAGATATTGAGGGCTGTGTATTTCTGATTCTTTCTCCTATTAGGCTGGTTTGAAAGTTTTGAAGGTTTTGAATAGACCCTTACTAAAAGAAGAAGAGATACCCTAGTGTGGTGGTTTTAGACTCATCCTAGGAACATTAACCCATCTTTTAACTGTGTACATGACTGTTAGCAATGTATTTCATTCTTTGGGAGCCTCAGTTTGTCAGTCTATAAAATGAATATTATAAGACTTCAAAGGCTATCACTGACTGAATTGGAGAATGAATATAAAGAATCTAGACAATACCGATTA
Organism: Mus minutoides; assembly: GCA_902729485.2. NCBI lineage: Eukaryota > Metazoa > Chordata > Mammalia > Rodentia > Muridae > Mus > Mus minutoides. The sequence goes on from LR749917.1 coordinate 1,115,805, forward strand.
CAGGACAGCTGTCTGGTATCATAGGACTTTGATCCTTAAGGAGCTCTTAACTCCTGAATTTTGTCCTAACCCTCTTTACTGCAAAGTTAAGGGTTTGTAAGAGCCTCTGAATGTCTAAAAAAAAAAGATAAATGATAGAAGTTACATACTTTTACTCTTGTGTTTTTTTTTCATATTCATGTATAAATCCATTTGTCTAGGAATGGCAGAGCTGCCCAAACAGTTCACACTCATCTGCATAACTAGAGAGTTGATTTATAAAAAAAAAAAAAGGAATATGGGGGAAAAATAAAACAGAGAAAAATTAACAAACCAAACCAAGTGACCACAGTAGCAGGAAAATGTTTTGTATTCTCTATTTGATTTTCACAAAAAACTAGGCAAGATAGGTCATGCCCCCTAAATCACAGATGGACAAAAAGAGGGGCTCAGGTGCTAGTCCAAGGATATCCTGCTGGCAAAAGGAGGTCTGGGATTTTAATTTAAGCTTTTCTTAATCCAAAGTGTATGTACTTTGTTTGACACCCCGCTGCCTTCTCAATAATGCTCAAAGCAACACCATTTTTCAGGGGGAGGCAAATTCATGGGGCTTCCTGATCTGGACAGTTGAGAGGAAAATAAACATAATTCTGGAAGGTCACTCTGACCACAGAAAAAGGAAATCTATTAAGCAGAGGAACCGGGGGGGGGGGAGGCAGAAGGGTATCCTCTACCAGGACATTACTTCTGTGTCCTTAGGCCTGACTTGATCTAGGTGGGGCCAAGAAACTGAGTTCACACTCACAAGGCATTTTTCAGGGCAGTGCTTGAGGGACAAGGGTCGTGGAAAAGTCTGTTCACATCTTGATCTGTCAATGGCCTAGCAAAAACATGCTTGACTGAGAAGCTCATGGGGCGTAGGGTTGACAAAACAAACCCATGATCAGGAAGGAGCCCAAGTTAGTATGAAGCTGACGTTCTGAAGTTGACTCTCTGGTTTCAGGAGGCCATTTAAAGACTAAAAAGCAAGAGGTAGGCAAGGGAAATCAGAATTTAGAAGGGAGGCAGACAGGATATTCAGAATGGGCCCTTGTGAGGTGGCCTGGCAAGTTTTTCTTAGGCAGTGAATGTCATGAAACATTTGTAAGGACTGAGGTGGATGTGCTATGGTACAGGATTCTCCAGACAACATGGGGTAGGTAGAATTTGAGTTGGAGTGAGGTTACAAGCCACAAATGTGGCAACTACATGGGCCAGAGTGAGTGAAAGCTACCACGCTGGGGAAACGTGTGGGCTGCAAAGCAACAGAGCCAAGAGAGGCAAGAGCTAAGTGTTCCCTAGCTCATGTTCTCTGTTCTGCATGCACACTAGCCCAAGTGAGTCTGCCTCCCATTCTTCTGCTTCCTAATGGGAAACCAAGAATGACTTTTGCCTATTACTAGTCATAGGACCGTTCAACAGCAAACCTTACCACACCTTGTCCATGGTCTTCATCCTCCTCGTGGAACTCGTGCTGCCCAATTAAGAGTCTCTTCTAGTCATACAGTTTTCCTTCCTTGATGTGTTAGAACATTTTGTGAGGTCTTGTTCTTGCCTTAGATTTCTCCTTTTCCAGTTCCTGCATTTCTGACCACAGCCTCTCAGCATTCTTCAGAGTGGATAGAGCCACATTTATGTCTTAGTGCCTGTGGGTACTGTAACACAATACCACAGACTTGGTGCCTTATAAACTAAGGAAATATGGCTTTCATACTCTAGAGGCTGTTAACACAAGATCGAATCAGTGGTAGACTCAGTGGATGCCTACCCTTTTGCTGTCTACATAAGACAAAGCAGACAAATGAACTCTCTGGGTGTGTTACAAAACGTAATCCGTCCACAAGGATCCATCTTCACAACTTAGTCAAATCCCAAAGACTGGCCTCCAGCACCATCATTATTAGAGTTATGATTTCAACATTGACATTTAAGAAGGACACAGACTACCATAGCAGGGTCTAGAGCTAACGGGTCAGAAGACCTCACCACAGATGCCACTTAGACGCTCAGGCTGAACTTCATTGCTGAATTCAGCAAGTCACCTTGGAGGAGAGCTGGAAGGGAGCATAGGTAGGTGATGACTCACAGCAGATGTGCCACATGGCAATTCTGCCCACGTTTCATGAGTTGGAGCTAGTCACCTGGCTGTCTAACAGCAAGGAGAAAAGAACAGCTGGGAAGAACTGGATGATCTTCTCTTGGTCTGGGAGAAATGCCGGTTCCCCCAGCGGGAGTGTTAGCTGCCTGTGCCTTGTATAAGGTCTCATTTGCCACCTCAGCTACCAGCGAGCCCTGTCTTTAGGGTCTTCGGATCATATCCTAACACTTGGCCTTTCCTGTGCCAAACAGCCCTCCATGTAACCCAATTTTCAACTTTGAGATACATCTGAGGTGCTTTTATTCCAGTACCTCCACCTCTTCTTTCTAATGACCCCCAACCCCATTTAGTCATCTTGGGGAAATAGTTCTTTGGAATTCCTGGTTCTTCCTTTCATGGTCTGCAGATGCCTTTCATTCTGTGAGAAAGCTATTGACCTTTCCATCCTTCTGCCTGTTTTCAGTCTCCTTAATTATGTTGCATCCGTGTACCAAATGACGTCATCTCCCCATCTATAGTTCTTGGCACAAACATAGCTAATTTCCTAAAAAATAGATCTAATCATGCTTCTCCCCTATGTGAAACCATTATGGTTTTTCTGTAACTCACAGAATAAAGCGAATCACAAGGAGTCATCGGAGAGATGAAACTGTTGACAGGAACTAGATAGACATAGATTTGAATCCTAACTTGCTACCCACTAGCTTTGAGTTATGTAATATCACTTTCCAGTCCATGAGATTTCTTCTCCACAGAATTGTATCATACATCTTTCATGCCACATGTCTGCCACATGATTAGTGAGGGACTCTGGAAAAGTCATCTAAAACACCCGATTAAAAACCTAGGCTATTGGGTTTGCCTTTCTCTGGTCCAATCTGCCTTAGCCACGTATCTCCTGACTGTCATGGGGGAAAGAGATCTCAGGAGAATTTTTCTCTGGCAATGAATTATCTTAAACATACTTGACATAACATATAATGATTCCATTCAGTAGCATCGCCCAGAAGACAAAGCCAAAAATATTTTTATGAGCAACATTGATAACTGACCCCTTTGGGCTACCTCTAGCTGGATCAAGCTCTGATATTTGGATTCCATGACTGTAGTTCAGGCAATGTTAACATGTTTTCCTTAGTCTACTTCTGAAGAGGATGGAACATACCTCTTTAAGACAAGAGCTGACCTTCCAAGATGCTCTAACTAGAAAGAAAGTGGGTGATGTTTTAGCTACTTCTGCTGGTTATAGGTAAGAACACTGAAGGACCAAGAGGTATAAGTTGTCCACCCTGCTATCCAGCCGACTCTGAGCTTCAGCCTAGCTATCCTGGGCTGTCATTTTTCCCTTCCAGCTATTCCCTATATCTGGCTTTATTTTCTCAGGGGCTAGTTCTTCCATTCATTTCCTATATAGCCTTCAAGATACAATGTCTTGGACACCTTGCCCAGTCCATCCCACAGAACTGAATGTTCTCTCCCTCCATTTCATCAAGCCCATTTATAATGTGTAATAAGTTTTATGTATCTGTCTTCTTGGAAGATTAAATTTACTTGCCTAGCACAATGGCATCTTCAGTTTCTTGTATTAACCAATCTAGCAAGTGATACTTTTAACTTGTGACTCTGGATAAGATTCTGTACCTGAGTGATGGGAAACAGACAAACAACAACAACAACAACAACAAAAAACCCAACAATTTCTGTAACCGCACAAACATGCAGGACAGAGTTCATTCATACCAAATCCCCTGGCTTCTGGATTTTTGAAAACTGAGTCAGTTTGTTATTCAGCAGTACAATCTGGCCATGAAACCCTACCTTGGCTTCTGAGTAGCCTGGGCTGGATGTGCAGATCGAGATGTGCAGCAAAGATTTATGACTTTTTCCCTAGTAATTTTCTACTGCTTGTAGTTCCCCCAGTGTCTTATAGGCATGTATTTAATACATCAGTTTGGGGCTTAAGAGACCATTTCTGATCAGATTTCCCTCTTTGGTCTTCATTAGCTTGGCAGACTTGCTTTGTATCTGTTTGGTGCTAAAACCACATTTCCATTCAAGATGGATTCTTCCCCTAAACAAAAGGCTTTTTACAAAATCTAATTATTTTAACCTTTTTAGTGTCATGCTACAGAAAACAAATCGGCTAATTCTAGCTTGCAGTTTGACAGCTTTTGAATTAAAGGAGTCTAAATGGCTTTGGGGGCTTAATGTATTGCATAGACTGAGTTCCTCCTCAGATGGTTTGTATGAAAATGGTTCTACATTGTGAAGTGGCCTGTAAGTGTGATTTGGAACATCAGTACTTGTGGCTAGTATGTGCTGAATGAGTATTTAGTGAGTGAATGAAGACACCTTTTTTTCCCCCTCAGGAACACGCTTTTGAAGAGAATGCCTTTGCTTTGCTGGGTGCCTCAGTCTTCTTGACATATGTCAAAGGAGTTTTTCCCTCTATTCTTTTCTGTTTTCCTGAGACTGTGTCTTCTGTTTGACCCCACTTACTGAATATGAAGTTCCATCTATATCCAGGTTGTAGCTAAGTTTGATGGACAAAACATAAATAAAATTACTTTTAGGGGACTCTCCAAGCATCGCCCAAAAGAAAGTTTCTAACAGGTTACCTCTGTCTCATAGTGCTTTTCATAGGGACCCAAAGATCAAGACTAGAGCCTAGGCTCCCTGGCTTCTTTGTCTACCTATCCTAGTCTATTGAATTTTCTAATATTCATTGTTCATCATTTATCTTCTTGTCTTCACTTGGTGATGAGAGTATGGCCTCTATCCCTTATTAGCTCTCTACTCCTGTAAGGCTGCAAAGCTATAGAGGCCACGGTAGCCTAGGCTCAAGTATGTAGTTCACAGATTCATGTCTCTAAGTGCTGACCCTTCTGCCTGATGTACTCTGGTTCATAGGAAGATGAGGATACCTCTGATATCCAGACAGTTCATCTTGGGTTGCTGACAGTAGTAATTATGAGGCCTTCCCAATCCAGTGAGGGCAGGTATTGCAAGGCCAGGCCAGGATGGGGTGCTGGTAGGATCATGGGGAAACTTCCCACTGTCTGAAGGTATTTAAGAAGGAGGAGGATTATTGATAGCACAATGGGAATACTCAGAGAATTCTGTATCAGACTTTTAGAATTCTTTCTATCTTACTTTAAAGATGGATGAAGATGTTGGATGACTTATGATGATTTTTTTTTTGTCATTGACTACTGGTATTATCTTCATAGCCCTTGTTGATTTGCAAGATTGGAAATATGCAATAGAGGGAAAAATTAACTAATTTCCCCCTTTATTCATAGATTTTGAGAGATGGTGGTAGTGGGTACATAAAGCTTTTGTTGAAAGGAAGGGTACAACCATCTAACCTTTAGGCGCTGGGTAGAGACTGAGACCATGAATTAATGGGGCAGTGGGGGCCTGGATAAGAACTAGAACAAATGTCACATTCATCCTAGTTATCTTTGCCCTCTATTGGAATGTTCCCATTTTTGTCCTTCCCTTTAATACTCCCTCAGTGAATGTAGATATCTATAGTTTCATACTCTTATGGCTCGCTCAGATTTAGGGCAACTCTCCACTGGGAACATAGTTTGTTTTCATTGATTTAGTGGGTGGAGGTTGTCAAGACCACCCGTTAGGTGACTAGAGCGTTGTCTTTGAAGAAGCAGTGTGCCCATAGTCAGGACAAAAGCAGCTTAAGTTCTACTCAGGTAAGTACAAGGCAGCTGAGCTCCAGAGACTATGGCTACAGTTATGGATGTAGCTAGCATATATAATTTCTTGGGCTGGAAGAAAAATTATATCCTGTATGTGTTTCTAAGAGCTTTGTAGTCATCTGTGATAGTATACGGTATATTGCAGTTTCCAGAGTGCCTTGATTGTATTTCATTCTTTTATCTCTCCCATAACTTCAAGAGAAATCATTACATCCATTTTGTAAAGAGAGGCTTTATTGATGACTTGTGTGGAATAACATAACTCAAAAATGCCCACGTAGGGACTTGAAGCATTCCCTTCTTGTTTATTGCTTTTTCTCTTACTGTTCAACTCTTTCCTAACCATGAAATACTGTTTTTTCATGACCATGGTTCACAGATTAAAAGAACAAACTCAATCCAATCAACATATCCATCACTTCACATCTTCTTATTTATTGGTGGTCACAGAACAGTCAATATCTGCTTTCACTATGCTGTATAATAGACATTTAGAATACATTTGTGTTATTTAAAGAAACTTTGTTTCATTTGGCCAGCATCTCATTTTCCTTCCCACACTAACTTATGGTAACTAATATTCTTTCTGTTTCTACAAGGTCAAAATTTTAGATATAATTGGGATCATATAGTGTTTATTTTTCTGAATGTAGGATATATATTCTTCAGATTTACATCACTGTAATCTAAATGCCTGGCAGACACTCTTAAGGAAAGATTTCTTTTGGCTCTGTTTCAGAGGGTTGGGTCTATGATCTGCTTGCTTTGTGGCTGTGGACCTGTGTAAGAGTGTGGTAGATGAAGGTCACACAGAAGAAAGATGATTACTTCATCTTCTAGCCAGGGAAGGAGAGAGAGGGGTGGCTAGAATCCTGTCCAAGAGATACTCTTCAAAGAAGATTTATAGTAATTCACTACCTTCAAATAACCATTCAGTATGAACTCATTAATGGATGAACTCATTAAAGTATTTAATCTCCTCATAAGTCTTAGTGTTTGATTCCACCAATCAGGGACTCAGTATTTAACACACAAGCTTCCAGAGAGAATACTTTGTATACAAAATCTCCCTGCCTCAGTTATATATAAAACACAACATAATGGCCTTTAAATTTACCTATGATTTTACAAATGACAGACTCTCTTTCTTTTCAGATGCAAAAGAGTATTTTGTCGTGTGTGCACATGTGTGTGTGTGTGTGTGTGTGTGTGTGTGTGTGTGTGTGTGTCTCACATTTTCCTTATCTACTGTGTTGATAGACACTTAGATTGATCCCATATCTTGGCTATTATAAACAATGCTTTAATAAGCATGTGAGTAGTGATGTTCCTTTGATGTACTAATTTCATTTCCTTTGGATATATACCATGTAGTAGGATTGCTGGGGAATCTGGTAGTAGGATTGCTGGGGAATCTTAATTTTCTGAGGACACTATTTCTTTAATGGCTATACTGCTTATAGCCTCACCAACAATGTACAAAAGAACCTTTCTTCACATTCTCAACAACCCTAGCTTTTGTCGTTTTGATAACAGGCATTCAAACATGTGTAGTGTAATAGTTCTTTGGGATTTTACTTTGCATTTCCATAGCAACTAATGACGTTGAACTGGTTTTCAAATACCTGTTCCTCACCTATATTTCTGCTTTTGAGCAGTATCTGCTCAGGTCCTCTGTCTAATACTTTGTCAGATTTGTTTTATTTCCCCGCTGTGGTTGTTTTTTAAATTGTTGTACATTTTAGATATTGATTCCTCCTCACATATATCATTGGCTAATACTTTCTCCTATTCTGTACATTGCTTCTTCATCCTCCTGCAATGTTCATTTCTTTTGGTACTCAGGTTTTTAATTTGATGGAGTGCTGTGTGAATGTGTTTTTGCTTTCGTTACTGGTGCTTTGAGGTCAAAGTCTAGAACTTAGATGCCTAGACCAATGTGAGAAGGTTTTCTCTTGTGCCCATCTAGTAGGTTTTAGTCTCTCATCGACATCTCCAGCCCATTTTGAGTTGACTTTTATGTGTGGTGTGGGAACCCATTTTCCTGCATTATCATACTCAGGCTCTCCAGCACTGTTCCATGACGATCATCTCTTTCCTCTGTTGCATATTTTTTGCTACCTTTGCTGAAGATTAATAATCACATAGATTTATTTCTGGGCTCTGTATTGCCTTTGTTTGGTCTGTATGTCTATTTGTATGCCACGGCCATGTTGGAGTCTTGTTTTGTTTTCTATACTTGCTTGAGAAACAATCGTCTTATTGGCTAGTTTCACAGTTACAGGCTGCAATATCCCTCTGCCTTTGCATCCTAAGGAGCTGGGATTGCAGGCACATGCCACTTATCCAAATACTATGTGGTTTTTGAATACCATAACTGTGTAATTTTTAGATTGGGTAATGTGGCAGTTTGTTCTGGACTATGCAGTACTTTATGGCTGGGATTGTTTCTTTATATTTCCAAGGGAAATGCTATTAGAACTTCAATAGAGATTACATTGAATCTCTAGATTGCTTTGGGAAGAAGAGACACATTAAGAGTTCCAGCTTTTGTAACCCAGGAATACAGACTACCTTTCTAGTACCTGCTTCTCCTTTCACTTTTTTTTCCCCTCGGTATGTTAAAGCATTAGGCATGGAGATCATTTACTTCCTGAGTAAATTTGTTCCTCCTTTTTATACTATTGTCTGTGGGAATATTTTCTTGCTTTGTGCTTTTTAGAAAATGTATTGTTACTGTATATGGTTTCTATATGTTGATTTTGTATTTTGCAACTTGGCTGAATTTTATTATAACACTTTTGTTGTAGCAATTTAGCATTTTCTGCATAGTAAGAGTGTGTAATCTGCAGATGCAAATGATTGTATTCCAGATGTCTTTGTTTGTTGCTCTCATCTAATTGCTCTGGCTAGGACTTCCTCCAGTAATATGTTGATTGGAAGAAACAACAGTGGATATGTTTGTCTTGTCCTGGTCTTCATGGAACAGCTTTTAGCCTTTGGCCATAGAGTAAAATGTAAGCTTTGAGATTATATGTGGCCTTACTAGGAGTTCTCAACTTCCTAATGCTCGACCCTTTAATACAGTTCTTCATGCTTCATGTTATAGTCACCTTCCCCCATTCATAAAATTATTTTTGTTGCACTTAATAACTATAATTTTGCTACTATTATTAATCATAACATAAATAACTGTGTTTTCCCATGGTCTTAGGTGACCCCTTTGAAAAGGTTGACCCAGGGCGTCCTGACCCACAACTTGAGAACTACTGTTCTGTGCCTAATCTATTGAGAGCTCTTATCTTAAAGGAATTTTCAATATAAAAGCTGATATGATTTCCTTCATTCTTTGATGTACTATATCAAATTTATCATTTTGTGTATTTCATAGTGAAGAATCTTTTTACTATCCTGTTGAAATCAGTATGCTAATATCATACAGGGTATTTTACCACCCCCAAATCTCTCTCTGTCCTTCATATTCATTCCTCCCCCCACCAAAATTGCAGGAAACCAATATTTTTATTGTCTCTATGGTTTTGCCCTTGTCAATATTTCATACAGTTGAAACATTCCAATGAGTATCTTGGTTAATTTTCTAGAGCTATAATAGAATACATTGGACTGTATTATTTATAAAAGGAGGAGTTTATTTGCCCAAAGTTCTAGAAATTGTAAGTCCTAAAGTAGGTGTCCATATTGTCAAAGGCCTCATACTATACCATACCATTCAGAAAGCACTGGCAGGGAAAGACACGCAGACTGAATTTAATACCAACATTTAGTTGTAACTGCGAACTCAGTCTTAAGAGAGAATTCATTACCAGAATGATTAACTCAGTCCCACCAGAAAGGCACCCCTTTTGCATATTTATTCATCCATCCCTGAGAGGCCCCTCCCACCACCATAATCATAGTCAGGTTTCAACATGAGTTTATAGGGGACACATCCTAATCTAACAGCCTTTTTCAGATTGAATTTTTGCACTTAGTAATATGCATACATTTATGTTTGGTCTTTTCATGGTGTAACAGATCATTTATTTTTAGTGCTAAGTAATACCTCATTTCTTTTTAGTACGGATGTCTGGAAGTACCAATTTTTCTAAAACTATTTACCTACTAAAGGGCATCTTAGTTACTCTCTACTTGTAGCAATTATGTATAAAGCTGCTATAAGCATCCATCTAAACGTTCTGATGTAGACAGAAGTTTTCAATTCCATTGGGTAAATACCAAAGAATGTAATTGCTAGATCATATGGTAAGAATGTTTAATTCCCAAAAAAAGTGCCAAATTGCCTTCCAAAGAGGTGGTGCATGCCATTTTACATTCCTACTATGAATTATAGTTCCTGCTACTTCATACCCTCGCTAGCAGCTGATGTAAGCATTACACATTTTGGCCACTCTTGTCAGTATGTAATGATGTTACTGTTGTTTTAATATGTACCCCTCATAACATATGATGTAGAACAGCTTTTCATGCACATGCCTACCATCTGTTTATCCTCTGTAGTGAGGCGCCTAATTAAGATTACTCTTAATCTTGTTTCTTTTCTTGTTGTTGGGTTTAAGAGTTATTGGTATATTTTAGATAGCATTTTTTTCTAATATTTTCTCAGTTTATGGCTTCTCTCCTCATCTTCCTGATGTCTTTCTTAGAGAGAAGTCTATAATTTTAATAAAGTATGCTTAGCCCCCCCGCACTCTCCCTGGGTGCTTTTTTTTTCTTTTTAAATAATATTTTTGGTGGCTTTTCTAAAAAGTCATTCTTACAACCAAATCCATCTGAGTATATTCTTAGATTGTCTTCTAGAAGTTTTATGATGCTTTTCATTTTAGGCTGAAGGTCATTTGCTTATTCTAATTGCATTACTGCATCAGAATATCACAGATCAGGTAAATTTGCAAATAGTAGTTGATAAAAACTATAAATTGTTTAGTTCTAAAGGATGGACATCGAAGATCAAGAAACAAATGGATTCGGTTGTAGGGTAAAGCGTCTCTTCTCTCAAGATGATGCCTTCAGACTGTATCCTCAGGGGGCAGAAGGAGAAGTCCTTCTGGATGGGTAGAGGTTCTGTGCTTCATGACACAGAAGACAGAATGACAGACAGAAGATGCAAAGCTGGTTTCCTGCAGCCTTTTATAAGCCTCCAGTCTTCTTTATGAAGGCAAAGTCCTAATGGCTATTAACTTCCTGGTGGCCTGTGTTCTCAATAAAGTTGCAACATTTAAGCTACTGCATCTAGGTTGTTTTTCAACAAAACCCTACTGTGTAGCCCTGGCTTACTTGGAAGTTACATCTGCTTTGGACTTATAGAGATCTGCCTGCCTCAGCCTCCCGAGTGCTGGGATAATGGCACATACCTTGCTCTGTTGTTGTTGTTTGAAATGTTCATTGATTTATACAATGTATTTTGATCACAACTGCCTCCCACTCCCTCCATATTCCCCTTTCACCAATATATCTCCCTTCCTGCTTAAGTCCTCTTTTAAAAAAAAAAACCAATAACCCATTGAGCCTCTTAGTGATGCACATGGGTGTGATGTTATCTCTTGGTAAGTAAAATCATGCCACAGGCCATGCTTGATATAAATGGTCCACTCTCTGTAGCAGCCTTCTTCCCCTCAGCTATGGATGGGGCCTTAGAATCACCTACTCTGCTAGAATTTTTAACATGTTCAATATCATACAAGGAGCCACAGTTCCTGTGAGTTCATGGATGTAACAGCCATGTCATGTCCAGAGGCAGCATTTCATAGCTCTCCTCTCCATTCTCCAGAGCTTTCCTTCTTTCTCCCGCCTCTTCTGTGCTATTCCCTGTGACTTGGCAGGGATATGGAGTGGGGACAATAGCAATGTCCCATTTATAGCCATCACTCACTGTCATGTAATTCATAGCACATTGAGCACTCAGGACTCTCTTCGTTAGCTAGTATCCATGGCAACAAGAAGCCTGAGGTTGAGAGATACTCAAATCTGGATCCCTGGGACATGTGGGGCAACACTTGAGTTAAAATTCTATGGAAATTTAAAACTCTATAACTATTTTTAAGTTTGTGGAAGTCCATTTTGACACTGTTTGTTGAAAATACCATCCTTGTACCATTGTGTTGCAATGGGCCCTTTGGAATAGGCATTCTTGTTTGTGTCTATTTCTGGACTCCAAAGTATGGCTCACAAATTTATCTGCTTATTCTTTAACAACACTACATTGATTCGATTACTGTAGATGTATACTAAGTCCTGAAAACAGCCATTAACTCTGCTCTTCCTTTAACAGGGTGTTACATGCTCTTTTGCTTTAGAATATAATTGTTAGATAATTTGGTGTGCCAATAACCATAGAACTACTTTCTGGGAGTTTTGTGGTGCTTACAGTGAATATGTGCATTGGGATGGAAAGAACTGGCCTCTTGACAGTATTGACCCAACCTATACCTCCCAACAATTTTCTTATTTGAATTTATTCATAGTGTTTTTGGTTTTAATTGGGAGAGTTTCCTAAGTTTTATATATATATATTAGTTTTTTAAAATCACATTTCATTTTTTTTTTTTTCGTTTTTTCGAGACAGGGTTTCTCTGCGTAGCCCTGGCTGTCCTGGAACTAACTTTGTAGACCAGGCTGGCCTCGAACTCAGAAATCTGCCTGCCTCTGCCTCCCGAGTGCTGGGATTAAAGGCGTGCGCCACCACGCCCGGTTCCTCATTTTTGAGATGCTAATATGAATGATACACTTTTAACTTCACATTTAGTATGTTCATTTATGATATATAGACAATCAATTGTTAACTTTGTGCTTATAATCTTCCTAATTGGTTATTAATTCTAGGAGTTTTGACATTTAAATCTTTTTCAATATAGGTGAGATATATATCTAGTCTCTTGGGACTTCTTTAAAGACATTGTATTTGCCATGAAATAATTTTATTTTAATTATAGATTTACTTTTATCTTGATTTTGTATTGAATTGTTCTTAATGAAGCTGCATGTCTGAATAGTTCACCAGTTCTAAAAAATTCTTACATTGCAATATTTTCTCAATATTTATTGCTCTTTTAGAATTATGAGTTGATTTATTCAGGATCTTCATTATCTCTAATTTTTATTGTACAACATAAAGGTATCTATCTCTCTATCTATAGCTCTATTTATACAGATACACACACATGTGTGTGATATATGTGTACATATACACACTTATCTGCCCTATTTACTGACATTTCTTTGGAAATGTCTTCTGCTATGCAACTTACCTATGAAATATAAATATTAACAAAATTATAAAAATCAGAGANCTAATTTTTATTGTACAACATAAAGGTATCTATCTCTCTATCTATAGCTCTATTTATACAGATACACACACATGTGTGTGATATATGTGTACATATACACACTTATCTGCCCTATTTACTGACATTTCTTTGGAAATGTCTTCTGCTATGCAACTTACCTATGAAATATAAATATTAACAAAATTATAAAAATCAGAGATGAGAAGTAAAAAAAAAAATCACTGCAGATCCAGCAGACAGTGTTCTAAGGATATATAGTGAATAATTTTCTTCACCCAATGTAATGGCTTAGATGACATTTCAATCTCTTTGAAAATATAAATTGCTAAAAGTGATATAACAGAATAAAAGTCTAAAAAACATATTGATTAACCTACATTTCTAATCTAAACTTTCGAGATCTAATCTAAAACTTTCAATTTCAAGACACTTTGATTTACCTGGCAGTTCTACCAAACTCTGAGGAAGAAGTAATGATGTTCTTTCACAGGCTCCATTCTTTTTTATTATTATTATTGGATGTTTTCTTTTTTTTCATTTCAAATGTTATCCCCTTTCCCAGTTTCCCTCCCTCCCAGATACAGCCTATTACAGCCTCCCTCCCCCTGCTTCTATGAGGGTGTTGTACCAGCTTGTTCCTGAGGGGTTGTACCAGCTTGCATTCCCACCAGCAGCAACACAGGATCCTTTCAAATGCAGAGAAGAATAAAGGACTTCCCAATTCATTCAATAGCCACCACCACCTCAACACTTAGCCTCTCAACTATGTCATAAGAAATAAAACCTAAATCATATCCATTATGAACTGGGGTATCAATATAAACCACAAAATGTTACCCATCAAATCTGGCAGAACATAAGGACGTATTATTACTAAACAATCTTTGATTGCAAGCTTCATTTATCATTTGCAAACCAATCATTGTGTATAAAGAAAAGGGCTTAGAACATCTCAACACAGGCACCAAAAGGACTTAGCAAAATTTAATCTTCCTGTTTAATAAAAGTCCATAGTGAATTAATAATAGAAGACAACATTCTCGGTCTGAAAAAAGGACCTCTATAAAAAACCTACTGTTGGCCTCAGACTTGATGCTGAACTATTATGAAATATTGATCCTCTTCTCTGTAATCTAGAAATGAACAAAGTCGCTTTTGCCACTTCTTTTTAACTCATTGTTAAGTAAATTTGAGCCATTTTAATAAGGCAAGGAAGGAAAAAGAAAGGGCACGTAAAATTAAAAGTGAAGAGGTAACACTGCAAGTTTTTCACAGCAGACATGATTTATACTGTAAAACTCTAACCATGGTCGCTCCGTAAACCACTGGAGCTGGTAAGTGAGTTTAGCAAGATCACAGGATGCTGACATCCTGTGTAATATATACAAAAATACAAGCATCCTTTGTAAATATACAAAAATGTTTGGGAGATATATATATATATATTTTATGTACTCATAATTATTAACTTCATTTTCAATATGTAAATTTTAATAATTTAAAAAGTAATAGTCACATATTCAAGAATAAATACGACAAGATATTCATGCCTCTTCACCCAATCTATAGTAAATGAAAGAAATCCTAAAGATGAGCAGAACAGACTTATGGATTAAAAATCATACCAGTGTTAAGCCATCTGTTATCCCTGGACTGATGGGTAGTTTTCATGTAGTAATAGTAAATGATATATTAGGTCTAGTAGTACCAAAAACCAAGCTAATATAAAGAGACAAGATGAATCAAAAATAGTTATGAAATACATGAGCTTTAGCATAGCCAGAATTATTTTGAAAAAAGAACAGTGTTGCAAGACTTCCACTATTTGGTTTTAAGAGTTACCAAAATGGTAATATAACCAAGACAAAAATCCCTCTGTTGTACGGTTGGTGGGTTAGTCCATGAGAACAGAATGGGGAGCCTCTTCTGTTGTGTGGGTGGCCAGTTTTTAGATGAGGTACAAATATTTTAATTAAATCTGCTTCATATAACTGATGTTCCCATGGAAAGAAGAAAATCTAGAGCCTTGTCTTTCTCCAGATCAAAATTAATTTGAGAAAAATCTTTGAAAAGTTGGAGAAGGAAAATTCACTTGAAGAGAATGTAAAAAATCCCAGGTAATACAGTGAGAAGTGGGAGTCCACTCTAATAACTTCCATTGGGTGGCCTTTGTTAAAGTTGAAAAGAAAAGTTTGGCTCATCAAAACAGACCCTTGAGAGATAAATACAAGTGAAAGATAGACTAAGGGGAACAGCCCCATAAGATACATCTAATTTTCAGTTTTGACTTTGGACATTGTGCTACTTTATTATGAGCTTAGGAATGCATTAATTAAAATGCTCATTGCTTGAGTATTTTGTGTGAAAAGGTCCCCCCCCCCAGAATATGTATGAATCATTCTGTCAGAAGAAATTCGGTTTTTGATCTTTCATATTCCTTGTAAAATGTAACCATTTTCTAAGTAGCAGTAGGTAAAAATACAGTCAGGGTGTTAAAGAGACTACCTTACTTCACAACTAAACAAGATTCTACAGCTAAATCTGATCCCCTTCTTTGGAAAGCAGAGCCTGTACTTTCTAGGGGCATGGCTAGGAGGCATTACTACAGAGCAACAGACAAACCTACCGTAAAGAAGTAAGCTAACTCTGAAATAAAAGAATAGGCACGGATCTGGGAAAGAATGCTGACATGACATTTACCTTTGAGCGTCAGTTTTTATGAAAGACAGATTCTGGCTATGCATGTACCCATCCATATGTGCCCATGCACATTTTTCTTAACTTCAGGGATAAGCACATTTATGCAGAAATAATGTGTTTTCTGCTAAGAATTATGTAATACTTAAACTTGGAATTCATCATGACATTTGTATGAGGTCTGTCTAAGAGATCAATGTTTATTAGCAGAACATGTTTACTTTCAAAATAATACAGCTGTTTATGTTGGTTAAAAATCAGTGTTCATAGAAATTCATTCTAGTAACATCTATTTATGATATCAGGGCAATGGAAGTTTCTATCTCCCTGTGCTAGACAAGAATGTGAGTTAAATGCCTCTTCACTGATCCACCCTTCAACATCTCTGAGCAGGATGAGTGTAATACATCCTATATGTAGTTCAGGGACCATTGTGACTTCATAGTCTATCCTGTTTACTGAGCATATCTTGGAGGACAAGAGACAAAAGAGAGGACAAGAAAAGAATGGAGGAGAATAAATGATACCAGAGGAGGAGAAGACACAGAAAGAAGAGAGAGAAAGAGGCATTGAAAATGCTACGCATACACCCTAGGGTGTCCTCTCCTAGTGCAGGTCTCCTCGCTCCTCCTTGTCCTTTCAACCTACTGGGGTCAGAGGACATGATTTTGCCACTGCCTGTGTGTATGACTTTCAAAAAGCTTTCAAACCTCACTTGGCCTTGTTATGTGTGGTGGATGGTACTGAATGTGGACTTAAGGCCTCTTGGGAATTGCTCTCTGACTGAGATATAATCCTGGTCCTTTTTACCAATGAGAGAATTATCATGTATTTTGTGAAGGTTAGATGAGGCAGTCCTTACAAAACATTTATTGGCATTTCTGGACCATCAAACCCCAAGGGAAGGGAACTCATGAATGACCTCAGTGCCACACTCTCTTGCCACAAAGAAATGGATTTGCTCCAAGGAGTCTGTCAAACTATCTGTGGTAAAGAATTACTTTTTGAAATCTCCAGTCAAGTATATGTGATATTTTTATAATCACTCTTTTTCTAAAATGGATTACCAGAAAATTGAAAGTACATAGAGCTATAAAACAAAGTCCCTAATTTTTATTCTTTTTTTTAAATTGGATATTTTCTCTATTAACATTTCAAATATTATCCCATTTCCTGGTTTTTCCTCTGAAAAACAGTCTCCCTCTATTCCCTACCTCCTCCCCCTGTTCACCAACCCACCCACTTCTGCTTCCTGGCCCTGGCATTCCCCCACATAGGGGCATAGAGCCTTCATAGGACAAAGGGCTTCTCCCATAAATGTCCGACTAGGCCATCCTCTGCTGCATTTGGTGTTTTGATTATTATGCGAGAGGAGGAATTTCTTTTCTGGTCCAGTCTATTTTAGAATTCTGTAGGCTTCTTGTATGTTCATGGTCAACTCTTTCTTTAGGTTAGGGAAGTTTTCATCTATAATTTTGTTCAAAATATTTACTGACCCTTTAAGTTGGGAATCTTACTCTCTTCTATACCTATTATCCTTAGGTTTGGTCTTCTTATTGTATCTTGGATTTCCTGGACATTTGGGGTTAGGAGCTTTTTGCATTTTACATTTTCTTTGACTGTTGTATCAACATTATCTAAGGTATCTTCTGCCCCTGAGATTCTCTCTTCTATCTCTTGTATTCTGTTGGTGATGCTTGCATCTATTACCCCTGATCTCTTTCCTAGGTTTTCTAACTCTAGGGTTGTCTCCCTTCGTGATTTTTTTTTCTTTTTCCATTTTTAGACCTTGTATGGTTTTGTTCATTTCCTTCACCTGTTTGATTGTGTTTTCTTGTAATTCTTTAAGGAATTTTTGTGTTTCCTCTTTAAGGGTTTCTACCTGTTTACCTGTATTCTCCTGTATTTCTTTAAGGGAGTTATTTTTGTCCTTCTTAAAGTCCTCTATCATCATCATCATGAGAATTGACTTTAGATCCAAGTTTTGCTTTTCTGGTGTGATGGTGTATCCAGGACTTGCTGTGGTGGGAGAATTGGGTTCTGATGATTCCAGGTAACCTTGCTTTCTGTTGCTTCTGTTCTTATGCTTGCCTCCTGCCATCTGATTATCTCTAGTGCTCCCTGCCCTCCATATATCTGACTGGAGCCTGTCCTTCCTGTAATCCTGGTTGAGTCAGGACTCCTCAGAGTCCAGCTGTCTCTGTGATCCAGTGATTTCAGAATCCTAAGATTCTGGGTGTGTCAGAGTTGCTGGTATTCAAGCCACCTCTGAGACCCTGAGATCCTGGTGTGACCAAGCTTCTTGGATCCTGTGATTCTGGGTGTGCTAGAGGGCCTGAGAGTAGAGCCTCCTCTGGGGGCTGTGGGACTGGCTGCCAAGTTTGTGCCCAAAATAAGCCAGAGCAGACTGGAATGAACCCAAACCACTGGTCTGCCAGGGTTCCTGCATCCCTGGATCCTGCTGGTCCCAGTTACTCTTGGTGGTGTTGGAACAGATATTGTGTTCTAATCACCCTGACCCTAAGATCCTGGGTATGATAGAAAGCCAGGGAGTGGAGCCTCCTCTGGGGGCTGTGGGGCTGGTCGCAGAATTCACACTCAACGGGCACAGACCCGTTTCCCACTGTTAAAGTCCAAAGTTCTTACTATAGTTTATAAAACCTTTCATGGATTGTCTTTGTCTTTCTCTCACCTTGACTTCAGGGGTCATTTCATGAATACTAAATCAAATTTTTTCTCTTGGAGGGAGGTGTTGGCTCATCATATTTAGGATGTCAACAAAACATCACATATCTTGGAAAGCTGAAACTTGCAAAATTCTACAAGGGCTCTCCTTGGTGTTACAGGCAGGATGGGGAGGGGGGGGGCGGAGAACAATGCTAGGTAGGCTCAAGACTAGCTGAGCTGTGAGAACAGATTCTCAGAGAGCTTTCATGAGTAGCAATCCTGTGTTAGACTGAGTTTTTCCATATTGTAGCTGCTTTTTATTTTAGTTATGCCTACTCATGTAAGTAACCCCTTACCCATACTACTCTGAATAACACCAATAAAATGTCACTGTTTCACTAAAACAGCAAACAACAAAAACAAAAACAAAAACCATCCCACTACCTGTAATACTCTAGTCTTCCAATGTTTCATTTTGCTAAGGACACACGCCACTTAAAGACTCTTTCTTTATTTACTTGACTTTCTATCCTTCTATATGATGCATATTCCATGAAAATGGTATCTTTTGCCTTGTTCTTATCATGTCCTCAGTGTCCAGAATAGTATATGTAATTCTTAGAAGCAACTCAGCTAATATTTACTGAATGAGAAAACACAGGTAACATTATATTCTTATAGATCATCTCTACTGGTGATGTGATCAATAACACTACCACTACCTTTAATAAATTATTCTCAACCAAGCCAATCTTAGAATCAACAGTGTTATCTTCCTTTTGATATTTTATATGAGCTTTAAAACCATTTTAAAGTTATAAGGTATCATTGTAGCCAGACACTGTTTGCTATGCCTAAGTATTTTCTGCTACAGTTGGGATTTTGTTCCTCTGTAGTCTCACCTAAAGTTGATGATCATTAACCTTTATTTCAAAGGCTTTCTAAAATTGAGGGTTTTTTTAATAAATCACCAACTTCATTGGGTGGCCTTAGAGATAGACTAAGTTCTTCATTGAGATGAAGTTAATTACTCACTGAAATGTCATTGTTATTTAGAGGTAAGAGGTGTAAAAGCAGGTGAGCAAATTCTTCTTCTGAACAGATGGATGACTTGAGATAGACATTTAGGAAATATCTAGATGTATGTTTATTGATTGCTGTCCTCCCTGGAAAGTGAAGGTCATAACAAACAGGAGTGACAAAATATTATGAGTGATAATTAAACCCACAGCACAGCAGAAAGTAAGTGTTTATAGTTAGCACATCTGTCTTTGAATCGAACCATACACAAATTATATAACTCTCTGAAATTCAATTTCTGAACAAATGGCATTGATAATGCTGCCAATCTCACCAAGCTGCTATGTCAACAGGCATATAGCCAAAGCACCAAACATAGCCCCATCATGATAGACTGTCAATAGATATGGGTTGAATCTGAGGCTCCAAATGTTCTTTTAAAAGTACAAAGTACTATGAATGGATAATTCTGAGTTACCCATCATTTTGATATATTAAGCCAGACATTTGGACTCAAGGTAACAAGTTAACATCATAAGAGGATACCAATGAGCTTCAGATAGGAGGAGGAACAGCATCTTTTGGGAAAGTCTTTGTTTCTGAACCCTTAGTGATTTCTCTCTCTTTTTTTTGGGGGGGGGGTTCTTTTCTTTTTTTTTCCTTTTTTTTATTAGGTATTTTCTTAATTTACATTTCAAATGCTATTCCGAAAGTCCCCTCCCCTTTCCCCCCTCCCTGCTCCCCTGCCTACCCACTCCCACTTCTTGGCCCTGGCGTGTAGAAGATCCTGGGCAGATGTTATACATCAGAGATACATACCGTAAGAGAACACAAATGCCAGCCCAGGCTACTATACCCAGCAAAACTCTCAATTACCATAGACAGAGAAAACAAGATATTCCATTACAAAAACAAATTTATACAACATCTTTCTATAAATCCAGCCTTACAAAGGATAATAAATGGAAAACACCAACACAAGGAAGGAACCTACACCCTAGAAAAAGCAAGAAAGTAATCTTTCCACAAACCGAAAGGAAGATAGGCACGCAAACATAATTCCACCTCTAACAACAAAAATAACAGGGAGAAACAATCACTTTTCCTTAATATTTCTTAACATCAATGGACTCAATTCCCCAATAAAAAGGCATAGACTAACAGACTGGATATGTAAATAAGACCCAAGATTTTGATGTATACAGGAAACCCACCTCAGTGCCAAAGACAGACATACTACCTCAGAGTAAAGGGTGGGAATAAATTTTCCAAGCAAATGGTCCCAAGAAACAAGCTGGAGTAACCATTCTAATGCCATATAGAACCAAAAGTTATCAAAAAGAATAAGAAAGGATACTTCATACTGGTCAAAGGAAAAATTTACCAAGATGAACTCTCAATTTTGAACATGTATGCTCCAAATGCAAGGGCACCCACATTCATAAAAGAAACTTTACTAAAGCTCAAAGCACACATCATACCCCACACAGTAATAGTGGGAGACTTTAACACCCCATTCTCAGCAATGGACAGATCATGGATCAAAAACTAAACAGAGAAACAGTAAAACTAACAGAAGTTATGAAACAAATGGATCTAAGAGATATTTATAGAAACATTTCATCCTAAAGCCAGAAGATGCTCTACCATGTAATAAGGACACATGCTCCACTACGTTCATAGCAGTCTTATTTATAATATCCAGGAGCTAGAAAGAACCCAGATGTCTTTTAACAGAGGAATGGATACAGAAAATATGGTACATTTACACAATGGAGTACTACTCAGCTATTAAAATCAATGAATTTATGAAATTCTTAGGCAAATGGATAGATCTGGAGTATATCATCCTGAGTGAGGTAACCCAATCACAAAAGAACACACATGGTATGCACTCACTGATAAGTGGATATTAGCCCCAAAGCTCCAAATAACCAAGATACAATTCACAGACCACATGAAGCTCAATAAGAAGAAAGACCAAAGTGTAGGGGCTCCAGTCCTTCTTAGAAGGAGAACAAAATACTTACAGGAGCAAATATGGAGATAAAGTGTTGAGCAGAGACTGAAGGAAAGGCCACCCAGAGACTGTCCCACCTGGGGATTCATCCCACATACAGTTACCAAACGCAGACACTATTGTGGATGCCATGAAGTGCATACTGAAAGGATCCTGATATGGCTGTCTCCTGAGAGGCCCTGCCAGAGCCTTACAAATACAGAGGTGAATGTTCACAGCCAACCAGTGGACTGAGCACAGGGTCTTCAATAGAGGATCTAGAGAAGGAGTTGAAGGGGTTTGTAACCCCATAGGAAGAACAACAATATCAACCAACCAGACCATCCAGAACCCCCAGGGACTAAGCCATCAAAAAAGGAGTACACAAGGCTCCAGCTGCATATGCAGCAGAGGATGGTCTTGTCATGCATCAATGCGAGGAAAGGTCCTTGGTCCTATGAAGGCTTGATAGATGTCCCAGTTTAGGGGAATCAAGGGCAGGGAGGTGGGAGTGGGTGAGGGTGGAAGAACACCCTCATAGAAGCAGGGGGAGGGAGGATGTGATAGAGTGTTTCTGGTAGGGAGGGAAACTAGGAAAGGGGATAACATTTGAAATGTAAATAAAGAAAATATCCAAAAAAAAAAAAAGATGGGAAGCTAAGGGAAGAACCTTAAATTATAGTGTTTCATATTTGTTTTGTATTAAAAGTTACCTCTCTTCTTTCTTCTGTGATGATAATAGGAGATTGGGATTGGAGTATAAACAGGAAGTCAGATAGGGAGCTTATTGGACACTACTATAGGTGGGAAGTATCCAGGAAAGAAGAACAAGTAGGGTTAAGATGATAGCAGTGTTGTTGAAGAGAATTTGTTAGAACTATGAATCAGTAATGGATTGGATTGGGATAGACATAAGAAATAGGCAGGGACAATTCTAGTTTGAGTTAGAAGAAATTAAAAGAGAAACTATTTAAGGAGAAGTTCAAATTTCATATTGGACTCTTTACATTTTAAAGTATTGATCTAATTGACCTGATATTGGGTACACAGTGATGTGTACCAAGGAGAAAGTGAGGACTACTGCCCCTGTCCCCAGTTTTCAGCATCAGAGGCTTGTCAGTGAGTGAGTAAGCAGACAAACTCTGTTAAAAAGAGTGGAGGTGGCTGAAGCCCCACAGCTCCTGGTGCAGGCTGTGTGACTTGAAGTCCAGGTGCTAAACCCCGACTTCCTGTCAGAAAAGTGTGACAAAATATGAAGGGGTTTCTCACATACCTTGAACATCAGAATGAATGGGTGTGGATACTGTACACACCATCCCCTCCCCACCTGGGTGTTTACATTCAAGACAGGAGCGAGAAGTCTGCCTATACCAGGCCCCTCAGCTCTTCCTCCTCAGCCTTCCTTGTATTTCCACCATCCCCTTTTCCCATTGAACCTCCCCTGTGTTCTACTGGTCTAATCTAAAGCTCAAGGTGGTGCTTGTTTTCACAAGCAAGAGTTTTTGACAATGAGCTATGACATTTGACCTTTTCGAAAGGGCTCTTATGAAATTATCTGAGGAGGTAGATCAGCGGATTCTGAGAAGCGTAATGCTTGTTACAAAGAAAAATGCATATACTCACAGATTGGTGAACGTGTACTGGCCAACCTGGGAATAGTTCTCACACACTCCTTTGAGCACAGCAGCACATCCTCCTCCTCCTCCTCCTCCTCCTCCTCCTCCTCCTCCTCCTTCTCTGCACCTCCTCAGTTTTTGGGGAGGGAGCCACTTGATATGCTGCCTCAGAGGAGAGCAAAATGTGTCTCTTAAAAGAACACAGCCATTTGTTCTCTGTCAGGATGCCTCTTTCATACTGTAATTAGAGTGCTGTGGGGGGTGTGAGTGGGGGAGAAAGAAGAATATGAAATGCTCCTACTTCCCTGTGGCTTATTCTTCCTGCACCACAGGGTTTTGAACCTAGTGAAATATTGTGACTGAAACATACACTATTATATGCGTACACAGAGAGAGGAAGCGACATGTGCGCCTTTGAGTTCATGCCTTGATAGTATCTATGTGCCAAACTGAGGTGGCACAGACTGGTGGGTAATTACACAGAGTGTGAGAGCTGAATTCTGCTCTGTAGCTCTTGTCTTTCACTGTTTCCTAGCTCTTGCAGCACCCCAGAGCCTTTATAGTCCTTTCCTAAAAGGTTTTGTTTGTACGGATGTTTGTTTAGTTTTCGCAAGGCTTGGAATTGAACTCAGGACCTCATACATGCTAGCTAAGCAAGCCCTACATACTGAGCTGTGCTGTGCTCTGCCTTGAAAGGTTTTAAAGACAACCATGTGAGAACTGTCACTTGTCACTGCCCACAGTACACGCTATTCCATGATCATCCAGCTAATGGAAGGGAACAGAGAAATTTGTGGAACAAACAGTGCGACATTCAAGAATATTTGCAATATTTGTTTTGTTTTCAATTTTATTT
The DNA here is from genome assembly GCA_902729485.2 of Mus minutoides. Taxonomy (NCBI): domain Eukaryota; kingdom Metazoa; phylum Chordata; class Mammalia; order Rodentia; family Muridae; genus Mus; species Mus minutoides. Next base: position 1,139,802 of record LR749917.1, read on the forward strand.
GTGGCAGTAGCAACAATGGGTTTTGTTCGGCTGAAAATTGTTAGCAACTTTCTAGCACATGGCAGCAGAGGAGAAGGTGGTGGAGAAGCCATTCTGGATCTGATCAGTACACAGGGATGATCTTTGCAGCACTGGACACATCTTGTGTAGATAACAGAGCATTAGTGCTATTTGGTTCTTCTGTTCTTTAGTATAAATGTGTTATGAAATCCAACTGAGTTGCATGCAGAGATGAGCTCCTGATCTTCCTCTACTCCAAACCCTTTGCCCAATGCCCTTCCCATTTTGGTAAATTTCACTTCTTCCTTCTTGACCACTAAAATCCTTGGGGTGGTCCTTGATTCATCTCTTTATTACCCTCTGTATCAGAGAGAGGTTACTGTGTCCTCTTAGCCCTACCTTCAGATTATATCCAGAACTTGATTATTTCTCAATAGGCACACTCTGTCCAAGGCCAAGGTCAATTGAATATGTTCTAGAAGTCTTTGCTTATTCTGTCTCTAAGTCCCCTCCAGTCTCTCCTCAACAGGGCAGCCTGAGATAGTCTTAGCAAACTTCAATCAAATCTTGTAATTACTCTGCTACATCCCAAGTGATGGTGTCCTAGTTGTACTGTGAAGAATCGATTCTTCTCCCCCTCCATTTAGCCTAACACTTTCTTACCTCATTGCAGTCATCTTCCACTGATTCAGTCCCCTCTCTCCATATTGCTTTGCTTCTTTCGTTCCATGTCTCTGCCCAGAATGTTCCCTGTTCTCCAGGGCTGTTGCCTCCCACCTTTTCCTGGCATGCCCCTCCCCAGATACATCTGCACGAATCCCTCCTTTGTACACCTCCTGCCCTTCCCATGTATACTCATTGAGGCCTTTACTGGTCATTTAACCACCACAAAGTCTGTCCTTCCCTCCAGACCTACTGTACATTTGTCTGTCTTCTTTCCCCTCGAGCATGGGTCAGTGTACTCCAGGCTGCATATTATTCTCATCTCCTCTGCCATTTCCTTGCATGGGAATGTAGCCTGTATGAGGATAAACACTTTGCATATAATGATTGATGTTGATTATCATCATATGTAGGTTACTTTTGCTTCAGTGTGACAAAAACACTTGTCAGAAACCAATCAAATGGGAGGGGCAGGGGGATTCACTTTGATTCCTGTTTTCAGAAGGTCCAGTTCATCATGGTATTTAAAGTCCAATAGAATTTGTCAGTTATATCCTTTCAGGCCAGAATGCAGAGAAAAGGTGATGGAATTCCGCTAGGTTTCTTCTTTTCTCCTTTTTAATCCATCTGAAGCCAGAGCCCAGGGAACAGTGCCATCCACATTCCAGGTAGATCTTTGTTCCTCAGTTAATTCTCTACAGAAACAGTCTCATAGACACGCTTGGTATGTGCCATGCCATCTCCTAGGCTGTTTTCAGTGAGGTCAAGTTGACAATTAAGATTAACCATTACAATCATATTCTGGTCATCATAACCATTACAATACCTAGGATACGGCAGACACTTGGAAATTGTGTTTTGGAGGTGGGATGGATGGATGAAGAGGGGGATCTTGGGAATAAATTATCTCTGTTATGTTATATTCTCAGAAATGGCATTATGTACTTACAAAAGACAGAGTATATTCTATGTGCTAGATATCAGACTGGATTTCTTGTTCTTGTTATTTAGTCCACATAGTGACCATTTAAGATGGCTGCGGTGTTTATTCCGAGTTTACAAATGCAGAACCAGATTTAAGAGATTTCTCTGGATTATCCGTGGTAGAGCTCGGATCCAAACCAAAGTGAGTCCAACGTCAGAGTCTTTCATCACTCTACTTCAATACTACAGACATCAACTTTTAGATTAAAGAGCAAAACAGGAAACAGATTTTCACTCATTCATTATCCCCACGCCATGTGAATGGCCTGGCCTTCTTTCCCTGTATCTACAAAATAAAAAGACTTCGGTATTAGAAGGTGAAGCAAAAATGTTATCCTTTCTTTGAGTTCCTATGGCATCTGCCTCTTTGAATCTCCATGATTAAAATGCTATGATAGCATGGAGCTTGGCAAGCTAAACAAATGCATAGGTCAACTTCCATGTGTTGTAAAATATGGACTGACAAGCCAATGATCTTCTATCTGCTTTAGCTTTTCTGGATATGAAAGTTGGGCTAGGGCAGATAATTTTGCAGGTCGTGGTTGCAAGATATCCTGATCTGAGAGGCCTGTGGTCTTTCCTTCATTGCTGTGGATATAGAGCGGAAGAGCAGAGGCTGGAGATTTCACTTCATAGCATGGCATTTATTTGCCACAACCAATTTGAAGAAGAATCTCTGCTCTTAGGAAGCCCCCACTCAAGTGCCTAGTTTGGAGTGTGGATAACACTGTGTGTCTCAGCATTTGCATCTGAACACTCACCCTGCTTTATGAGAGTCAACAATGGATGGGATCTTGAAGGCCAGGTTCTGTTTTAGCCATCTTTTATTGACAACCTAAGTCTCCTTAAATCCTTCCTGGAACAAGTCAAGGGCCAAGACATAAATAACTGTAATGTTACTGAACTGTGTGACCTTCAGCAAAGTGTTTGCCTGCTCTGGGGCTGTGTTTGCTTCGCTGGAAAGTGGGAGGAAAAGTTCCCCAGGTTCATAACATTGAACACTGAAAACGTAACGGTGAACAGTCTTGCCCTGGATCACCCCAGTCTCCTTTCCAGCAGAACCACAGTGAAAGCAAGAGCTCCCCCAGACAGCCTCTGACTTTGCTGATTTCTGTGTTTGTTTCAGAATATTTAAGCCTGACAATGTTTTTTCTTGGTGCCTAACCTAAATCCCTCCTTCCAGAGGCAAGGATCATAGAAAAATATTGGCAAGGTTCCCTTGTGGGTAGCAAAGCCTTCTGAAATGACGAACTCTGAAGTTTGATAGGGGTGTGATCGTGTGGCATTTGTGTGCATTGCAAAGTCCCTACCCCTTCCCCCCACCACCCCCACCCCTGCCATGCATATACTTCAGAGTGCTGGTGGTGTGAGCATGTGTATCTATGCCAATGTGTGTGTGATGAAGCATGCAAGTGTGTACAGGAGTGTGGGTAAACAGATCTTTGAGTCATACAGGCCAGTCCATCCTGGCAGGCTTTGTCTTCCTTTCTGGTTGCCATGACAGCAGCAAGAGCCTCTGCATCAGTAAACAAAGCTCCCTGTATGCGCTGAATCAGGAGCAGTGCTCTGGAACTAGGATAAGCCAAGAGCTGGTAGTCTTTCCCCAGAGGGTTTTACAGCAGTTCTTCCTAAATATTTTGTCAGTATCTGAGCCGAGCCAAGCAACTTCCATGTACGTTGGGGTGGGAGGTAACGCATCATGGCCCGAAGCAAGGCTTTAGTGACCCTCACTTCAAGTCCCTAGGATTCAGCAAACATGATGATGTATCCTAGATTTGTGTGTGACCAAAGCCCCTCCTGTCATTGCCTCATGGGCTAACACCAGCTACAGAGATCAACTACAATGTGAATTTTCTGTGACATTAGTTCCTTTATAGCTTGATAAATTCACAAAGTAGAAATCAATTTTCATATTAATATAAGCACAATTTGGAAGTGAAATCTGCCTTCTCTTCTTTTATCCCTCCAGGCATATATGATACATGCTTGGGGCATCCTTCCTTTGTCTGAGATTATTCATGTGATATTTCTACTTTCTATTTTATTGTGAAAATATAGAATTGACTGTGTATAGGAGTTGATTTTAACAATTTATGGCTCCCATGGAAACTACTGTAAAACAAAAGCAGCCACAAATATAAATTCAATAACAAAAATGAAATAAGCCCTGTACCACAGTATTCAAAAATCAGGCTTGTTATGTTCCATAACTGAAATTTAGGAACGTGAGCTTAGCAGCATACACATGCAGAGACTAAAATGGAGAGTCAGCCAGACCCAACTCCAGCTCACCTTCTTTCAGGATTCTGTGTCTTAAGGGGACCTGCAAGTAATCCTCCTAGGGGAGCAGAATGGGAAGAGGGGCAGCCCCATACCATGAATGGCAAGAGTAGGAAAAGCCCAGTGAAGCCCAATTCAGGTGTGACTGTCCTATCTCTTTACAGGTCACTGTTCCTAGAGAAGACTTGTTCTAGCATGTGCTTGGGAACACAGGATTTTAATGAGATAGTTTCTCACTGGCCAAGTTCTCACCAATTAACCTAGACCAGCAGTTCTCAACTTTTCTAATGCCGTGACCCTTTAATATAGTTCCTCATGTTGTGGTGACCCTCAACCATAAAATTATATTTATTGCTACTTCATAACTGTAATTTTGTTACTGGCATGAATCATAATGTGAATATCTGATATGTGGCTCCAGTGAAAGAAATGTTTGATTCCCCAAAGGGGTCACGGCCCCTAGGTTGAGAACCAGTGGTCTAGCCTGACTGGCTAGTAACCCCCAAGAACCCTTCTTTTTACTGGGATTAGACGTATGACCCATTGCACCTAGCTATTTTGTTTGTATGGCTTTGGTATTATTGTTGTTGTTGTTGGTGTTGGTGGTGGTGGTGGTGGTGGTGGTTGTTCTGTAGTTTGGATTCAGGTCCTCACGTTTGCAAGTCGACACTATCTCCCCAGCCCCTTGGGTTTCCTTCTAATGTCGGCTCTGACTGATGAGGAAACAGAGAAGTTCCCTCCCTGTTCATTAGCAGCAGATGCTGCCGGGATGCTTTGCTCTGAGAATAGAGCTGGTGGTGCTTCTGCTGCATCACATGCTCATTTATTTTTGTTCTGGTTTGGAATTCCAAAGACTAGACACAACACATGGGCACTCTGTGACACTGTGGATGTAGAAATAGAGGATGGAACTGATTATATACATTCGCATCTTAAACCCAGACATATGTCAGGCCATCCTTCTACTATATGCCAGAATTCTCCCTTTAAAGTTCAGATGTTTTATCTATAGAAACCGAACATCGTGAGATATTCAAAGGGCCACTCTTTGAGGTTACCAAATTCCACAGGAAATTTAGTAACAGTGTGTGGTCTCTAAATAAGGTCAAGGTTGTGTGTTCTGACTTTGTAACAGCATCATGTATGCAATCCCTTGAATTCTTATACAGAGGAGACAATACTTAGATTCTTATGGGAAAGGACCACAGAAGGAACATGTTGGCCTTTCTCAGGCCTGGCCACCTAAATGCTTAGGGTCTCATGGGGCATGTAAGATCTAAGGATAGAATGGCTACTTATTTCTGGCAAATAGTGGAGATAATATTATTTACCCCTTTCCCTTGTAAATTCAATATGAATACATGTTAACCATGGCCTGAACATAGGATGGCAAATATAACAGCAGTTTGACTAGTGCTGTGAATTATTTTCTAGGTCTTTCATCAATCCAACATAGGAATTAATTGACTTCTAGTCTGTTGTCTCAAATGAAAAACTCACTAAAAACAAAACAAACTAACGAAACCGTTCTCATATTCCTACATTCCTCAAACTTGAGCCAAAACAAAAATCCAGTTTGCAGATTTTAATCATTGACTTCTCACAGCAAGGGAAGAGGGGGAGACAGCTTAGGCACTGTGGGAACTGTAACTAATCTGAAATTGGAAGCTGCTGTTCTCTTGGTGATCTTGGGCAGATAGCCTTTCTACACCCTTCCGGGTTTTGTTTTTCAGGTTTTTGTTTGTTTGTTTGTTTTTGTTTGTTTGTTTTACAAATATAACACACAGAAATTATTTTTAAACAAAAATGTAAGTGTATTATATAAACATTAACTGCAATATTTTATTTTTATACTTTATGGATCTAATTAAAGAGCTGTGTTAAAATTCTCAGCTTCTGTTCATATGTGATGCCATGCAGGCTTTGCCTAGCCTCATGGAGCGTACAGACTAGCAGGCATGTAAAGGGGAGTAAATAACTTTTGGCACAAAAGTTTGTTCTCTTCTCTAAAAGTATTTTTATGTAGATATTTAGAAATGTAGTTCTGCTTCAATGATTATGAGTTTTTTAATTTTTTCTCTGGCACACATGTCATCTGTCCTTGTAGCCATGCATGTATGCGAGCGCTGGTGCACATGTAAATCATGAAGAAGTCAGAGGACAACTTCAGTGTCTGTCTCAGAGAGAAGATGACAGCTAAGAAGGGGGTGGGAAGAGTCGGGAAACACACAGTTGCCAATGGGCAAACAGAACAGAGATAAAGCCACTTGATAACTGAACTGCCTTCCCTTTCCTCTGTGCTGAAGCAGCCAGTGAGGGTGGCAATAGGTGTGCATCTTTAAAAAACAAACAAACAAGCAAGCAAGCAAAGGCTTGGTCCTATTTGTGTGGCCCTGGGCCAATAAGATCCATCCAGGAAAGTAGGTAGAAGGGAACCAGACCTAAACTGCAGAGAAGAGGGAAGCCAGCCAGAGAAACAAAGGACCCAGAAACTTTCAAAACATAGAGAGGCCAGGCAGGGACTTGCTGGCTAAGCCTGCCCTCAAATCAAACTGCACCATGATAATAGAGGCCAAAAGAAGGTGACACAGGATGTACTGTATATATTAATTCTACAGAAACTGTAGATCAAAAAAAAAAAAAAACCAAAAAAACACCAGCATTCGATTTCTAGGGTTCCAGCAATGCCCCTGGCTCCCTTGAGCTGGTAGAGTGATGAAGTTCTCCTTTACTGAAACTTTTGTGACCCAAGGCAGAGAGGGGTCACCTGCTTACTGATGAACACATTCGATGCTTAGAATTGTTGAACATGTCCTGTGTGTGAGGTTTCTTCTAATATGGGAGGATGAATAAAATGGATAACATCTTACCAAAATGTTCCTCTTGTTGGGCATGTAGTCACATGCCTGTGTTTCCTACACTTGAAGGGCAGAAAAGGGTGGATCAGGAGGTCAAGGCTAGCCTTTGCTATATTAGTGAATTCAAAGCCAGCCCAGGGCCATAGTAAGTGGGTTCAACACGGAATAGAATAGAAAGGAGGTGGGATTTCGAATATCCGAGTTACCGTTCCTCTCTGTGCTTCTCTTGTCTTGGATCCTTGCCATTTCAAGGAGCCACTTGACACACTTCAGAATTCGTTTTCTGAGTCAGATACTGGAAACATTTGTACTGCTTACCCTAGATGCTCAGGGATTTCCTGTTCCTCTGGTTAGATCCTACTGAGATTCTCCTTTGTAGTGAAATATAAAAAAAAAAAAAAAAAAAAAAACCTACCTCAGGTCGAATTTTTCCCAGCCCAGCCCCCAGAGCTAGTTGGAAGCTTAAGACATGAGCATATGTGAAGCTATGAAATGGAAGGAGATACTGATGGGTTATAAACAGTTAAGTGGCACACCACTGAATAACTGGGGGTCTTTGTGCAGCCAGGCCTGAGTTCTTCTATCCTCTCCATGTCATACTTAGAACATAACTTTTTTTTTCCAACTTTTATTAGATATTTTCTTCATTTACATTTCAAGTGTTATCCAGAAAGTTCCCTATACCCTCCCCCCTCCCGGCCCTGCTCCCCTACCCAACCGCTCCCACATCTTGGCCCTGGCATTCCCCTGTACTGGGGCATATAAAGTCTGCATGACCAAGGGGCCTCTCTTCCCAATGATGGCCAACTAGGCCATCCTATTCTATATATGCAACTAGAGACATGAGCTCAGGGGGTACTAGTTAGTTCATGTTATTCTTCCACCTATAGGTTTGGAGACCCCTTCAGCTCCTTGGGTACTTTCTCTAGCTCCTTCCTTGGGAACCCTGTGTTTCATCTAATAGCTGACTGTGAGCTTCCATCTCCATGTTTGCCAGGCATTGGTATAGTCTCCCACAAGACAGCTATATACTAGCCCTTTCAGCACTATCTTGCTGTCATATGCTATAGTGTCTATGTTTGGTGGCTGACAGTCAGAACATAACTTTTCAATTTTAAGTTAAGAATCAAAGAACCAATGGTAAAACATTGGTGTGTAGTGACACTATCAATTACCCAGGCCACTGTTACTTCTTAATGGATGAAATCCAGAAAAGAAGACTACAGGAAGCATCCCATGCCGTGAGCTCCGCTACCCAGACCCTCAGCATCTCTGGCCACTCTCCAGTTTCACCTTTTCCTTCTCTTCCTCCACAGTACCATCAGGGACTCACCACATCTTCAGTCAAGCACATGTCTTGTCCTTGCGTCCTCAACTTGATCACAACCATTGCAAGTGGGTCCTATATCTAAGGAAACCAGCTCAGTGTAGACAGGAAGGCTAAGCAAAGCGGGCATCTTTCTGAATCATGTTAGACCAGTGTCCCTGCTTCCTCTGCTGCAACTAGGTTACATCCCTCAGTCCCTGGCTCATTTCTTCCCTGGACTTTAGGGAACATCTGGCAGGACCCTTTCTAGCTGGATATGGTTCTTTTTTTGTGAGGATCACCTTGAGTGCAGCTTCCCACTGAACTCCTATGAGACTATAGCAGCAAAGGGTAGCTGGCCTGGAAGGGCAGTTGTAGAATGTAGTTTATGCTACCCTGTTTTAAGCTCTGAGTGGATCATGCTACTAGCCCCACTCAGATTCTCTCAGATCTGCAGATGAAACACACATACACACACACACACACACACACACACACACACACACACACACACACACACACCAGCTCAATGGTCGGACTCTTCCAAGCCTTCTTTGGCCATTGCACCCTTCATTTCACTCCCAGCTCCGCCCCCTACATCTGCCCTCAGCTTCAGTTGCTCAGTTACCGTTAGTCCCAGCTCAACACCATAAATCTGCCTTCAGCTTAGTTATGTTTCTTTTTTTTTAATTAGATATTTTCTTTACATTTCAAATGTTATCCACTTTCCTCCTTTCCCCTCCAAAATCCCCCTCTATCCCATCCTCGCCCCCCTCCTGCTCACCAACACCCCCCGACTCCTGCTTCCTGGCCCTGGCATTCCCCTACACTGGGGCATCAAGCCTTTACAAGACCAAGGGTCTCTCCTTCCATTGATGTCCAACAAGGCCATACTCTGCTACATATGTGACTGGAGCCATGGGTCCCTCCATGTGTACTCTTTGGTTGGTGGCTTAGTCCCTGGAAACTCTGGGAGTACTGGTTGGTTCATATTGTTGTTCCTACTATGAGGCTGCAAACCCCTTCAGCTCCTTGAATCATTTCTCAAGCTTCTCCATTGGGGACCCTGTGTTCAGTCCAATAGTTGTTGGAGAGCATCTACCTCTGTATTTGTCAAGCACTGGCAGAGCCTCTCAGAAGACAGCTATACCAGGCTCCTGTCAGCACCTCCCACCTGCTATGCAGGCCCAGTCAGGGAAGTGGCCAATGGCCACTCCACCCTAAATCTCACCTGACTGGTGGCTTTTTCTCCCTCCAAAGCATGGCAAATCTCTTTCTCCTCTCTTGAGTCTGCTAGTCTGCCTTCAGGGAAAACTGGAATTCCCACCTATTCCATGCAGCTCATTGGCTGCTAGCATCTTTATTGAACAATCAAGAACCAACTGGGGAATAAGACCTTCAGTGTTCACATGCAGATTCCCTATCAAAACATCAGAACTACTCCCTTACAGGCAGTGACTAAAAAAGGATTGGTAGTGACAGTTTCTGGGGAAACGCAATACCCGGTGATTGGTTATTTCTCATCTGATAACCCATTGATATGCTCTTCTTCTTCTTCTTCTTCTTCTTCTTCTTCTTCTTCTTCTTCTTCTTCTTCTTCTTCTTCTTCTTCTTCTTCTTTTTTCCTTACCATGGAACTCTGGTATCATTTTTCTACCTCTCTTTCCTCTTTTCCTCCATCTCCTTCTTCTCTTCATGCTCCTTCTGCTCTGGAGCATAAGACCTTGTGGGTTTTTGTATATACGTGCATATGGAAGTCAGAGATAAAGAGATAGACCTTGCGTATCAGGACTCAGGAGCTATCTACTTGAGACAGGACTGACACTGAACTTGAGCTAGACCAGTTGACCAGTTAGGCCTAGGAATCCACCTGTCCCTCTCTGTATTTTCCCCAATGCTGGGGCTACAAGTGCGTGCCACCATGCCTGGCCTTTTAACATGAGTTCTGGGAGGTCAAGCTAAGGGCCTCATGCTTGTGTGTCAAGTATTTTGCTAACTGAACTGTCTCTCAAACTCCAAGATTTAATCTCTTTCCTATGCCATAGAACAGCTTTGTTCCTGAACCTATCTCTGGGCTCTTCCTTTCTCTTGACTTTTACTTCTACTTTCCCTCAGTCCTAGTGCTCCCTGCCTCATTCACCTTCCCATGATGTTTCTCCAGGAGCTAGGTCCTAGCCCATCTTTCTTCCTTTCTTATTTAATGGACATCAGACACCAGCTGCCCTTTAGTCCTTCACATTATGAGGGTTTCTGACTTTCAGCGGCATGCCCTACTGAACACCACAATATACTGGACACTGCAGCAGCCCAGCTTCAATGATCTGAGTTTGCAAATTACTTCTCTAAGTCTTAATTGCCTCCTCTGTCCAGTGGGGATGTTAACAGTATTTTATGAGATCCTTGTGAGGATTAGATGGGTTTGTGGACTTGAAAACCTTCATATTGGACTGGCACATACTTATTGCTGAATGTAATTCAATAACTTATGGAAAACATAAGAGCAGTGGCTTTGAGAGGGTTAAGGATTCCATTGTGACCGAAGACATAGAAACTGCCATGTGGCTGGAAAAGCTCTTTTCAGTCTGGAGAACAGGGCAAGGATGGGGAGGCCTCCTGCCTGTGGTTGAATAAAACTCCCTTCTATAGAACACTAGAGGGAGACCATCTTGCAGAAAGTAGAGATGAGGTGAACAGAGGAGTCTACTCACTCTTCCTCCACTCTTTCTCTTCACCATCATGGTGTTATGAAAATTCAAGGGATTGTCCTTTTTGTCCACAGGGAATTTGCCAAAGAAAGAGAGAGAGTGGAGAACCGAAGAGCGTTCATGAAGCTCCGGCGCCAGCAACAGATTGAGCGCGAGTTGAATGGCTACCGCGCCTGGATAGACAAAGCAGGTAAGGTTTAGGATGAGTAGACGGATGGGTAACTGGGCATGCGTAGTCAACTAACCCTGCCTAGTGTCTCTAAGACTCTCATCCAACGGGCAACCTAGACTAGAGCAGAGAGGACCAGTGAGCGCTCTGTGAGTGTTTAGGCTCCTCCTCTGCTTTGAGGTCTTCTAGAGTCTAACTCTCCCCTCTTTTAACTAATCAGCTTCCACACAAAGGGAGCATTATCAAACTGAGCTCAGGAAAAGAATACAAAATCCAGTGCTGAGGGGAAAAAAAAAAAAAAGAAGACAGCCTGGTGATATTTTATATTTGTGTCACTCGGTGACTGATAATCCACGCATTCAGCAAATCTACACTGAGTGCCTACTTTGTGTCAAGGACCCAGGGTAGAGGGTTGAACCAAACAGACCAGCATGACTCCAAAGTTTATGTCTCCTAGAACTGATTCTTCTCCAGTTGGGAGAAGAATAATTAATAATATCATCAATAAACAGAATAATCAATAACTCACAAGAAAGTGGTACATGCAGTGGGAAAATTCCGCATGGGCCTGTGTGTATAGAAACTTGGAGGAGGTGAGGGACTGACCATGGAAAGATCTGGAGAGGAGAATCACAGTGCCCAACAGATTTAAGGGAGTGGCCACTGCTGCCCCAGCAGCAAAGGAGACAAGAACATGGCGAGAGTGGAGGGGGCAGTAGGAAGGCAGTCATAGACCAGTCACAGCAGTCACAAGTGTGACTTGATGGGTCACTGGGCTTTCTAGTAAGCAGAGGTGTCCTGCCTTGAGATTGTAAAGGAACATATCTTTGCTGTACTTGAATTAGACCCTAGAGACCAAGGCCAGAGGCAGTGAAGAGATGGCCACTTAGCTGTCCAGGCAGGAGACAGGAAAAAGGACAAGCATTCACTGGTACCTAAGCTGTCGTCACTGCTCACTCATGGGAAGAATTTGGACCCAGCCCTAGACCTGCCACAAAGGCATTAATACAGAGCCACCAGATCCAAGGTGGCTCAGGTGCTTATGAGAGGCATCAATCACCAACTGTCTGACAATAACTGAAGCATTTGCTTTCCTTATTATTTTAAAGACTGGATTGCATTGGTGTTATATATCTTCGTTTTCCTCCAGAGCAAAGAGTGATTTTTTTTAATAATAATAATAATAATAATAAAATTTACCTGGCAGTCAGCATCTTACTCTATTCCTAGTAGAAAGCCAACCACAAATGGGAAGTCACAAGGGGACAATAGGAACCTTGATTTGATGCTTCATTCTGCAAGTCGAATTCTTCCATGAGAACTTGCAATGACGCAGTTACACTTCGTGTGCTGCCAACACTCCAAAGCCCTCTTTAAGCTCAGGAGTCAACTCTTGATTATCTACAAGGGCAGAGAGGGGATATGTATGATTAAAAGCCAGACATATACTCCCTGTTTTGAATATCCACATTTCTTTGTCATTCCTGAAGGCAGGAACTAGGCATTTTGATTGTATGTCCATTTCACCCCTTTTCTCTCCAGCCTACTGAGGGTGAGGGGGATATAAATCTTGCCTCCCTCTTCCCAGAATGGCAAGTCCACCTTACCTTGGGAAGGCAAGCAGATTTGCCTCCAGGCCAGGCAGGCAGCTTGAAGTTTCCAACTGTCCTTGGCGTCCTCAGTAGTGGAACCATCTGACAAACTACTGAATGAACTGGCAGAAAACCCAGGAAAGACTTCTCCAAAGCCTGACCATGACCCTACCCAGGGTCAGGTGCTATGGAGTATGGCTCTTCTTGCAGAATGCTTTCCCAGTCCTTGCAAAATTCCAACCTTTCCCCTTTTTTCCAGTTAGCAAAGGCAGCCCTCGTCCCCCTCCTAAGAAAAAGAAGCACTGTAACATCAAACTGTGCTTCCTGGCCCCCCCTTACAAGTGGAGCGTGAGCGAATCAGACATATGGGTAACATTTCCCTAGAAAGACACTCAAGTTCGAAAGCGAACTTGGCAAAAGGCATTGGTGGGGGAAGGGTGGTTTTAGCACATCTAGAGCCCTTGCAGTGCTTCTCAGAAATCCTCAACAGACCTGCACATCTTCAGTCTTTCCTGGGAACTCTCCTATCTGCCCATTTCAAAGCCAGCCACTCCGAAAAGCAAAAGCAATATCTGGCTAAGGTAATTAGGTTTGCTGGAATATACTTTATCAGGGATTTGATTTTACAGTGATACCCTCCAAATGTACTATAAAGTGCCTTAAAAACCTTATATGTCTGCAGGAAGGAGCACCCTACCTATAGCACTTCACCTGTCAATGTGGAATTTCACCAGAGGCTGTACTTGAAGTCCTAAGCTAAACATTATGATGTACTATAGTGGCTACCCTTCATAGTAATGTCCAAACCTCAAAATGGGAAATGCATTCTATATGCTCTCAATTTTATATTAAGGTAGAATTACAGCAATGGCTTTACCCTTTTCTACTTGTCTGTTAATTGCTATGAGTGCATACATCAAAGAATTATTTGATAAGATCTGCTACAAGCTTTTCCCCAACAGCTTGTATCTTTGGAAATGATTGTCAAAACACTTATGGGCTAATGTAGGGTAGAGATCAAAATTCAACACCATCATTCTTAGAAGGGTACCTTGGAAACCAGCAGATATGGGACAGAAAGGCTGTTTGGTTGGTCCCTTTGAAGGGGATGGTAAAGAGGTCTACTCATATAAGTCTCTCCATCAGTTGATACCTCATTGATGACTTTGCTTCTGAAGAGAGGAAGCCTAGAAAAGGAAGCCCTCAAGAACTTGTGATATCTTTTCTTATACCAACAAAGGATTGAATGTCCCAACACCAATGGGCCCTTCAATTTTCTGGCACCTATTGTGCATTGTAGAATGGATTCTGACACTAAACTGCCCCTGAAGGTAGCACATACTTTATAGGTTAAAGCCTTAGTCTCAGGCCATCTCTATTTCAGAAGCCAAAAAGTGGGACCCAAGATGGGCCTTAATTCTGTCCAGCCAAATGTACATTTTGGAAAGTCTTACAATCCCTGCCTCTCATCAATTCAATGATTTTTTTAAAGAATAACTTCTTTCTTAAAGAATAAAGAATAACCTTGGAGAAAGGATACTGCCTAAAATAAAATACAACTACTTAGAAACAGTATAGATCATGAATGTACAGGATAAAGTCTAAGATGAGGCTCACGAGCCTCTAAGCACACAGAGGTATTCACGGACCTGGAAACTCTCAAAGTACATTCTTTTGGAAGTTTGTGGAGATTTCCATACATAGGAATGTTGGATTAAATTGTTGGTCGTTGGTAATAGAACAGTGACCCCAGGGTCCCCTCTCTTCCTCAAAGGTAGGAATGGGTAAAAAAAAATTCTACCTCTTGATCATGTGGCTGAGTTTTTCCTCACTACAAGCTCCTATCCTTAAGTTATCCTGTGCTCTTTCCTGCCAGGAATCATCTCATTAGCATACAAAAGACAGCTTTGCTCCAGGAACCAGAGACAACACACACACACACACACACACACACACACACACACACACACACACACACAGAGAGAAACAGATAGATTCAAGAATGTACTCACACACTCACACCTCCTTAGCTTAAGTACAGCTCAACAAAAGCTAGGTAGAATTGGTGGGAAGATACAGAAGCATACCTGCCTTTTTTCTGAAGACCCTTGGGCTCTTCCCCTCCCCTGCCTTAGAGTCATGAACATAAGCCAAAATATAGCCTCATTTCCTGGATGAGGTGACAAATGCTGTAGCCTGGGAGACAGAAAGAAAGTACTTTCTGAGGGCTTGGTAGAGAAAGAAACTGAGGTAGAAGTAACAGAAGTAGAACCTCTTCACTTATATCAAAGGAGGGGATTTTAACAAAAAAATACTACTTCTTCCTGCCCCCAGGGGGCATCAGTTATAGACCTCTCCCCTTCGTCAGCCTCTCCCATGAGCCCCTCACTACTCACCCTCTTGTTATGTATTCTAGTGAGGCTCGATTTCTCTCCATGCTGGTGCCCACAATGAGCTCTGAACTCCTTTCTTAACACTCTCTATGTCTCCTTAAGCCAGAGCTGTCCCTGAGGGATTTTCGTTTTGCAAAATAATTTGGCATTTACAGATGATTTACTAAACCATTTGTTTCCATACAGAGGAAGTCATGCTTGCTGAAGAAAATAAAAACTCGGGAACATCAGCCTTGGAAGGTAAGGAAGAGCTGCGAGATGTGCTTTGTTTAGTATTTGCCCTCTTAGGCGGTGGCAATCTCTCTTGATCAAAGAGGAGAAAGAAAGAAGAGGGGGGCGCACTGGGATTTGAAACATTTGGAGTCTCTCTCTGTAATAAAATCCCTCATGCTTTAAAATGATGAGAATTGAGTCACGGATTTAAATGCCTTTTAAAGTGATGGAAATGAAACCCAAGAGTTGCATTGTTCCAGGGTGTGTGATTGATAGATCTCAATGAAAAGACCATCATACAACTGATGGTCTATGAAGGGATCTGCTATTAAAATCTATGGGGATCATCTTGGGACCACTTTTGTTACCGGGAAATGCCATTGTTTAGGAAGAGCGAGGACAAATAGATAGGGAGGGCCTGTTTACCAACTGCGGTTAGATTTAGATAAACTCCAACGGGGATTCAAAACCTATGAGCATCTGCAGGTGCCGGCAAGCACAGCGCTGCCTGCCATCCTGTAAACTCCAGATTGCCATCACCCGGGCTCCAAGTATTAAAGGCCAACAACTGTGTCACAGGGCCCTTGCACAAGGCCTCTTGCCCACAGCCCTCAAAGTTTTGTCCAGGATGATCTGGGTGTACTTATGGCCTCTCACTGGCCTTCCCCTTCCCTGGCGTAGTGCTTCGAAGGGCAACCATCAAAAGGAGCCGGACGGAGGCCATGACCCGAGACTCCAGCGATGAGCACTGCGTTGATATCTCTTCAGTGGGTGAGTGATCCAGTTAGATCTTCTTTTCCTACTCTGGATCTCCCATGAAAATGAAGATCCTGTCTATTGAGAAGAACTACAAGGAGAAAGAACCCAAAGGATCCAGAATCTAGGGACAGAATTAAGGGAAGGCATGGGAATCTAACCTAGATGACAATGATTTACAGACCAGACGAAAGGACCAGGGGATGCCGTGTACATGAAACTTGGGGTGTAGGGTTCTTCAAGTGTGACAGATGGATCTTATTTGCAGATGTGTCCTCTCTCTCCTGGGTGTGACAGTGACCCACATTGGGATACAGGTTGAGTATCCCTAATCTAAAAATCCAAAATCTGAACTGTTCCAGAATTAGACTTAAAAAACAAACAAACAAACAATGCTGTAATACCACAAGTGGAAAATTCCACACCATAAAACTTTGGTTTCTCACATAAAGTTATTTAAAATATTATATGAGGTTACCTTCAGCCTAGGCATATAAGACATATCTGAAATATATGTGAATTTTCTTTGTAGACATGAGTCCCACCACCAAGATACTTTATCATGTGCACTTGCTAGTGCAATCACTAAACTAATAGTCTGAAATCTGAACTGCTTCTGGTCCATATATTTTGGATAAGGGATACTCAACTCATATATTTCTAGGATCCTGAGGACCTATTTCTTCTAGTGACCCACATGGGAGGAGTTGAAGCCATTTGCTTAACCATAGTAGCACCAACCTACTTCCATCCTGTGAAATTTAAACTAATTCCTTTTGACACCCCACTGATATGACTACAGTTCAATCCTAGGTTCTCTTACAGATTCTGGCCGATGACAGGTTTTTTTCCTCCCCAGAAAAAAAAAAAAACAAAAACAGGCAGGATCTCACTCCATCCTAAAAAGCAGAAGAGACTTACAGAGCCCATTGCTGCTTTATGTTGCCAGTGGCAGAAATATCACTATTGCAGCAGAAGGATTCCGGTGTCTGAAGCATATCTGAAAGGAAAGGGCAGAGAGAAGCCTGATCTGTTACAGATATAAAGACGATCCTGTTAGGATTCAAGATGCTGGGTGTCTGCCTGGTGTCCCGCTTGGGAATCTTTCAGTTTCTTAGGACTTGAGTGCCTGGAGAGGAAAATCAGGGTTTCTTCCTGTGGAGATTAATTAGCCCATAACATAGGGATTGCCCAGGTCTGCAATGTGGCGGTCACCTTGCCCTGGTACTCAAGCTGTCCAACTTGCCCTTTGGATGCCACCTGATCTTGGAGGGTAAGCCTGGCATATTTTTGTCATCTCATTCCTCCTCGTTTCCCTTCCTTAGGCACACCTCTTGCCAGAGCCAGTATCAAGAGTACAAAAGTAGATGGGGCCTCCTATTTCCGGCACAAAGAACGGCTTCTGCGCATCTCTATCCGCCACATGGTCAAGTCCCAAGTCTTTTACTGGATCGTCCTGAGTGTTGTGGCGCTTAATACTGCCTGTGTGGCCATTGTTCATCACAACCAGCCACAATGGCTCACTCACCTCCTCTGTAAGTAAACAGCAACTGCTATCCCCTCAAGTGGGTGGCTTGTTTTTTTTGTAGGGGTGACTGTAAGGACCTAAAGCATGTAAACTGTTCACACTGAGGAAGCTAAAGCCGCCACAAGGAAGGATAGGTTCTCAAATAACTGCTTATAGCCTTCATTATCAGTGGGGAGTAAATAATCGCTGCTGACATTTAACAATACCACAACAATGAAAACAATGAGTTAGAGTTGTACCTTGGGTCCTAGAAGTTTCTTATGAGGGTTTCTTATGGTTGAATCACTCAGACCTGGGGAAATCATCTGGAGAACAACAGATACATCAAATGGATTTAAAAAGGAACATATAAGTCTGCTCTGAATATGACTGCTTCTGGGTATGAGTGATGGCCAGAAGACTGTTACATATACTTGTATAGAGGAGGATATTCAGCTCCTTCTTCAGCTAATCCACAGTAGAGACCTTTATTCTCTGAGGGCTGTCCTTTGCTTAAAGGCCACTGACAGCCCTGCTCCTGTCACTAAAGGGCAACTGTTGGTTGGACTGGGGGCTCATCCTAACTTGCAGAGTTCAGAAATTAGGCTTTGCCCAATGCTGACTTCTTACATTCTGAGATCTGGGGCTCCTCTATAAGGGGTCTGTGTTAGTTGGAGAGCAGAGGAACTAATACCACGTTTATGCTTTTGCTACTTTCAGACTATGCAGAATTTTTGTTTCTG
This sequence comes from Mus minutoides, assembly GCA_902729485.2. NCBI lineage: Eukaryota > Metazoa > Chordata > Mammalia > Rodentia > Muridae > Mus > Mus minutoides. The sequence continues at coordinate 1,157,971 of LR749917.1, forward strand.
GGACTCTTCCTGTTAGAGATGTCCCTGAAGATGTATGGAATGGGGCCACGCCTCTATTTTCACTCGTCCTTCAACTGCTTTGATTTTGGGGTAAGTCCTCAGAAGCCTGCCTGTCCTTCCGTTTCTTGGTGATAGGCTCCAGGTTTAGATAAGCAGCTTGGTCTGTCACTCAGCATGAGCCACTGAAGTCTTAAGTTGTAAAAGGAGCATGGATATGGTGAAAAAAAAAAAAAAAAAAGGCAGTTCAGAAGCCAGCGAATCCTTGCCTGGCAAGGATTTGTTCGTTTTTTAAAAACCTCTTTGGGTTTTAGTGTTTTTATTGATGTATAACACATACACTAAAGAGTGTACATTTAACTATATAGCTCAATAAGATTTTACAAAGCTACTCATAGTCAGAATTTTGAACTACTTATTATCTCGGGCGAAGTCTGGGAGAGAAGGACAAAGGACTTAATTCTAGAGGTGGCTTTAGAAGAAAGAGGTTATACATTTGTTTATTTTCTACTTCAGTTGAAAATGAGCATAATTGTCTCCATATGCCCTCATAAGCACTCACCCGCTCTTGTATTAGCGTGACGCCATGCAGAACATTTCCATCTAGCTGTGTACTTTATATATAATATTTAGGTGTGTGTGTTGTTAGGGATGTTCAGGGTGCTTTCACACACATCGACTTCCTGTGCTGCTTCCCAGGGTCCTGAACAAGACTTGAGGTGTTAGGAGTTAGCCTGCCGTCTACTCATAAAGTGACAGAGACTGCAGTGCTCAGCTTGCATACCTGGTTCACATCAGAACAAAGTAGCAGGACCAGAGGTTTCTGAGTCGCCTCTCTTTCTGCCAAAACCATTTCCTTTTCTGTCAAAGCTCCAGTCAGGTGATGAAGATTCTGAGTACTTGCCAATCTCCATTTTCACCAAGAACAGATGGTTCTGAGCGCAGGCACTTTTCAGACATAATAGCTAGTAAGAGACCATTTTAACCTTGATTTTTCTCATATACAGATTTTTCAGCTTTGTTTTGAGGACTCATCCTCATTATTTCTTCCCAGTCCAATGCCTACAACCTAGTCAACATTCCATAAGTGTATGATCACAGAATAACTCAGAGCCTGCCTTAATGGCATACTCCTGTAATCCCAGTTCTCAGGATGCTAAAGCCAAAGGACCACAAGTTTGAGGGTAGCACTGGCTGTGCAGTAAATTACAACCTGGTCTAAGCTATATAGTGAACCCCTGTTTCAGAAAAAAAAAAAGTTGGGAGGGGGGCTGGAGAGGTGACTTAGTGGTTAGGGCTACTTGCTATCCTATCAAAGAGCTCCAGCTGGGCATCTAACACAGGTCAGGAGGCTTACAGCCACCTATAACTCTAGTTCCATGGGATTCTACAGTTCTGAACTCTGGGCTACTGTACTCACTCACATCAAAATAACTCCAAAAATGCTGACATTAAAGATGTACAGTGGTGATAGACCACTTGCCTACCATGTGCAAAGAAGGTCTTGGATTCTGTTCCAATTCCCATAAACAATAATAATCTCGAAATGTTAATTGCAATTATGATTTCCATAGCAATCAGACCCTATGTCAACAAAGACACTATGACATCAAGAATTACAAGGCCTCAGTTCCTAAAAGATTCTTAACACAACAACAGATAAATGTTCTGAGCAGTGCTGCAGTCTGGAACAATGAGAGAATGTGGACTCTTTCTGAGATTTCCAATGAATACAACCTAGACTAACTTAAATTGGTTTCCATGATTTGGGTACCACTCCTTTGTGTGTGTATCCAAGGTGATATGATGCGAAATGCATTGCTATTAAGCTTGTGCAAAAGCAATGAGTGACTAGGCATTGTAATTTCACTAAGGCCAAGTCAGTAAACCAATGCCCAGTGAACAGATTTAAAGTTAGGAAGGAGAAGGGAAATGGGGAGTGTGTAGCCATTTTTCTTTAGTAGCATCTCATGTTTATAGCTTAATCAGAGTTAGGGCTGCCTGGGGACAGAGAGTCTCAAATTTACCAGCGCCTAATGAGAGCTGATGACTATGTACCAAGTACCAAGATGCTTTTCTCTCTTCTCACTGTGGCTGGGTTTGTCTCTTAGGTCACAGTGGGCAGCATCTTTGAGGTCGTCTGGGCAATCTTCAGACCTGGCACATCTTTTGGAATCAGTGTCTTACGAGCTCTCCGGCTCCTAAGGATATTTAAAATAACCAAGTAAGTGGTGCCATCTGGCCTATTCCTGTCACCTTTGAGGACAGAACTCTTATCGCCTTCTCTCCTTGCTTTCCCATTCTCTGTTCCATCTCTCACATTCTTCACATTTCCCTTCCCTAAAGACCAAACTAGAAAACTTTCAATGACAAAACACAGAGTGCCACATTTCCCAGGGGATGATCATGCCACAACCACCTTGTTTTCACAGATACACTAAGGCAGTTGTTCTCATTTTCAGACTTGTAGGCAGGTGGCAAGCTGGCCTTGGGAAAGACAGGCTACGGTGCCATACCTGTGATCTTGTCTGGGTTCACAGGTATTGGGCATCCCTCCGGAATCTGGTTGTCTCTTTGATGAGCTCCATGAAGTCTATCATCAGCTTACTCTTCCTCCTCTTCCTCTTCATCGTTGTCTTTGCTCTCCTGGGAATGCAGCTCTTTGGAGGCAGGTAAGGGCCAGGGGCTTCTCCACCCGAAAGAAGCTCTCATTAGTCTCAGGACTGGAAGTACCAACATGATTGGTTTGGTGTATTACCATCTTGTTTGCTCTTGGTCTGAGGAGTCTGTAGATATGCTTGCGAAGCAAATGTCTCTGCTGTTAATACATATGCTGAAAGTGGTTCTTGCAGGAGGACCTAACCCCTTGAAGCTGTCTGTGAAATGATCAGCGTGGAATTTCATAACTGCTGACCAGTCCAAACTCTTGACTTTTCACTTGTACCTTTCAAAGCTCATAATTTTTTTTTTCAGACACAGGGGCTAGCCTCTTCATAGACCATATTGGAATGGACAGCAGTAGGGGGAGGGGCAATGGGGAGAAGAGAGAAAAGATGAAAGCTGCAATCTTGAGTCTGGGGAACTTGGAAAGTGACATTTGATTCTCCCTGAATTTCCTTTTCAGGTTTAACTTTAATGATGGGACTCCTTCAGCTAATTTTGACACCTTCCCTGCAGCTATCATGACAGTGTTCCAGGTATGAGGGCAACTGATAGCTCAGAAGCGCTATGTGGGGCCCATAGACAAAGCAGTGTAAGAAGACAGTGTCTTGAGTGTTAGAGCTCCCGTTTTATTCCCTATTAGACCTCAGAGTCTTCCTCCTGTTTGAGGAATCATTAAAACAATCTCTCAAACTCACGTGCCTCAGTTATCATCAGCAAATGGCTTTATCTCAATCACTTAGTCACTCTTCTCCCCCTACCTGTGCATTTGTAAGACATCTGGGACATTTAGTCACAAATGACATTTGTGGTTTGTCTAAAATCTGAAATCTGTATATTTCCTAACCTATGTACAGTTTAATGAGGTAATGGGTTATCTTTCCACTGCCGTCTCAAAATAGTAGAAACAACTTTTGAAGTTTTTTTTTTTTTTAAGTCAGAGAGAAAACTCAACCTCAATAGTATTTTAGAATCTTTCAGATGAAAAAGAGTATAGCTTAGGCAGAATATGTGGCTGAATTAGAACCCAGTTTTCAACCTAGAACCACTGAGGCTTTGCCCAATAACGCTATTGTCTTGGGAATGCTGTCACCCCTGAGAACAATCAGGTGGTGGTCAAACTCTCAGAGCAGTGTGATTCCCACAAGGCATGGCCAACCCAGAGGGCAGAGGGACTCAGAAATGTGAGGACTTGGAGTATCTCTTCTTTTCCTCTTTCCATATTGAATGACTATAATTCTCTTCCATATAAAAACAGGATTGTTTGCTTATGGGAATGATGACTTTCTCCCTCACCTTAGCAGGAAGTCAATCAGGAGGATAGATAGATAGATAAGATCCAGCCCTGATATTTGCCCTTCACAGTGGACCCATTTTGTCTGCCAACTTTGAGTCTTGGCCTTGCCTATTGTAGATCCTGACAGGGGAAGACTGGAATGAGGTGATGTACAATGGCATCCGCTCCCAGGGTGGGGTCAGCTCAGGAATGTGGTCTGCCATCTACTTCATTGTGCTCACCTTGTTTGGAAACTGTATCCTTCTAACTTGTTCTTCTGTATTCTGGCCACTTCCCTGCACCAGCCTTGAGGAGGAGGAGGAGGAGGCGTTGGATGGTGGCTGGTGGATGGTGGTGGTGGTGGTGGTGGTGGTAGTGGTTATGGTGGTGGTAGTGATATGGCTTGGATAGGCAAGGTGAGAGGCCATAGGCAATACTTATGCAGACTAAAGAAAACAAAATTTTCATCTCAAGGAATTTGTACAGAATTTGTAATTCTGTAAAGAATGCAAGCATTAAAAGATATAACTGCATAAATCTACAGAATATACAAATAATAAGCTTTGTTGAGTGGTTGGAGATACTACAAGGTCTATAAAATGCGTGAGGCCTGAGATCTTTGTTTACTGAAATAGTGGGAAGATTATCACACTAGTTAATTAACTACGTATCTATATACAGCAGAGCCTATCATGTCATAAAACTTCAAAATAAATAGTACAAAATTAGTGCTAATACAATTAAGTATCGGTAGCTATTTATTGATTTTATGTGTGAAATCATTTTTGCTGTATAGATACTGTTTTGCCTATTCCTTACCTTGTAAGAGAAAAGAAAATACCAGATGACACCAAGTCAATACAATGGTAGAGGAAGACTAGCAGTGAAATTCTTTAACTCCAAATCTTAACCCTCATGATCTGGGTTCTACTCTGTTGCTGAGGGGGGAAAATAACCTGAGAAAAGCAATGTAGAGGAGGAAAGAGGCTGCTTCAGTTCACTGTTCCAAGCTATGGTTTGAGGAAGCCAATGGAGTAGAAACTTGAAGCAGGAAGCAGCAAGTCACAGCTTATAGTCTGGTGCAGAGAGGAGAGAGTTAAAGCTTATTTCAAGCTCCTTCTGTTTTCACTTCTCTGCTGCTATGGCTGGAACCTGGCATTGGGAGCTAAAATAAACCCCACTTTTGTCAGGGTATTTGTTTATAGGATCAGGAACAAGACAAAGACACTAGTCAAAAAAAGTCTGAACCAGGAAGATTGAGGTTTGAGTCCTTAGGACATTCTTCATCAGCTAGGTGTGTGGTCTTCAAAAACTTACTTGTTCCTTCTGAGATTTTTTTTTCACATCTCAAAAGAAGATAATGATCTCTTTTACTAACTAAAACATTGAATGAAGTAATTATTAAATGCATTTTTTTGGAGACAGGGTCTCACTATATAGCTCTGGCTGTTCTGAAACCTACTATGTAGACCAGCCTGGTCTCCAAATCACAGAGATCTACCTGCCTCTGCCTGGGATTAAAGGTGGGTACCACTATGTCTGGCTTAAATGCATCTTATAAACTGTGAATAGTTGTGTAAACATTAGGTATCCAAAAAAGTGAAACTCACCTTGAATTGGGTTGTGTAACACAGAGGTGGCACTCTAGGCTAGCTGCATTTTTGCATATAACCTCACAAAGAATGGATGTTCTTTTCAGCTTTTCCCATGAGGGCTTCTAGTAGTAGGAACAGATTATAAACTAGACATAAAGAATGCATAAAAAGAAGCTATCTGATACACTGGAGAAAAGGAGGACCAGTTTGCCACAGTGGCAGCCCCTTGATTTTCCTGCTACTCTGTAAGTCACCAGAACCATCCAGAACCAGTCCTTATGCTAGGACCAGTTCCATGTTCTACAATGTAGGAACCTCAAACAAAGAGGATTTAGAGTTCAGGAGTTAGAGCATGTAGTAGAAGTAGATTTCAGCATGAAACTTGTCCAGACTGTGACATTTGCCAAATAAATTCTGGAAGCTCTCTGGGACCCCAACCATAAGAACGAGAGAACTAAGTTGGTGCCCCAATATAGAAACAACTGGTCCTGTTTCCTGCCATTTTGGGGGAAAGAGTGGCTTGGTGTCCACTGTGTCCACTGGTCTAAGTAGATTTGCAGCCTTCCAGGAGGGAAAGATGAGCACCGTCACTCAGCTCCCTGCACATCTCACTCAATGATCCTCTTGGTGTCTATTGCTAGTCATCAAGGCCATGGCCATCTGGGTGCTCCCTCACCCTATTTTCCCCCATAAGTTGTTTGATTCAGGGCTTTTTTTTTTATTCTATGCAAAGAGGAAAAAATGGAAGGAGGGTGGACACATATTACTGCATTTCCTCTCTTATGGCCTTAGCAACTTCTTCCAGTATAGAGTCAGGAAAGCCCTGGAGGTACCCTCCCAGACTTGCTGAAGCCTTTTTCTTTTCTTGCCTGCCCATCCTTAACCCATACCCACAGACACGCTGCTGAATGTATTCTTGGCCATCGCTGTGGACAATCTGGCCAATGCCCAGGAACTGACCAAGGTAAGCACTATTTTCCAAGAGGGTCATCTTCTGGAAGCTGTTAAATGGCTGGACAGCCACAAACCTGTGCACGAGGACTAGTTTGCCTTTACTGAGTTGGTTGACCTTTGGTTCAGCAAGGGTCCCTCATGGGATATAGAAAACATCAACTTCTCTCCATTAGTCCTTAGATGGCTCCTTTCTAGAATTATGGAATGCAGAGCCAAGAAAACTATTAGAATTCTAGATTTTAAGCTCTGCCTTTGCTCCTGCCAGTGTGATAATATTATGGCCTCAGCTCTGTGACCAAATCTTAACAGCTTAGACGTGAGAGTGGTCAGGTGAAGTGGGACTCCTACACTATTGCTGCTGGGATAATCTATTGGCCATGGTCATTCTAATAAAGCTTCTATTAAATCATATCCTACCTTTCTCAAAAAGATATTCCTTTCTTTTAAGGGATTCTCCATTCCCAGGGATGAGACAGTATTGGTCTCAGTGGGGTGGTCGACAAAATGGGTATAATAATCTTGCCACACAGATTTGATTTTAGTAAGGTACAGAACACCTCGAGGTTTTCTGAACATTTCCCACTGGATCTGTGATGTGTTGCTCATCTTTCCCTGGTTCTCTTAAAATCCTCATCTCTATGATATGAGAAGGAAAATACCAGCTTTAGTATGTGAAAAACTGGCTTTGAGTTCTATATCTGTAAGTCACTGGCTGTGTTAGCTTTGGTGAGAGCGCTAATCTCCATTAATACCAGTTTTCTCTGGTGTACAAAGGGAAAGACAGATCACCCTATATGTCTCATAGTATTGCAGCAAAAGTCAAATGAAATACTGTGTGTGGGAACCACAGCCTGCTGGGAGGACCAGCATATTATAATACATCTAGTCACTACCTGGAAAGTTTTTCTTGCTGCTTTCACTTCAAACAAGAATGTAGCTGAGGTAGGGCTGGGGAGGTGCCTTAGAAGTTAAGAGTGTTCAGTGCTCTTCCAGAGGGCCCAACTTTGGTTGTAAGGACCATATGGAGTGTCTCACAACTGCTTGTAACTCCAGTTTCAGGGAAATCCAATGCCCTTTTCTGGTTTCCATGGGAACCTATATACATCTCTGTCTTTCTGTCTCTCTCTCTCTCTCTCTGTTCCTGTCCATGTCTGTCTGTCTCTTTGTCTCTGTCTCTGTCTCTTCCTTTGAACACCTAAAAATGTGGAATAAGAAATGAGAGCTCTGCCTAGAAACTCATAAACAATGTGGGGAAGACTTCGTGTGACAGGGTTAAACGTTTTCTTTTGCTTACCTCATCTTGCTTGGTCTTCAAAGCTCCTGGGATGGAATCCAAGGAAGCTATTCTCTCTATGGCAACTCTAGGTAAAGCTATCTCTGTTTTGTGTCTAGGATGAGCAGGAGGAAGAAGAAGCCTTCAACCAGAAACATGCACTGCAGAAGGCCAAGGAGGTCAGCCCGATGTCTGCTCCCAACATGCCTTCCATTGAGTGAGTAGGCTGTCGAAATTGACCCTGGGCTTCTGGGCTAAATCTAGTTTATCAGTGTCTATGATAGTCAGTCTTAGGAAGGGACCTACCTCTTCTGTTCTATGAACTGATCACAGTGCATAGTGCAGCGGAGGTAACAAGAATAATGTAGGGGGGAGCACTATTCACGAAAATCCAAGATGGACTCTATGCATAATAGAAACCTAAACATACAGGAGAAAGTTTGTGTAATGTTATGAAGGAACTATTCCTCAGAAAGGTCTACTGTGGCTTATAGAACATGATGGGAATAGAAGATAGTAAGGCCATTGAGAATGGCACAGCCAGGGCAGCCGGTACAGAAGTCATGGAAATACTTAACATGGAAGGATGTAACATATGGTTTCCACTTTAAAATATCACTCCACTCCGTGGAAAATGGGTTGTGAGGGCCCAGTGTGGCCACAGTGAGACACAGCTGGCTGTTAAAGTGGTGTGGGTGATTATGAGTTAGACACAGAAGGAAGCAACAGAGGAGACCATAGTATTGCTCACTCTGCCTTTTGAAACGTGAGCCAATGGGATACATTTATGTATTGAATGTAGTAGAGGTAATAAAATTTTCTTGCCAGTTTTATAGTTTGGGGACCTAAATGGCTGCATGAAAGGTGGAACCATTTATTGATACCTCAGAGACAGTGGAAATCCAGAGTTTGTTTTGGTCACATTGACTGCGAAATGCTTCCAAGGCATCCAAGTGTGTGAATAGGCTATTGGTTGCATGAGTCTGGAGCATTGAGGAGAAGTTGGGATTAAAATAAAGATTTGGGGGAAGTCATTTGCATTTAGATGGTATTTAAGCCAGCAGTGTGGGTGAGATGACCCAGGAAGAGTGGGGACAGGGAATGAGTGGAGCTGAGGACAGAGGCTGTGAGCATGCGCTTCTTTGCCAGAGGAGAAGCTAGGGAAAGAGGCAAGGGGATTTAGCCAGGGGACAAAGAAGGGACAGAGAAGCACGATGTCCTGGAAGCCTGTATCAGAGTAGGCAGTGGCAGTGCATACTATTGAAGTATCACCTCCAAAGGGGAGAGACAAGGGACCACTGGATTTAACAAGATAGCTGTTTTAGTGGCCTTGCCAGTAGCCTGATAGGAACAGTGTCCAAATGGAACAGATTTGAGAATGAGTTGAAGGTTGATATGAAGGAGACACAGGATCACTCTTGGGGAGTCAGTATGGGCCCAGCACAGGCCTGGCCTCTGCACAGTAAGTGGAGACAGTTGGTGGAAGAGAACCACAGAATTTCTTCTTGATGATAAACAAGGCATGCATAAGGCTGCGTGAGGGATCCCTGTGTGAGGGATCCTGTCATGTGGGTGGGGACAGTGGTAACCCATGGAGAGAGAGAGAAAAATACAGCCTGAGCTAGTGGCCCCTGTCAATTGTTACTTAAAGCTAAAGAGAGAGAGAGAGAAGTCCTTGGTGCATAGGTCTTTGGAAGGGAGGAACTTCTCAGTAGTCTCTGCTTTACCCACTGGGATGCTCCCCATTTTATCTGGTGTCTCCCATATCTATCTTACTATTGATTTGTGTTTGCTTTCCAAAGCTGTGAAGGCTTGCCTTCTAAGCCCCCTTTCTGTGAGTCTGAGAAATAAAAAGAAATCATTAAAGATTGATTGGAGAATGCCAAACAACTCCTTCCTTTTTCAGAATATTTTCTGGTCTTGAGTAATTTCCACCCTGCTCCCCTGAACTCAAATATTTTGGTTAAAATCACATACACACAGGTATCTAAAAGTGCAGATGGATAGCACTGGCTGCTCCAGGAGTGGGTGGTTCTATTTACTGAGATGAGGAAGCCTTCGGGAGAAGGGGGTTTGGAGATGATGTTTAGCCCAGAGTAGGAACTATTTATGGAATGGAAGAATGAATGAAATATGGGTAGGCACAGGGCTGTAGGAACCAAGCAGTGAACACCAGTGCAGAGTGAAGGTGACACGGATACTGCAAGCATCCTCAAGAAGATGACACCAAGACTTGGGTCGCTGTGTTGCTAGGGGTGACCACAAGGGATGCATGCCTTGCTCAGGTGTGCAACTCACTCAACTGATTTCTGGTAAGCACATAATCATGGAAAGAACATTATTACAAACCCAAGCATTCCATTGTTAGCTTTTCTGTCAAAAAAGATGCTCTGTGGCATTAGAGAGGACCTCTTAGTACTGCAGAGCCTGTTCCCCATGTTTGGAATGAGAAGGACAACTGTTCTTCCTGCTTCACAAGGCTATTATGGGATATACACAAGATCACATGCACATGAGTTAGAGTTAGTGGCTACTTGTCTGTGTGGTTTGAGGGTATGAGTGCAAATTTGGGATGTTATCTACATGAGTAGAGAGGTAAAATCAAGTGTCAAGTATGTGTCTGGCTGTATGAAAAAAGATTAGTTTCTCTTTGGCTTAAAATGTGTTGTGTGTGTGTGTGTGTGTGTGTGTGTGTGTGTGTGTGTGTGTGAGAGAGAGAGAGAGAGAGAGAGAGAGAGAGAGAGAGAGAGAGAGAGAGAATGTGTGTGAGAAACTGTAGTAGAGAGATAGAAAGCATGAAAATATGTGTTTGTGAGACAGAGAGAGACAGAGAGAGAGAGAGAGAGAGAGAGAGAGAGAGAGAGAGAGAGAATGAATCCTTACACATGCTCCTTGAGGGCTGGTGTTTTGCATACTTGAGAATTTGCAAAGCCGGGCGTGGTGGCGCACGCCTTTAATCCCAGCACTTGGGAGGCAGAGGCAGGCGGATTTCTGAGTTCGAGGCCAGCCTGGTCTACAGAGTGAGTTCCAGGATAGCCAAGGCTACACAGAGAAACCCTGTCTCGAAAAAACAAAAAAAAAAAAAAAAAAAAGAGAATTTGCAAGTAGATCATATGATGTGCCCGTCCCAGTGGATATGCATGCTGCCTGTTAAGAGTGTATGCTTCTATTTCTATATGCTACCAATGTTTCTAGCCCCCACCCTGCCCCGTACCTGCTATAGTACAGGCTGCTGATGCTAAGGATTTTGCTGATGCTTGGATTTTGCCAAGGAGCTCACAACATCTCTATAATGGTGTCTATATCAATGAGTGCTTGTGTGTACACATGTACATCTGTGCTTCTTCCAGATATCCCCAAAGAGGCATAGACGGGCTGCCTCTGCTTCCTCACACAGGCCCCTTGTATAAGGCTCCTTTCCAAATGCATGAGTTATGGCAGTTGAGCAGAGCTCATTAGCCTGGCATGTTCTGCACTGATGGGGGTCTTCTCAGACAAGGAACATCATTTATCTGTTTTCCACACTCAATAGGGCTCATTGGGCTGAACCTGGGTTCTCTAGCTCAAAGGCTAGAGCAAGCTCTCAGCTAGATTGCCCTCCACCCTAGCTTTGACACTGTGCTAACATACTCATTTCTACTTTTGCAACTTTCATCTATCCTGCTACTCTGACCTTCCCTTGAGAGTGTATTTGAATGGATGCAATGCATACGTAGAAGTAATATTTCTTTAGACCAGAAGAAGATCAATTCTGTGTTTTACCCAGAGGACTAGAGCAAACCTTGAAGGCTTCGCCCTTGGGGAATCACTCACATCTCTGTGGCTCTGTGGCTTCTGAAGTGTAGCCCTGCCCTTAGCCTTGGGTTGCTCTATAGCCTCACGGGTGTGCATGACAGAGCATTTGTTTCTTCCGTGGTCCATAAAACTGAGCTGGGATCTGCCGTATTGTGATGACCTTAGGAGTCAATCCCGTGTGGCTATCCTTGGTCACCCTTGGCATGGTGGGGAAGGGGCACTTGTCAAAGCAGGACTCCGGAGGGGGCAGTGTGAGCTCACTGCGGCATGCTTCGAAGCACTGGAAGGTCTATTCTACACAAAATAGTCTGTCCTCTGGGACTCCGCATGTGTGCTTCAAGAATGAGATCTGGGTATTTGCACATAGCAAGGACTCAGAAGCCATCATGGGAGCACTCGAGGTGGGGGTGTCTACAGGGGGCAAAGAGGTGCACGGAAGCCCCATGGACAAGCAAAAGACTCTGGCTTCTGGCATGGTGGCGCATGCCTTTAATCCCGGCACTTCGGAGGCAGAGGCAGGCTGATTTCTGAGTTGGAGGCCAGCCTGGTCTACAAAGTGAGTTCCAGGACAGCCAGGGCTATATAGAGAAACCCTGTCTCGAAAAACCAAAAAAAAAAAAAAAAAAAAAAAAGGCTTTGGCTTCCCTCTGGACACCTGCTGGTGGCTGTGGGGCTTGTGATTCCAAAAGGTTGGGGTGGACTGAACCTGTTCGTTTTTCTTCCCCAGAAGAGACAGAAGGAGAAGACACCACATGTCGATGTGGGAGCCACGCAGCAGCCACCTGTATGTGTGTACCGGTCTGCGTGTCTGGGAGTGGTCCTGTGTGTAGGCATGGGGATGATGTGTTTATGTCCTCACCATGGACAAAGTGATGCCAAGTGTAAATGTCAGTGCGTGCCTTGGTGTGTGTGGGTGTGTATGCGTGTTTCCTGCACATCTGTGAACGTGCCCCACACCTTTCAGTGTGCTTCTATCAGTGTGTCTAAAGTATGTGACAAGTGTGTTGTTTGCTCTTGTGTCGGGCCTGCGAGTGGGCACATGTTCACATTGGTGATTAGTGTTGGTGGGTGTTCTGTTACATCTATGTGTGGGCCTCCTTGAAGGGTGCGTGTGGGCCCATGTTACATATCGCTTTAACAGTTGGTGGGTGTGTACCCATGGGCACGTGAGGGAAGGAGTGGGTGTCTGCCCTTCCAGCTGAGGAGCCCACGCCTGTGTTCTATGTGTCATGTTTGTGTGTTCCTGCTGCCTTGTGAACGTTCATTAGGCCTCTGAGCTGAAATGCTCGACAGTTAGTTGGGGCATCGACTGCTGGTGGTCTCTGAATATAGTCTTTTGTGGGTTTCATTAGCTGTTGCTTTAGGAGCCCACAATACCCCTACCTTCCCGGGATATTGCCATGGTTAGAACATGGTGGCTTCTTGCCATGGTCAGTATCTTTGTTGGTCTCTGAATATGGTGCATCTCAGCCCCTGCTATTCCAGGCTAAAATCTGAGAGGGATGGAGAGAGGAGAATTTCTGACCTTGAAGGAAGGGTCATTTGTGGGTACATAAGAGACTCCAGCTGATACCCTCAATCAAAGGAGTACCGGGGAGGGAAGGCTGGTGAGTCTTTTTACTGCTCGCTGGTCTTGGAGACACTGGGCTCAGTCCTGGGCTGACCCATCCTTACCAAATGGCTATTGCACTGTAGAGGCAGGGACTGAAGTGAGAGATACCCTATACAAGACTTGGAGGTACTGGTCCGACAACCTTCTCATGTGTGCCCACTCTGCCCCTGGCATCTCTGTGCTTCCTGTCTAGGATCCTCCCGTTAGCTCCTTCACCATGACCCCTGCTCACCATGGCCCCTGTAAGCTGCCATCTCTGACCCCCACATGTGCTACCAGGTTCTAACTGTAGCCCTTGCCCTTTCTCCATTGTCAGGAGGGAGCGGAGGCGCCGGCACCACATGTCTGTGTGGGAACAGCGTACCAGCCAGCTGAGGAGGCACATGCAAATGTCTAGCCAAGAAGCCCTCAACAAAGAGGAGGCCCCACCAATGAACCCCCTCAATCCACTCAACCCACTGAGTCCTCTGAACCCCCTCAATGCTCACCCCAGCCTCTATCGGAGGCCCAGGCCCATTGAGGGCCTAGCCCTTGGCCTGGGTCTTGAAAAGTGTGAAGAGGAGCGGATCAGTCGTGGGGGCTCCCTCAAGGGGGACTTAGGGAGCCTGACCAGTGCCCTGGACAACCAGAGGAGCCCCTTGTCCTTGGGCAAACGGGAGCCACCATGGCTGCCTAGATCCTGTCATGGAAACTGTGACCCAACCCAGCAGGAGGCTGGGGCAGGAGAGACTGTTGTGACTTTTGAGGACCGGGCCAGGCACAGGCAGAGTCAGAGGCGAAGCCGCCATCGCCGCGTCAGGACTGAGGGCAAGGAGTCTGCCTCTGCCTCCCGAAGCAGGTCCGTCAGCCAGGAGCGGAGTCTGGATGAAGGGGTGTCCATTGAGGGGGAGAAGGAGCATGAGCCTCACAGCAGCCACCGGAGCAAAGAGCCAACCATCCATGAAGAGGAGAGAACCCAGGACTTAAGGAGGTAAAGGAGTCCCAGGAGGGCACTGGAGGGATGCAGTTCAGGTTTCTGTGAGGAATTCTGTGATGGAAACCTATATGGGTCTCTGTTTTCCCTTTTATAAGATAGAGATGATGCCAAAACGCCATCTAAAAGGCATGGCTTAATTTAACAGGCAACCTAACCCTTGTGGAAACGATGTTCTATTCCAGAGCATCTCGGCTGATAGATGGATAGATGGATAGATGGATAGATGGGTAGATGGATAGATGGATAGATGGATAGATGGATAGATGGATAGATGGATAGATGGATAGATGGATAGATGGATAGATGGATAGATGGATAGATGGGAGTCAGTCAGTGAGCATGGCCAATGAGTGTTTGCCTCACCGTGTCTGGATGCAGATGGAAGAGAGCATATGCTGTCAGGCCTGCTCCTGTTCCTTCCCCCTTTCCTTTTAACCAGGTGCATCTGCCACTCTAGAACAGCTTCTGAAACATAACCATCTCTTGCTCTTTATTCTCAGGACCAACAGTCTGATGGTACCCAGGGGCTCTGGCCTGGTAGGAGCTCTTGATGAAGCAGAAACACCTCTAGTCCAGCCCCAACCTGAGCTGGAAGTGGGGAAGGATGCAGCTCTGACAGAGCAGGAGGCTGAAGGCAACAGTGAACAAGCCCTGCTTGGGGACGTACAGCTGGATGTGGGCAGGGGCATTAGCCAGAGTGAACCGGACCTCTCCTGCATGACAGCCAACATGGACAAGGCTACCACGGAGAGCACTAGTGTCACGGTCGCCATCCCTGATGTGGACCCCTTGGTGGATTCAACAGTGGTGAACAGTGAGCACAGTCCCCCTTCTGTCACTCCCTCCCACCCAACTTGAACTGAGGACAGCTGGCTCTGGGGCCCCTCTACTGAAGCTCTAACAAATAATAGAAAGGCACCCCATTAGGACCAAAGCATTTTTCACAGTCTTGAGGCAGTGTTGTCCTACAGAGTTAGACTTCCCTCAACTGTAATTAAAAAAAAAAAAATTACAAGTCCTGTAGAACTTGGTCCTGTGAGTCTTCAAAGGGGTTACATGTGAGTTTATAACCAGTTACATCCTGGTGTAATCAGATGGCATCCTTGTGACCTCTGGGAGAACTAGGAGATCTCTTGGGGTGGACTAGCAGAGTGGGTCTTACTATGGTTACCGCTCTGCTCAGTTAGAGGTCTCAGAAAAAGGCCTGCATCTTTGGAGGCCTCGGTGCCACCTATAACGTGATTCCCTGGAGATCATCTCTGCCCTGACATTTCCTGACTCTATTATTCCTATCAATTCTCTCTCTCTCCTAGGAGCTCTCAGTCACGCTTTCCCATCAAGACTCTTTCATGCAGAGGTTAATGTACAAAACACTGACAGAAAACACAAGGGGAAACCTTTTAACTTACTACCTTACTGGGCCTGTACCCACCTTTCCCTGGACCACACTTCTCTCTTGCATTCATGTTATCCCTGTCCTCACCCTGACCACATATTCCATGATGACATCAATCTAATCCTATGTCCAGTTCCTGTGTTGCCTTACCCTAATCACTGCCTTGTACCTAATCTCTGCCCCAGCCCTAAATCCCTTCCCTACTTTAATCCCATTCCTTGTCCTGACTTGAACCTTGTACCTCTTCCCTGTGGTACTCATTCCCTTTATTCTTGTCCCCACATGTCACCATGTCACCCTTGCATTAATCCCACACACTATAATCTGCCCCTTACCCTATCCTTGCATTAATCCACAGGCTATCCCTGTCCCTAGACCCATCTCTGCATTAATCTCACTGCTACTCTGTGGTCACAGGTTATGGCCATGGGGTTCCATTCATGCGTGTTTTCCTTCTCTTTCCATCTTCTCTCCAATGACAGTCTCCTCGTCTCCCTTTCTGCCTCTCTACCTCTGCTTCCCTTCCACTCTTGCTTCAAATCATCTGCCCTCTGAAACAACAGATCAGCTTTAAAAAATTGTAAATCTCCCATGCCCCGTGCTTGCTGGGGTTGACTGGTACATGTTTCAGGATTGCAGGTCCACAGCCACTTTTAATGTCTGTCTGATTTTGAACTTTTATTAAATAAGAAGTGCTTTGGAGCCTCTTTTTATAAGAAACAACATTAGCTTCACCATCTCTCTGTTTTTACACTAGGGCTGATGTGGGTCCTGCATCACAATACAGTATGTGATAGGAAGGTTTTAGGTATATGCTATCACTTAGCTATTAGAAGGCCCCAACATGGGCCAGGACCATAAAGGTACCATGAGTGTCAGGGTAGCACCACGCCTTGGCCATAGGGCAGTGGGGGTGGGGTGGTTCCCCAGACTTTTTCTCCACACTGACAGCTTTCTTCCCCTAACCTCCTACTTGAGCACAGAAACAGAAAGTAGCCACCTGACATTGCTACGTGACCCCTGCTTCTTCCCCCCAGCACTGGAACACAGACGCAGGCCTATATTCACATGAATATTACATTTTCATTTCTATATTCATTGTGCTGGAGAAGGTACAGCCAGAGAAGCCGTATGCTGAGAGTAATGGTTTCTTGAAATCTTCCACTGCAGAGATCTTCTGAAGGTGTATAGGATTTCAGATTAGCTGTATGACCTTAGGGAAGACATGTAGACTCTCTGAACTTCAGTTTTTTGTTTTTTTTATCTGTATGATGGGAATAATAGTGTATACCACTTACAGGTGGTTAATATGAAAATTAAAGTTCAATGGATGAGCTAAAAAAGAATGTGGAGTTGAGACATAATTTCTAAATTGTGAAAGCTTTGTATCTGCAGTGGTATGCTGTTTCTGACTCTACAAAAGTTCAGCAATAAAAGAGGAGCTATGGTTCTTACTTCTATGACACAAAAGACCATAGTATGTAACATGGGTATGGGTAGGGATAAGAAGGGGAAGACTTGAGGTAGTCCTCCTCTGGGGAGGAGTCCTCATATGGGGGACTGAAACTGTCAGGGTACCTTGCCAGGATCATCCTTGCCATCCTCTCCTATCCTTTCCATTCTGTTCCCAACTGAAATGAAAAAGCACACCTGTCTGCAGGTTTCTGAAGACTCAAACCTTTCTGCTTGCAGTTAGCAACAAGACGGATGGAGAAGCCAGTCCCTTGAAGGAGGCAGAGACTAAAGAGGAAGAAGAAGAGGTGGAGAAGAAGAAGCAAAAGAAGGAGAAGCGGGAGACTGGCAAAGCCATGGTGCCCCATAGCTCTATGTTCATCTTCAGCACCACTAACCCGTGAGCTATGCTCCTGTTACATCCCACTATGGTACTAGGAGAGAGAGAGAGCCAGTATTTGAGCCAGCCTGGGATGATGGAGAGGAAGTAGGGAGCCCTGTTATCTTCCTGAGTCCTCCTGGCAGAGGGTAGCTAGAAAGGGAAATATTCGGAGCCCCATAGGTAAGGTCGGACATTAAGTTGAACAGCCTCTCATCTGTGTCCATAGTTTCCAGGGTAACTAAAGAAAGAATACAGGAGAAATATAATGGGAAAAGACCCTTCCCTACTCTTTGATCAGAAGTTAGGATAAGGAAAATGAAAGAAGTCTTCTTGAGGATGTCTTCAGACATTCTAGAAGAGGAAACACTATGGACCCTAAGATGATCAGTCATCTACTGGAGTTTAAAGCTTTGATACCTCTGTTCTGCATATGGTGCTTTGGAAAGAGTTTCCTTTTCCAGGGCAGAGGTAGAGGAATGGAGAAGGTGTGTTAGAGAAGAATCTAGAATGTTAGATTCAAGAAGTATAGGACTAAGAAAAGGGTGTGATGTGGGCCTTATGCCCTATAATTGGCATATGGATTGGCTTCTGAGACAGGAAAGCGACCTTCTGTGGCCACGTGGGCAGTGTTTAGGCACACCTGTAGGATGGAAGGAAGCTGGGTTAAGATGCCAGATCATCTAAAGTTGTAGCATAGAATACAGACATTTACATCAGAATAGTCAGGAAGCCATGGGAACATCCTCATCAGGGGGTTTGTTTCTTGTGTTTCTTGATTCCTTATGATTTCTAGGTAGGTCCTGGTTTCATTGCTTAAGGGAGAAGACACCATGATGCATCAGAGCCTACCACATGCTGCTGGGGATTTTGTAGTCTCACATGGCTGTTCCTCCTGGCCCACTCATGTGTGCAGATAATGAATCTTGGCTTTCGTGACATAGCCTCTAACCAATCTGATTACCTTTCTCCACCAGGGCCTGAAATCAAGGGGTGGTGCTTGAGAAATTAAATTGCTCTCCCTGGTGGCTTCCTTTGGCAAGGGCCTGGCTAGCTGGAAGAGGCCAATGTAGGCTTATGAGAAGTATGAGGGGCAGGCATAGGAATGATGTAGGGCAAACTCAACATGGTGAGCTCAAGAGGCTTTTCTCATCCACAGGATCCGCAGGGCCTGCCACTACATTGTGAACCTACGCTACTTTGAAATGTGCATTCTCTTGGTGATTGCGGCCAGCAGCATTGCCCTGGCAGCTGAGGACCCTGTACTAACTAACTCGGAGCGTAACAAAGTGGGTACACGGGAGGAAATTTGCCAATATTCTTGATGCCCTGGGGTCTCTTCTAACCAGAGCTGTTCCCTCCAGCATCAGAGGAGAATCAAGATAGGATAACAGGAGGGTTTCTGAGGATGAAAAAGATAGAGAAGTTGTGCCTGTTCCTCAGAGACAAATATGAGCCATTTCCCACACCCACAACCACACTACTATTTTTAAGCTGCAGAAGCAGGCTTGACACCCAGAACTAGCTAGGCTTCTGAGAGGGTTCAGCTGCTATTGGAAGGTCTGGATGTAGGCTATAACATAGAACCATAGGTGATGTGTGTGGATGCAGGGGGACTGTGGGTCTACCACAAGTCATTGAGTCATCTCCTGGGAACCCCACAGGTCTGGAGAGAAAGTTTTATGGGGAACAATTCAGATCCTAGAAGTTAAGTTATGGTCAAAGGGATGGAATAGCTTCTGGCCCACATAGCTCAAGCGGGGTCTCTGGTCTCTTTTCCTTGTGTTCCCTTCTTAGCCTGCTATCGATAGTATGAAAAATTCCTCTCTGTGTTCTGGTATGGGAGTTTTGGGGATACAGGGTGGTCATGTAGGATAGAATAAGTCAGTGGGCAGGTATGCATAGAGCTCAGTGACCTTACACGGTCCTCTTTGTCTTGTTCATGTGTGTCTTGCAGGTCCTGAGATATTTCGACTATGTTTTCACGGGAGTGTTTACCTTTGAGATGGTTATAAAGGTAAAAGTTTCCAGAGAAAACATGGACTCTGAATTTTAGTTGTATCAATGGTCAGCTCCTTTAGTTTAGGGTCCTTTCCCAATAATGCAATCTCCTAGTCTATGGCAATACTAAGAGAGCTTCTACAAGCCCTCTCTCACCTCAGTGTTCTCAGTAGGCCATGGCTGTGTGGATTAAATAATGTAGTTCTCTTGGCATGGCCTGAACAGGAGGCAAGCAGTAGGTGGGCACACACACCTTGAGGGTGGCGTAGTTCTGCACATGCACTTCCCGTCTTACTCAGAGAACATGTCTAGCAACGGGTTAGGGAGATGTCTTTTCAGACGCCATCTAATTCCAGCCACATCCTCTCCCCTGTAGACTCCTACCATCCCAACAGAACTCTCTCATTCCAAGTTTAACCTGTCTGGGGTTTCTACCCATCCATACAGGTGTGGCAGTGTTTGGAACTCTGGGACATAGAGGAAAGGGAGATTATAACAGGATTCTGTAATGGCAGAGAAGTCTGGTTCAACACTATATGACTTTGAGAAGGGGTCTGAGTCCTCACTGTAAATAGGAGATATTGTGTGACTGTGAGAAGAGGTTTCAGACCTCATCATTATCCAGAGAGTTTGCTGGATACTCCTTACTCCTCAGGTCCAGGGTTTGGCTATTGTCTTACTTAGGGTTTCTAATGCTGTGAAGAGACACACACACACAGCAATTCTTATAAAGGTAAGCATTTAATTGGGATTGACTTACAGTTAAAATGCCTATTCCATTGTCATAATGACAGGAAGCACGGTGACATGCAGACAGACATGGTGCTGAAGAAGTAGCTGAGAATTCTAGATTTGGATCCACAGGCAGCAGGGAGCTAGAGAGACTGAGACTGGCTTGAGCATCTGAGACCTCCTCCAGCAACACCCTTCCTCCAACAAGGCCATGCCTACTCCAAAATTGTCATATTTTCTAATAGGGCTACTCCCTATGAGCCTATGGGGGTCATTTTCATTCAAACCATCATATCTATGAAGACAGTGGCAGTGGAGCCCTTACCATGAGGAATGGAAGCTAGGTGTAGGTGTTAATTACACCAGGAGTCTAATCTATGACTGTTAAAACCCTTGTCCTGCAGATGATAGACCAAGGCTTGATCCTGCAGGATGGATCATACTTCCGAGACCTCTGGAACATCCTGGACTTTGTGGTAGTAGTTGGTGCATTGGTAGCATTTGCTCTGGCGTAAGTAGATGCTTTTCTGATCTAGTCTCTTACCTTTCTTCTTCCTGTAGCCCTGGTTGATTTGGACCCTGTCTCCAAAGAGCAACACTCTGAGAGTCTGCTTACCAATAGTTCTTTGCAGAGGCCTTAAGGTCTTACAGTTCCTGTTCATGTGTCCTGAACAAAGAAGCAAGATAGAGGAGCATCAGTAGGAACAAGGGAGAAGCCAGGGCATTATGAAGAATGATGCAGAGGCAGAGCAGAAATGGGGATCCCAGAATCCTGGTCATGGGGAAGAATATCCTGGAACACATTTGAGAAAGACAGATGCTTCCAGGAACATTAAAAACAAAACAAAACAAAACAAAACAAAACAAAACAACAACAACAACAAAAACTACCCAGGCAGGGAAATGACCCAGAAAGTTGGAAAGCAGGCTTCTGTGCTCAATCTGTACCCTCTTCTAACACAAACAGGTTCCTTTTTGTCTGGTTAGCATGTACGATTTCTCAAAACCATCATCCCAGCCCTTTTGAGCCTTGTCCTCTAGGGAAGACTGAACACACTTTTCTTCTGATTGGGCAGAGGAGGTATTTGGATACTGCTTTCATTGATGACACCATGCTGCAGCATCGATGCTACGATGCTACGGGGAAAAGGAAAGATGTTTCCATAGCTTTGCCCTTCGCATCTCCAATGTGTTAGAAAACAATTGTCCTCTACTCACTTTCTCCACTTCACTGGAAGCGTCTATCTCATATCCACACTGGCAGTTAAATAGGCAGAGTAAGAACTGAGGGGTCAGGGGCAAGGATGCCGTGTACAGAGGTGAGAGTTCCCAGCTGTGTTAAGTCTAAGATCTTCCAGAACCTGGAAGAACACTGTGCCCATTGCTGCAGGAGCTGTGGGTGGCCCTCCAACAGAGCCAGAGTGTGGGTGTGCCCCTGAGACAGGATGGTAGCAGAGTATTCATTGTGTCTTGACCCAACCATGTGCACGGGCATCTCAATACCATTAGAGCAATGCAGAGTCATCTTTGCCTTCACATAGTCAAATCTTCTGTAATGTAAATGTAGCTGAACTGTTCCCGAGGAGATTTCACAAAAGTGTGGTGTCTCCCTACCTATCCAGATCCTGTGTGGGTTCTCACAGCAACATACCAAAAATTAATTAATTAATTAATTAATTAATTAATTAAAAAAGAAAAAAAGAAAAAGGCAACCCCATTTCTACCAAGGGGACTCCCAGATTCTCTTCCTCCTTGGCATGATTCACTAAGGTCTATATTTGCCTTAAGAATACCCACCTTGTTTGCTGTTCATTAAAGACAAATAAATTATGATCATCAGGTTGTTAAAAGGTCCAGTTCTCTTTCCATCTCCTCAGCTCACTTGTATACATCATTCGTTATTGTTTCTCAGTAGCACACTCTGCCTATCTTTGGGCAGTGGACAGAAAGAAAAGCTTAGTGGGCAGAACTCACCAGCAATTTCAGAAGAACATAATTCACAGGTGGCAGGGCAGAAGTAGGAAGGTGACAGGTGTGGGGTCAATCTAAGCCTTATTTGAATTCTAGCCCTTCTCCTTCGCAGCTTATGTCTTTGACCCATTGTAGCAAAATATTACATTTTCTTAACCTCTATTTCTTACCTCTTAAAATGGAGACAAAAATAAGGCATGCAGAGTACTTAACACTGGGACTGTTGGATGATCAGTACATGATAGTTTGTTGCTTTATCCTTCTAATTCCTCATGACGTCAAACATGGCAGCAGGAATAAACTATGTGCTGCTGTGGAATTTGCACGTACAGTTCAAGACAGATGAAGGCTGGGCCAAGACTCTGCTTCCACCCAGCTACCTCTTCCACACAACCCTTGAGCCTAAGTCCCTAGCAACCAGCTGGTGTACTGGGGTCGGAGGATAGGAAGTGGCCTTTAGGGGAAGCCCATGAATCTTGTCCTGTGCCCCAGAGTCCAGATGTTTCTCTTTGGGGTCTTTTGACACCAGTGTGCTCTAGGGTTGTCCTCAGCCTCATTTTCTCTTGTGTTCCTTGAGAACTGGCAGCAGGTGGCTTCGGTGCTAGAGGCAAGGGGACCCTCGATAACCTGAGTTCTGAAGACTTTGTTGTCAGGTGTACTACAGGGGACTCCAGAAAGCCCCCAGTTCCAGGGTCCAAGTTTGTAGGATAGATTATGAGCTATGATCCATTCTTTGCTTTTAGTGATATCTTATCTTGCACTTTATTTCTCTCTGAACTGTGCATGGTCCTTGCTCCTTCTCCATTGTTCTCTTTTGTTGTCACCCTTCCTAGCTTACCATGCCTCTTCCCTTCCTTGTTTCTCTGCCTGTAAAGTGTGAACCCTTTCTCTCCTCCTTTGACCCTGGTCACATTGGCTAAGGTCCTGGTAACACTTCCTGATGCTCATATGCCTATGCTTCTTAACTCTGTACTTTCTCTTTCCTTATTGAGGGCCCCAGAGAATTCAGCTCTTCTACCACATATGACAGGATCCCCAAGAGTCCCACCTGCCAGCAACCTGGGTCAGAGAATGGAATGAAGTCACCAAGCCCATTGTCTACATGGTCAGGAGATCAGGCTAACAGGAAGCCATATTTGGGTTTATCTGGAAGCCTTTCAAGTCTCCATCTCCTTGTTATAACTTGCATTCTGGTGTCCTGTGGGTATGCCCCAGTGACTGCTCACTGCCTGAATAGCCATTTGCACACCCCAGTTTCTCTCCCTTCCTCTTGAAACTTGAACACTCCCCTAGTGAGGCTTCCACAAAAGCGATTGCTTTGTCAGTATGAGCAACCAATGGAGGTTGCCACAGTAGCATCATTATCTCGTTTCCCCAGAAACCAGAAGTGCCTTACTATCCCTTCCACCATTGCCGGTTAAAGAAGCCAGCCCAATTCCCCAGAGCAGTGCTACTGACCAAGGGACAGACTCCCACTAAATACTCAGAGGATGCTGCAAAGTCCAGAGTCTATCTGCTGCAGAGATCCACAGCTGCCACCATCTTTGTTCTCTATAAACATTCATGTGTTGTATGTAGTGGCTGAGGAAATCTCTATTTTCTGTACATCAAATGTAATATAACCCTGGCATTCTATCTGGATTCTTGGTTGACTTGTTAAAAGTGGGGATAGTGTAGGTATATCTGGGTTTAAAAATATCCCATTGCAACTTTTCTCTTCTTGCCAGTCCATTTTTACATTATAAGGTGCTTATGAGAACATCGGGTGCTCCTTCCAAGGCCAATATCTCCTAGGGAACTGGGGAGCAGGAGACTTTAGCAGAAATTGATAATGGCTCTCCCTGAAGATCTCATCATACTATCCTGTTTTGTTTTTTTTTTTTAATTTTTATCTACATGGAGACAGATTTGTTTTTTGTCAATGTTCCAAACTGTGTCTTTTCCTCTTTGAGGTTTCAAGAAAAGTCTGATGAATGACTAGATCTGTGAAACCCTTCGCCTTGCTTCTCTCTAGAAAGGGCACATTTGTCTTCTCTGCATGATTGTCATTTTCTCCTGAAACACTGAGGCCTGCTGTCCTCTGTCTCTACAGTCTGTTGCTATCCTATCTACTCTTTGGCTTCAGCTGTGGGAAGGCAAAGATGGCTACAGCTTTGTCATTTCTAGATACCTGAACATCAGGCACACACTTCAGGGCTACCCTGCCCTCCAGACTCAGATATACAGTAAGCAAGTCAGAGAACCACAAACTAGGTTACATCTTGAGCCTTAAGCCTATACTCTGAGCCATGAAGCTTACCCTTTCTGTACCCACTATGTACAATATTTTACTTGATTAGCTGAATTATATGAACAGATGAGCTTCTGTGTGCATTCTTAATAGTAAATGTGCACCCATCAGTGATTGTAGCTCTAAACATTTAATTAAAAAAATGTGTCAATAGTTTAGCCTCCACCTTCCCTACCTCCTATGTGGCAGAGTCAGGCAAGCTCTCTGGTGACTGATGCCAGGATTTTCCATAATTGTTTGCTGTTGTAGCAGGGCATGAGGTGAGGTCAGGACTCGCTGGCACACAAGGGAATCTGGCCACACTTGGCCTTTCATTATTTAGTCCTTGGCCAGAAGCAAAACTATGAGTCAGCTAGCTTGTGGATGCCAGAGGGAACCAGACTGCCCCATATTAGCTTTCATTGAAGTGTGTCACTTTCCTGATACTTGACACCCTGCCCTGGTGGCTAAGAGGTATACGGTCTCTCGAATGCACTGAGCACAAGCCACCGCAGCTGAGCTGGTTATGGTTCATTCAGTGAAACTCATAGACACAGGCAATTTGAGATTTGGAAGTGCCTTCTGGGGCCCACAGCACTCGTCCCTCTGGGATAGTTCATCTGTGGGGGTTTGTGTTTCTGAAGCTGAGGATACACACATCATCGGAAAGGAATGACTATTTGGAACTGAAATGTATGTGCTCATTTACCTAGAAAGGCTTAGAAATACAGAACAAACCTGTCACCAGAACCTAGCTATTTACCCCTCCCCCCTCCAGTTTTTTTCAGTGATGCCTGGGTCTAAAGTAGTCCCTCACACATGAGGCATTTTCTTGACTGCTCTGTTAGAACTAAAAAGGAGAGTTTCCCAAAAAAAGCTATTACTAAACTTTGTCTTGAAGGGGCAAAAAAAAAAAAAAATGGACCTATTTACTACAGAGCCAGATATCGCATCTAGTTCTCTTTCTCTTACTCTGGAAGAAAATGAAGCTTGAAAATTGCATTTAGACACGAGGTAGCCCATTAACTGTGAATATAGAGCTTTTGTTGGGAAGGAATTGGAAATGTCCAGCAGTGAGCAGTTAGGATGTTAACCCTAAGAATCTGGTTTCTCAAGCTACTTCATCTAACTTTGTGTCTTGGTCAGAAAACGAAAGTTGATCAGTGCTTGCACCTGCAATGGGGACTTCCATTGCTGAATTCTATCCTGCTGGCCTTAAGATAGGACTTGAGAGAGAGAGAGAGAGAGAGAGAGAGAGAGAGAAGAGAAAAGGACATATGGAAGAGAATTTCCATTCTACTTGCTCTTGTTATTAAGGTCCAGGATATACTGCTAAGAAGCAGTCCTTAGGATGTTTAGTTGTAGACATCCTAGGAGAGTCCCGCCGGAAACCTGGGTGGGTGCACAGCCCCTGGGCCCTGCGCCTGGTGCTGGAGCGGTGTGGACTGGAAGGGAGTTGTAGACATCCTATGGGTGTGAATTCCCAAGTATTTCTGTTTATCCACGGTTCAAATTTGGAAGAGGATATGTTGTAAGTGGGACCTCATCCAGTGGATACAGAAATAGACTAAATGTAATAGTTCAATCAGGGGTCCCAGCTCTATCCAGTTGTTGAACCAACCAGACCCATATGCAAAAAGCACCCTGTATAGGAAGTGAGGCTTCATGGCTACAGAAAGAGCCTGGTTTTATGAGATTGGTGAAAAGTCATCATAGTAGCCTTCATGCTTAAAAGTAGGTTGTAGAGCTCTCAGGATAGAAGGTTGTATAACGGGTCCTAGGAAGTTTCTGCCAAGATTGCGTGGCCTGCTAAGCATCTGTTCAGTCTGTACTCACAGGACACAACCTCACCGTATACATCAGTCTGCAGCTGAGGAGATGCACTGACGAGACTTCAGTCAGCAAGGCCTCCCTATAAAGATGAAGGGTCATTGGTTATGTTTAGAACACAGGGACTAAAAAGAAATACAAATCAGGTCACTCTCCTGCAGTTTAAATAACAGAACTGCTAGCAGACAGGCGCTTTGCTGCCTCCTCCTGCTGCTTGCTGCTGGGACAAAAATACCTTCCAGTTGGAGTAGAGTGATGTGTATTCAATGTATTAGAAGTTCACTGAGGTCAATATGCAAGGAAGAAAGGACTATGCGCCAAATACTTAGCACGGGCTGAGTTTTGTGGTTACAGAGCAAAGATGACAGGGTAACTATGGGTTTAAGGTACGTAGGTGACCAGGAGAGATGCTGGGGTCAGAAGAGAAAAATCCTCAAAAGGCAGCAGCTAAGAGTAAAAGGTCAAAGTACTGAATTTCCTTTCTGCATGCAGGCAGCTGAACCTGATTTCCCCACAACTTCTAGAAGGACAAATATTGTGATACAAAGAGAAATGCTTCCTCCTCATTCCTGTGCATTCTTTATTTCATTGATCACATTCAGAGAGCCTGGTGGTTAGAGCTCTGGCTGGTGGGACTCACGCACATTATGAGTAAATAGCACAGCCAGGTCCTGAGCAAACTCAATGTGTAGAATTCAAGTTTACTGCCTTTTCTAGTATGTTAAGCTCTCTCCTGCCATGCTGTCGGGACTAGTTACAACCTATTAACTTCCTCTGAAGATCCTCCAGTCTTCACCTAGGTCAGGGAAGACTTGCAGGGCAGATGGAGAAAAAGTATTCATAAGCCTATCTATCTTAATGTTGTACCTCTAACTTTTCCTTCCCATCAACAGTCTCTATATCAGTGAAGGGGAGTAAGGCAGACAGGTTAATGGTTGAGCTGAGTAAATACTAATCTCTATTGCTGTTCTAAAAACAAAACGAAACAAAACAAACAAACAAACAAAAACAAAAACAAAAAACCCTCAGTGGTTCCCATTTAAAAGACATTCTAATGTCCTAGGCAGACTCGGGCCTGAAGCTTCGGTCTTAGCTCTTTTTACCCCATGAACTTCTGCTTCCTTACATGGGAGTGGAGATGAGAAACAACCACATTTGGTCCCTTGAGAATTAAATAAGGTAAAATATATTTCATGTCCAATAGAGTTCCAGGCACTTAAGTTGAATAATAAATGTAGTTATTGTTCCCGACCAACTAATGGTCCAGGCACCTTTGCAGAGTAACGGACCTTATTCTAAGCTTAAGACTCTGCCTCCTGCTTTGTAATCTTTCAATCCTAGGTCTTCCCACAAGAAATTCCCCCACTAGCCCTCTGCTGCTGCCTTTCCATCACATGGAGGAGGATAGAGTCCATGATATTTAAAAGAAGGAGGGGCTCTTCAGAACCCAGTGTCCTTGTTCTGCCCATTTTTTTTTAGCAGAAATCTGCTGGAGAGAAACATCCTTGGAGGAGTGAGGACCCAGGGAACAGGATGACAGTGAAGGCTGAATGATTGCTCATGACAGAGATGGAGGGCAACTTGGCAGCTGAACAGGGAAATTCTCCTCTTAAAACAAATGGGGCATGGGGGAACAGGGTTTTGTTATTCTTTTAAAGAGCAAATAAGTAGAAAATAAATGGTAAAAAAAAAATGAGTGGCCCCACTGAGTCCCAATTAAAGTGAGACCAGGGCATCCTAGCATATGAAATTATCTTAGAGTTCATTTTAAACCCATTAAAGTTCACTAATGAGCTATACAGTGTAAAACAAAACAAAACAAAAACCATTAGACAGTTAGCAACAAAGATTAACTTTGTTATCAAGTGGTTCTTTTTTTGTTTTTTGTTTTGTTTTTTGGGGTTTTTGTTTTGTTTTGTTTTGTTGGTGTAGGGGGATGGTTTGGAAAAAGTACATGAACTGTTTGCAAAACAGTCTGTCTTGAACTGTCAGAAGAGCATCCTGTCTTAGACTGACAAAGCATCATCTGGCTGTCACAGGGGGTTTGAGGGAAAAGTGCTTTGGCCTTGTCTGGGTACAAATTATATATTTTAGTTAGTGATGGTGAAGTTGCTGAAGTTTTCATTGACTCTGTTACTTTATTTTATGTTTACTTTATTTCATGTTTTACTGTTGATTTAATGTGGATTTTTTTTTCAGGGCATCCTGTAGCTTGGGCTGGACTTGTGGGGTGATGTTGCCAAAGATGGCCTTGGGGTCATGGTTTATTCTTTTTCAATCCTCGCATTTCAAATTGCCATTTTCAAATAGATATTGACCCTGTGCTAGTGACCAACAGGTTGGATGTATGGATGCTCTTCTCAACACCAACTCAGAACCATGGGCTTTGCTTTGTTTTGTGTTTTGCTTTGTTTGTTTGTTTGTTTGTTTGTTTCTGGTGCCAGGAATTGAACTTGGGCCCTCACATATGCTATGAAATTATAGTGCTTTAATGGTTCCTCTGCAGTAAGCAGATTAGAATTTCCCTTTGTTCCATACCATATTTTCTAATCACTGTATATATACCCCAACGTGTCAAAACATATGGAATGTTGGTACATTCTAATATTAACAGCTAGGTCTGACAAACTTTTGGGAATACTTGGCCCATTCTAACTCCCAAGACCTGAACAAAGTTAACAGTCAGACATAGGCTTCAGGTTTGAAATTTTGGCTACTACTTATTCTGCACTCTTTTAAACAGGTCACGGATTTTGTGAGTTTTTCTCTTTTTCATGAATGAATTAATTAATTTTACATCCCAGTCACAGCCCCCTCCCACTCTCCTCCCAGTCCCATCTCCCACCTCCTCTTTCTCATCCCCCTCCCCTTCTCTGAGTACCCCCAGATACCAACCCACCCTAGCACATCAAGTCAAATCAGGACTAAGTGCGTCTTCTCCCACTGAGGCCAAACAAGGCAGCCAGCTAGGGTAAAGAAATCCAAAGGCAGGCATCACAGTCAGAGTCAGAGATGTCTCCCCACTCTACCCCTGCTCCAATCATTAGGGGACCCACATGAGGACCAAGCTGCACATCTGCTACATTTGTAGGGGGCCCTAGGTCCAGACTATGTATGCTCTTTGATTGGTGGTTCAGTCTCTGTGAGCCCCCTTCATGGGTCCAGGTTAGTTGGCTCTGTATCTCTTCTTGTCGTGTCCTAGGCCCTTCAGGTTCCTCCAATCCTGCCCTCCACCTCCGACTCTTGCACAAGACTCCCTGAGCTCTGACTAATGTTTGGCTGTGGGTCTCTTCATCTGTTTCCATCAGTTGATAGTTGAAGCCTCTCAGAAGATAGTTATGCTAGGCTCCTGTCTGCAAGCATAACAGAGTATCATTAATAGTGTTAGGAGTTGGCTCTTTTCCTATGCGATGAGTCTAAAGTTGAGCCAGCCATTAGTTGGTCGTTGCCTCAATCTCTGCTCCATCTTTAATCCTGCATATCTTGTAGTTTGAAGGTTTGTGGGTGTGTTGGTGTTCCTCTCCCTCCACTGTAGTCCTACCTTGTTACAGGAGATGGCCACTTCAAGCTCCATATCTCCTAGGAGTCTCAGCTAGAGTCACTCTCAAATCTTCCCAAGAACTTCTTCCATCCCAGTTCTTTGGCTTGTTCCAGAGATGTCCCCTCTACTGATTTCCCTTCTCTCTCCCAGATCTCTCATCCCCCAACCCCACTTCCCCTCCACATCTGATCCTTACCCTAGTGCCTCTCCTCATTACACCCCCTCCCCACCCAGTTCCCTCTCTCAATCCACTTCTGATGTCTATTTTATTTCTCCTTCTGAGTTAGATTCAAGCATTCTCCCTTGAGCCCTCCTTGTTATTTCACTGTTTAGGGACTGTGGATTGTATCATGGTTTTCCTGTACTTTATGGCTAATATCCACTTATAAGTGAGTACATACTATGTTTACCTTTCTGGGTCCGGGTTACCTCACTAAGGATGATATTTTATAGTTCCATCCATTTGCCTACAAATTTCATGATGTTGATGTTTTTACTAGCTAAGTAGTATTCCATTGTGTAAGTACCACATTATATTTATCCATTCTTCAGTTGAGGGACATCTAGGTTGTTTCTAGTTTCTGGCTATTATGAATAAAGCTGTTATAAGCATAGTTGAGCATGTGTCTTTGGAGCATCTTTTGGGAATATTTCCAGGAGTTATATAGCTGGATCCTGAGGTATGACTATTTCCAATTTTTCTGAGAAACTGTTAAATTGTTTCTCAAAGTGGTCTTACAAGTTTGCACTCCTGCTAGCAATGGAGGGGTGTTCCCCTTGCTCCACATCCTCATCAGCATGTGCTGTCGCTTGAGTTTTTGATCTTTAAGATCATTCTGACAGGTGTAGAATGACACCTCAGAGTTGTTTTGATTTCCATCTCCCTGATGACTAAAGATATTAAACATTTCTTTAAGTGCTTCTTGGACATTAGATATTACTCTGTTGAAAATTCTGTTTAGCTCTGTACCATTTTTAATTGGGTTATTTGGTTTGTTGGTATCTAATTTCTTGAGTTCTTTATATATTTTGGATATTAGCTCTCTGTCAGATGTAAGGCTTGTGAAGATCTTTTCCCATTCTGTAGGCTGCTGTTTTGTCCTATTGATGTTGTTCTTAGCTGTGAAAAAGCTTTTCAGTTTCACGATGTCCCATTTATTAATTGTTGAACTTGGTGCCTGAACTGTTGGTGTCCTGTTCAGGAAGTTGCCTCCTGTACCAATGCAATCAGGGCTCTTTCTCACTTTCTCTTCCTTTAGATTTAATGTATCTGTTTTTTGTTAAGGTCTTTGATCTACTTGGACTTGAGTTTTGTGCAGGGTGGTAAATTTTGTGTTTTATCTATGTGGAAGAAAGAAATGTTGGGCATGCTTATATGAGGTAGCTTCTATGATCTCTCAGAACCTTTCCAGTGCTATTGGATGTAAAGGCTTCTGGGTTGGGCTGGGATTAAACAGAAGGTAAAATCAAGAGGACTGTGCTCCTAGACTACATGTCTGTATGTCCATCTGCTACTCTGTCCTCACATCTTAGGATATTCTCAGGAAAATGCCACCTGACGAAAAGAGACCTGTATTGCTGTATTGGTGAATTAATAGACCATATGATTCCATCATTACTTTCATCTGTGTGCTTATTGGCCGAGAAGCAATGAGGTCTGTCTTCTCTACCAGACTAGCTAATCTTCCAAAATATTAGCCAGATCATTTGTTCCAGTAGGAATAAGGCCTGTCAAGGATGGAGGATTCCATAGATACTCATTATGTATACAGAGGAATGAAAGGATGTTTTACTTGCATGTGAGTTTTGCCTCAAAACATTTCTGTCCTCTGATCATTTAGAATTTTTCACATTACATATTTCAGGTTATAAGCCCCCAATTTAATTCCCAGATCCCTTGACTTTTGAAGGACAGTAAGGATATTCGTCTCAGTGCTAAACTAGAGATAGCTTTTCTTCTAAGAGTGGTACAGCAAACAGTTTACAATGGAAATTTCTCATATAATTGCAGGAAAAGCAGCTTTTCTATACCACCGTGATAAAGAAAAATCCCTTTCCTTGTTTGAGTGAAATTTAGTGATATTGGCTTCTGAATTTTGGAAAGACATCAGCATGCCCCTGTGGTTGTAGTTACATCATCCGTCTTCAGGTGAAGCTATTCAATGCTACTGTCACTTGAAATGCCTTTTCTGAGAGTTTCTGACACAGGACAGATACCATTCCTCCTGCTTGACTCTTATAAAGTAACCAGAAGCATATTTTGTCTTAAGATTCTTAAGGAAGTGAAAATATGAAAGCTTACATTTAGAAAAGTGTCATTAAACCTGACCCCTGGAAGACAGTACCGGCCAAGGTACTTTTGAAGGCAAGGCCTGCTACTGCTTTCAAAAAAATGTTTGCAATGTGGGTGGAAAAGGGCTTGTGAAGCATATGG
Organism: Mus minutoides; assembly: GCA_902729485.2. Taxonomy (NCBI): domain Eukaryota; kingdom Metazoa; phylum Chordata; class Mammalia; order Rodentia; family Muridae; genus Mus; species Mus minutoides. The sequence continues at coordinate 1,190,115 of LR749917.1, forward strand.
TGTTCTGTCCTTCCTTTCAAAAGCCCTGTGGATTTGACAAGGCTGTGGGTGGGATCCCGTGGTCCTCTGCTTCATAGCCTGGCATGGCTGTAAGGGCTTCTCTCCTTCCTCAGGTTTTCTGACTATCCTTTTTCTCCATCTTTTCCCTTCCTGCTTTCTGGCTGGATCCACCATAGGAATGCTTTGGGGTAACTATGATTTTTGTTTTCGCTTTGTTTTGTTTTTTTAAGTAGAAGGTTTCGGGGACTAGGTGGGAGGTGGGAGAAACTGGAAAGAAATTGGGGAAGACAGAGCTGACTCAATGAGAAAGGAATGTTGAGTTTATATGAATGGCATGTTTCCATTGAGAGCCAAAAGCTAAAAACTGAGCAGTTTCCAAGCCTTCTTGGGAAGTGACCATTCCCGTTGGTTTGGGTAGGATTTGGCCTATATGTTTCTCTTACATATTTTAGTCAGATGTGCTTAAAAGGTAAAATAATTTATTAAACATGCCAGAGCTTTTAGATGTGAAATCTGTATTAAAATATAAATATTTGGGTTACCTTTCAAAATGGCATGTAGGTCATCACCTTTGACAAACCAGGGAACTTAGAATTATACTGGTATAAAGTCAACATGAAGGGTTAATTCATTGACTTCATGCCTTTTGTCAAAAGGAAACTATGACTTCCCTGAGTCTGGGCATAGCAGGGCCAGTTGCACGCTAAATCAGGTGATCTCCATCTGATGTTCTTGGGTCCCCTCTCCAGTGAGTGTTAACACCATAGTCATCTGGGACACTGTGAGGAAAGAAGCAAGCCTGGTCTCACTATTTTGAGTCTTATTTCCCAGTATGTATGTGTTTTTACAAATTGTAGCTGTTTGAGTTGAATACAAAGATCTCAGGGGATGAGCAGGGAGGGAAGAAAGAGATCTTCATTAAGAGCAAACATTTTTTGAGATGCTGCATAACAAGCATCATTACCCATAAGACCAGGAGAAAGGTGGGTGTGGCCTACAACTTGGGCCCACTCCAACTGAGTAGTTCTCTGAAGCCCATGGCTAGGTACAGAGTTTCTGAAATGGAAATGAATGCAGCAAAGGCCAGCCACACGTAATTGGAGTGTAGGTTCTGGCAAGATGCCTACACACATGCTTTTTCTGAAGTGGCAGCCTAGCCAGCGAGAGTAGTGTGTTCCCTACCAGTCTTTACTCTTCTATTCTCCCCACACTGATGAGCTGGGAGAAGTAACAAGCCTAGACTTCTGGATCAAGTTCCCCAATAAGATGTGCTCTCAACTGTTCTCTTTCCGGCCAACAAATATTCTAAAAACCTGCTATGGGAAAGGACTGATCTAGGCTCAGTAGAGATCCACAGTGGGCTCCTGATCATGGTATCTACTTGATGTTATTCCTTTTTTTATTTAGCAGTTTGGTATTATATTGCATTAAATTCACCACTAGAGACATGAGGCAATTATTGATATATGTGCGCAGAAGTCTGTGTGTGCCTGTGTGTTCCTCTATGTGTACACACAGACACCCCCTTTTTTATATGCTCACAGCCAATGGAAAGTAAATACAATGGAAATTGAAAATGCCTTAAATAGAAAATGCACTTATTACAGTTATGGGCATCTTATCAACTTAATAGCATATTATTAATACTGCAAAGTATTAATCCTTTACCCTCAGGATTTTGTGGGTGACTAGCACCACTGACTGCCTAGCCTTGCAAGAGAGTTTCTCTCTGTATAGTATTAGGCTATGGGGGAATATCCCAACTTGACATAATTTCTATTTAATACAACTCATTGTTTTACAGTCTGAAGATGTAAAACCATAAGTTGAACAGTTGTGAGCACATGGCTGTGCATATATGGGCATATGCACATTGATGTGTGACCAAGTACAACCAGAGAGTGATCTGAGACCCCTGAAGCATCTTTGGATTGCCCCTGATAAGCTCTACACCGACCTGGTTTTTGGCCTCTTGTCTACTCTCTTCTCTGCATTTATTCTGTTGTTATTAATGCAATAGTGTGGCTTCCACTTCTGTTTATCCCCTCTCCAAATGACTCCCTGGGGTCCTCTCTCTACAGAACCAACAAGGGGCGGGATATCAAGACCATCAAATCTCTGAGGGTACTTCGAGTTCTGCGGCCACTGAAAACCATCAAGCGCTTGCCCAAGCTGAAGGTAATGTTTCCAGAGATTTCCCATCCAATACCTTTCTTTCATCTTCTCCCTTTAGCTACAGCTGGCTAGCCTTTGCATAGTCCATTCTTAGAATATCCCCCTTTTCTCTCTTGGGGATTGATTTTTTTTTTCATCTATTGAAGCCAAGGTCTTTGTTTCAAAGGAAAGTAACTAACGTCCCAAGAAACTCACAGGTGAGATTCTCCTTCAATCCAGACCCAGTTAGTTTTATCCTCCCTTGAGTGACCTGTCATCCAGGAAGAAGACTATATGGCTTTGTCATGGAATGTCCTGTGTCATTAAAGAAGAAGTCACAGAAGCCCTCTGTATTAGCGGTCTGTGTGCTAGGGTATTTTCCCTCAGTAATAATTTTAGAAAAGTATCATAGCACACAAATATTTCATATTTTTGAGATACAAGCAGGTAACCTAAGGACACATAGTCTATTAATGGCAGAAACAGAAAAGAAATGGAGAAGTGAGTTACCCTGGATAAACTTCTTATTGCCATGGCCTGGACAAAAATAGATATCTTTTCCATAGGGGTTGCTCTCCATTCAAGCTTGGCACCTTACCTAGCTCAGCCTCCTCTCCTTTCCTCTCCATGAATTGTGGTTAATAGATTCTGAAGCTCCATGGGAGAAAATATCCTCCCCTTCTTGAATTCTTGAGGACCCCCAGCTTCCAGTGCAGAGCCTCGCAATCTGATTCTAGTAGTCCAGGCCACCCAGCCAGTAGAGCAAGGCCCAGCCCCAACCCCCGGCCTCCAGCCCCCATTCCCCCATCCCAATCCTCCTGGGGTATACAAGGATGCTTCCTAGGAATCAGATTTCATTATCCATTTGCAGCATCCATGAGCCTAGCATAGGACTTCTCAAAGAGTGGCCATAGACCACCCTTGTCTGAACAATTAAAAGCTTCCTAAAATGCACCTGTCTGTCCACATCAGCACCACTGAGCCAGATTGTGAGAGGGGGCCTAAACTCTGGCTCTTAAACCTGATCAGTATATACTCCATAGTGTAGGGACTGGTCATGAAAAAGAACCTGCATGAGTACTAGGTCCAGCTCAAGGATTTTGGAGTGACTCAGAGCAGGATACCTATTCTTAGAATTTCTTGCACCCAGAAAATGGAGATCTGTATACTCTACATTTGTAGTATAGACAAGAGAGCTGCCATGTGCCAAAAACCCAACAGTTACTCTGGGAGGTGGACTACTCTCTGCATGCTGAGGAAGACAACGCTATGAGCTTATTTTTCCTGCTGTCCAGAATTCTCATCATGTCCTGAGTTCCCTTAATTGATAATGTATGACATCTGTTCCAAGGACAGCACACAACTGTCCTGGTCTCAAATCATCACTTCTGCTTCCAATCTGTGATCTGCAGAGAGGAAGCAGAACAGAGTAGGGTAGGGTAGGGTAGGGTAGGGAAGGCAGCTGGAATGGAAGGGGAAGGGAAGGGAGTGAAGTGAAAGGAGGGAAGGGTAGGAAAAGGGGGAATAAACGGGAAGGGGAGGGGTGAAAAGGAGAGAGGAGGGAAGGGGAGGGGAGGGGAGAAGGGAAGAAGGAAGGGACAGGTCACTTCTAAAGGGATCCAGACTAGCTCTGAGATGGTTTTGTTTCATGCCACGTAGATTCCCAGGGGTAACTTGGTCTTCCTCCCTTGCTTTCCATATCCCCCTCCTGGATCATGACATTCTATGGTGTCATATCTCCCTGACCACCCTCCCACTAACCAGCCACTGACTTAGGCATATCAATCACCACTCCCATGTGCTCCATCTGGGGCTCCAAATGTGAACTTCAGCGCAAGTTCCCATGGGAACAGAGGAACAGCTTGATGGGAATAGTCCACCCCCAAAGAATGTGGCCGTGGCCTTCATTATTTCTTTTAAACTGGAAACCACTGGCTCCTCTCTTTGCTAATGAACAAACAAAGCCAGACATGAAATGACATAAGTGTCTCTGATCATTCCACAAGTCTGTTGTGTTGCTCCCCTTCTCTGCAATGTTAAACTAATTGATCCAGACATACTATACCATAGCAACCACACAATTGCAGTACCCTTGTGAGCTAAACCCCAAAGCCCAAAAAATAACCTTAAAAAGGCCTTAAATGTGTCAAACACTCATGAAATTCCTCGTGGCATTGGAAATAGAAGGGAAGTCTCTGGAGACCCTCTGCTTTTGCATGTAAGCAGAAACCCCTGTTTCTATCTACCCAGCATCATCCGCAATACAGAGAGACTCCAATCTGTCCTGGAGTGAATGTTGACCTTCCTCCTGCAGGCAATGAGTGTTCAACTAGAGGGCATCAGCATGAAATGAAAGAGCCTGATGTAGTTGGAGCTAATATAGGAATTATGATAAAATACTGAAGTGATCAAAGGTACTAGCATGTGATAGCCCTTTGATTCATTTAGAAAGGGAAAAGAGAGGATGGTACATAATCAGTATGTAAATAAATCTGTCACCAATAGGTTCAAAGTAAAGAAAAAGCTGTTTAATGGGTAAAGTGGTCTAAATGATCTTCCGAGTGCCCTCTAGCATTACATTTCTGGGTTTTATACTGAGTGCCTCCACAACGAAACCCCTCCATTACTTTATACCATCTTGCTTAGGCTTCATGCTTTATATTAACTTTAAGATTTAGAGATGGTGTCTTCTTCCAGGGCAGGTCCTTGCCACTATGACCAGCTTGAGAGTGAACTCTTAACCCCATGAGTATCTCTGCTCAGAGGGGAGAGAGCTCCTGGGACAGTTTCTTAATCTGCTGGGTGGTGGTATGGCCCTACCTCAGCTCTGGGCATATGAGTATTCTGTCACAGGACTGACATGAGAGCCTTTGCTGTCATCCACAGGCTGTGTTTGACTGCGTGGTGACCTCCTTGAAGAATGTCTTCAACATACTCATTGTCTACAAGCTCTTTATGTTCATCTTTGCCGTCATCGCTGTTCAGCTATTCAAAGGAAAGTTCTTTTATTGCACTGACAGTTCCAAGGACACAGAGAAGGAGTGCATGTAAGAGCCACTGCTATACACCTCTCATTGCTAAGGGTGTCCTGACAAATCCCTTTCTACCTTCCATGTGTAGACTGGGTCTCCTTTCTCTCTTAACTTTTTTCCCATTGAGTTATAAAACAGGAAGAATTATAAAATGAATAGATATTTGTTGAACTCCTTTACTGTATCAGATATGGTAAGAGACACTTTGCCTTAACCCTTACGTTTTAAGTCTTTCTGATGATCTACTAAAAGGAGTTTTATTTATATTTTATAAGTATAGACGAGGACACTCAAAATTTAGGTTGTCCAAACAAAGGGTTAGCACTCTGGTATCAGAATTCATCCTACATCTGTTGGGCCCCAAGGACCAATTTTATTCCATGTTGATATTTAATAAAACTTGCCCTTCCTTGTGATGGTCACTGTTACCCCGGCATTCTTAAAGTGTATAAGAATGGTTGACTGTTCCACACACTCACCTTAAAAGCACTATTTCATTTCTATTTTGGTTTCAGAGGCAACTATGTAGACCACGAGAAAAACAAGATGGAGGTGAAGGGCCGGGAATGGAAGCGTCATGAATTCCATTATGACAATATCATCTGGGCCCTGCTCACCCTCTTCACTGTCTCCACGGGGGAAGGATGGCCTCAGTAAGTGATGGGGTGGGCTTGCTATGTGTCTTGCTGGCTGAGATGGGACTGGATGGGTGCCTTGAAAAGCTGATTCAAGATGAACAAGGCTAACCCTTTGTTCTTCTACCAGGCAAAGTAAGTGGTTGTGAGTGGGCGAGAAAGGCAGAAAAGAGAAAAAATAAAAACCCTTCAGACAAAGATGGAGAGGGGGGAGACAAAGTCAGGATAATATCATCTGAAACTCTTTGTTTTTGTTTATTTGTTTGTTTTGTTAATCTTTGATTTGGGTGGAGCCCTCTGATTTACAGAACAAATGAGTTTTCACAACTTTCTATCCCTCAGGAGAATCCATGAGGGCTCTTTTAAATGGATTTATTCTTAAGGTTGGTGCTATACTTGAGAGCTCAAAGATGGTGGGATCTGGCAGACCACAGAGATGTTGTCTAACACTAGACCCCTTTAGAAGGATGCAGGCTTTTATGATGTCCACATACAGGATGATGGATTTTTTTTTAAAAAGACTTAGCAACAAGTAAGGCACCATTAGTTGGTGGGAGAAAACCAAGTGGCACTAGAAGTCTGTTGGCATTGAACATGACAACCTAACTAAAAGAGGATAGCAATCTGTTGCTTAGGAGCAGAATGAAGATGGAATGTAGGCTCCAAATGGCAGTAGTATTTTTTCTTTATGAACTTTGTTATGGTAACCTCAGATCAGCAGAGGATTGGAAAAAGTCAGAGAAGTCATATCAAGAGCTATAAAAGGTGACCCATCTCCTAACAAAGCCATGGATGTCATGTGTCTTCTGTACCTTCTCTTTTGGTCCCCACAGGGTTCTGCAGCACTCTGTAGATGTGACAGAGGAGGACAGAGGCCCAAGTCGCAGCAACCGCATGGAGATGTCCATCTTTTATGTGGTCTACTTTGTGGTCTTCCCTTTCTTCTTTGTCAATATCTTCGTGGCTCTCATTATCATCACCTTCCAGGAGCAAGGTGACAAGATGATGGAGGAGTGTAGCCTGGAGAAGAATGAGGTAACAATAGATATAGTTAAGGGACAGCAGGGGGAGCATCAGAAAAGAATCAGGACCAGCATGCTTAGAGGGAGAGACTGCATTTTCTAACTTTACAATAGCATTAAAGCTATGAAGTCTTGGATGTGAAACTCTGTGGGTGGGAACACTTTTTCAAATATAAGGACCCAAGTTTGAATCCTCAGCATCCACATAAAAAGCTGGGCTGGTGAGATAGCTCTGTGGTTAAAAGTACCCGCTGCCAAGCCTGATGATATGAGTTAAGTCTCTGGGGCCCTCCTGATAGGAGAGCACCAACTCCCACAAGTTGTCCTCTAATCTTTGCATGTGAGTTATAGTATAGGGCATACTCACAACTTTTTATTTTGTTCAAAAGCTGGGCATGGCTGCATGTGCCTATAGTCCCAACAGGGAAACAGGTAAATTCTGAGAACTTCCTGGCCAATCAGTGAATGATGAGCTTCTGGTTCAGTAAAAGATCCCAGTTCAGGGCAGTAATGCAATAGAAGAAGATGCCATGACCTTCTCTGTCCAGCATGTGTGTGCACAAACATGCATGCCTGTACACTCACATGCACATATATCACATACAGACAAGGCATAAAAATATACACAAAAATAAACTTACAATTTCTACCCTTATATGTGATAGCCTAGAAGGAAAAAAATATGTGCTAGAGTTGCAGCATTAAGACATTTGCTTATGTCCCTTGCTCTCATGGCATCTGTGTTTCTAATGACAGGGAATATATTTTATTATGTGCTCCTCCAACACATGCGTAGGTTTGGAATATTATTAGTTTCATGGTTGGGTTTGTTTTTTAACAAAGGAGCTGAATTAGAAATGGTCATAGATTATAAGATACATTGGCAGATGCAGGTTGAACACCTCTACTATAAAAGTCCAAATGCTTACAAATCCAAAAACAGTTTTAAATGATACGATATGGCAAGTAGAAAATTCCATACCATGAAACTTTGTTTAATGTACAAGATTAATAAAATATCATATAAATTACCCTTAGGCTATGTGGGCGAGACACATATGAAATATTAATGAATTTTGTGCTAAGCTGAGCATCCTGCCTTCAAACTATCTCATTACATTTGTGTAAATATTAACAACTCGGAAACAAATCTGGTATCACAAACCACTCTGGTCCCACATAGTACAGATATGGGATTCTTATGCAGTAGATTGATAGCTATAACTATGGGCACTAGAGGAAAGTTTCCACCTAAAATCTCAGCCTTATATGGTATAAGATGACTTTCAACCTATGTGACAGGATACCTTCCAGGTGCCTCCAGATAGGTAAGGTGACATCTTGCCTATAGTTTTGTTCAGATGGTCCCTATTGCTGCTTTATGACTATGTAGCTCTTTCTTTTATCCTTATCCCTTCTTTCCTGGCCATCTTAATAGCACCCATGCAAGATTAAGGGAGGTTGAGCTAATTCTAATAACCTTGACTTTCTGCAGCGGGCATGCATCGACTTCGCCATTAGTGCCAAACCTCTCACCCGCTACATGCCACAGAACAGGCACACCTTCCAGTACCGTGTGTGGCACTTTGTAGTCTCGCCATCCTTTGAGTATACCATCATGGCCATGATTGCCTTGAACACTGTTGTACTGATGATGAAGGTGAGAAGTCATTCTGTTTGTGCAGTGCCTGGGAAATCACTTCACCTTACTAGCTTACCACGTTTACCTGATCTTGCATCCTGGAGTCTCTCTGATCTTACCTAGTTCAGTAACCTAGCCCCCGAATTTCTGGGTAGGTGTAGGGTTATAGAATAAAATGCAGAGTAACAGAGTAGCAGTTAGGGACTCTCAGGAACAAAGGATGTCAATAGGGTCCACCTTTGACATTGTGGAGTCTAAAGGAGTACTGAAGTTAATGTGAGCCTGATCATATTTAATGCTAAGTGCAAAACACCTAATTCTGGAAAGCGCTTCTTTTAGTCTGGGTATGAAGGTTATGTTTGCTATTAAGGTATCCTGGGTGGGACATGGGATTTGTGTTTTGCTACATAATATGCATGCATTGAAGTGTCCTACCAGGTCAAGGTGAGAGCCAGACCTGGCATGTATATTCCACCACATACACATATGCCTTAAGGCTTTGACTTATTCTTTTTTTCTCCCTCCTGGCAGTACTACTCCGCTCCTTGCACCTATGAGCTCGCCCTAAAGTACCTGAACATCGCCTTCACTATGGTGTTTTCCCTGGAATGTGTCCTAAAGGTCATCGCTTTCGGCTTCCTGGTATGTCTGTCCCAGCATCAGCTTCTCTTCCTTTGGGGTACATGGAGGTTACTGCTGTTCAAGAATGGTTCACCCTTTTGCCCATCTAACAGAGAGTTAAAACAGGCTGCCATGTGAGTAGAGTAGGAGAAAAGGCAAAGGAAGCCACTTGCTTATCGCCATACTGATCTAACTATGCCAGTCCTACTGAATTTTGTCAGCCATAGGGCAGCCATCAATGGACTTTACTAGAACTACAATTGACACATAAAAAAAAATAAGATAAAAATTAGATTAGCGGGCTGGAGAGATGTCTCAGCGGTTAAGAGCACTGCCTGATTTCTCTTCCAGAGGTCCTGAGTTCAAATCCCAACAACCACATGGTGGCTCACAACCATCTGTAATAAGCTCACAACCATCTGATGCTCTCTTCTGGTGTGTCTGAAGACACAGCTACAGTGTGTTCATATAAATGAAACAAATCTTTAAAAAATTCGATTAGCTAAATCTTGAGTTATTTACTGGTAATGTATTTACATATTGTATGATTTGAATGTGAAAATATCTTTCATCGCCTCAAACCAGAAAATAATAGATTTTAGTTATTAGTCTCCAGCCCATAAAGTATCACAAAGGGCACCTTCTGCCAATGAAAATAAATGTTTACTATTTATGCCCACAATGCCCAAGTACTTTTGGGGGTTCAGGGGTAGGTGGGTGAGGATTCTGGAATTGGCTTTGAGAGAGAGATTGTAATGGAAATTATTCTGGCATGAGCTCTTTTTTTTATTTCTCCTCGACTAGTAATTATCATTGTTTGACAAACTCTTGCATCTGTTCTCAAGACTGTTAACAAAACCTTCCCTTTGCCTCAGTGCGCTATACACAAAATCCATCCTTCCCTCTCCTCCTGCTTGCTTTATGGTGTGCTGTGTGGGTTCAGTGGGGTGCAGGTAAGCCCACTTGTCAACTGTTTCACACTTATTTAGGGCGTGCATTATCCTTTCCAGGGTAGACGGTCCAGGTCACTTTCCTAGCACACAGGGGAAAGTCTGCTGTAAATCAAAATGAGTGTTTCTGGTAGCAGCTGTAACAGGGCCTCTGGGCTGGGCTTGATAATTGTCATGTTGGTTGTGGAGGCTGTTTCCAGTCTCCCGGTTCTTTATCCAACCATTAATTTGATTATTTGGGGTGGAGAGTGGAAAGGAACCCATTGCAGGGGCTGCATTGTGGAATTCCTGACTCCCCTTTGAGTGTTTTGAGACTCAAGGAAATAAAAAGGTAAAAGGAAACTTCTATCAAACAAAGATGCCTTTATAAAATAGTCCAGCCCAAGTAGGCTGAAGTGAACGGGGGAGGGGGAGCCAGCACCAACATGGGGAAAGCTTCTCTATGAGTCTTGGTGTTGACATCGTCTGTGACTTAAGCCCCAATTACGTGTAATTATGGTGAATGCTGAATACATACTTACAGGCTTAACTAGACGATTCGGCCTTGAGCCCTGCCTCCTTCCCACCCTCATTCCTGTGTTTCATTCAAGGCCTGGAGTCATTCACACCAGAAAAGGCACCGTTACATTGGTTTGACATCTGAGGCTTTCAGAATGCCCCAACGTGTACTGTACAGTCAGATCTTCTCATTAACTCAGAAACAGGCAGAGCAGATACTGTTGCCATTGTTACAATTATCCTTCAAAAAACAAACAAAAAAAAAAACAAAAAAGGAAGTTCATAAGATGTGTAAAAGTTATATAATAAAATATAGAATGAGAAAGTGGGTGTAAATAAAATGGAACAAAAAGAGGAAATTGGGCTACCATACAGTGCTTTCTACATCCATTTTTTTTTTCTGTATAACAAGTGCATTAAATAGGCTTATTTATGTTCCTCTTTTATAGGTGAAATATAGCTCAGGGAAGATTAAGACTTGTTCAGAGTGATAGATAAATCAGGAGTTTGATCTTGGTCTATCTGACCTCAGAGTTGACAATAATCTACTAGTTTAATAAACAACTAGGGCATATTCCAAAATCCCCAGTGGATACCTCAAACTGAGGGTAATCTGATGTCTACATATTCTTTCATATATGGCTAAATGATGTGATGGGTTCTGAGAGCCACACTTATCATCATTTCTTTTCCTATTGATGTGATAAACAACACTCTGACACATGCAGCTTAAAAGATAAAATGGTTTATTCTGTTTCAAGAGTGCAGTCCAGTGTTCAGAAAGTCCAAGTGTTAGGTGCTTGAAGCCATGGGTCACATGACATTCACAATCAGGAAACAGAGAATGATGAATACATACATCTGATCAGGTCACTTTCTTTATATAGTAGTAACATGATTCCAGCAGGGTGGGTCTTCCCGCTCCATAACACAACCAGGTTAATCTTTCATAAGCATGCTCAGAAACCCATCTCCCAGATGATTCTAGTCTATCAAGTCAACGCTAACATTGTTAATCTGTTAATTATGTCAAATTAACACGAATATTGTTTGGTGATCTTGTCACTTTGTAAATATCAATATCATACAATGTATTTACAAACTGTAATAGCTCCATCACCAGATAGCATATTATGAGACCCACTGTGTATATAGTGTGTCATTAGAAGAAACATTATTATGAGGTCTTTGACTGAAATGTGTTTTGTCCTCTCAAGTTAAGAGTTTTCACTTAAAGAAAGCATTTCAGATCTTCTCTTTAGCATTCTATAATTTTTCACTTAATATTTTGGATTGTAAGTAACTAAGATCATAGAAAATGAGACTATAAATAAAATAGAAGATTACTGTAGTGCACAATGTGGGATGTGCCATTGTAAGGCATCCTTAATTGGAATTCAAGGCTTCTTATCCTCTAAAATGAGGAAATTCATCTCTGGATGGAGAATAGGAGAGCCTTGAAATTTGGGGACCTTCAGGGCCCCACTTGGCTCCCTTATTAGTGAGTTAAGTGCTGGAAGGTGAACTTGTTCACAAAGTTGAGTACATCTGTTTTCTCTCTCTCTCTCTCTCTCTCTCTCTCTCTCTCTCTCTCTCTCTCTCTCTCTCTCTCTCTCTCTCTCTCTCTCTCCAGAATATATGTGGCTCTGCAATGAGATCTCCCTAAACCTTAGTTTTCCCACACAATCTTTAGGATAATAATAGCTGTCTTACAATCTTCAATATGTGATACTCATTAAACAAAGCTTCCTTCTGCACAATCCTTTCTCTGTGGCATAGCTTCTCTGTTATGGCTAAGCCTTCTATTCAGTACTCTATAAACTTGGGACATTTGGCACTACCTAACCTTCAGACCTACAAGAAGGACAAATAAGCAGAAAGAATATCAAGGATCTGGAACAGAGGATAAAGATCATGTGATGATAAATGTAAGAGTAGGTCAGAGGACGTTTTGGTGTCATCCTCAAAACTGATGATGGTACCTGGTATCAAGGGGAAAGCCAAGTGGACATTTTGGAGGAGTGGGTATCCTGTTTTAAAGAATGTAGCCCAAGGTATGTGCTATCTGAGATTGGATGGACACATCATACATTCTGAAGCAAGTGGAGTTATCTGGTTGGTGGACTCTCTGGGTCTTTTATATGTCCACCATATCATACTCAATCAATCTCCTCATTTATATATAAAACACTTAATTACTCTTATGATATAACAGAGCAGAAAAAAGGTTGGGGGAGCTGGAGTCTATTCATCCTACTGTCAATCATCTGTTCTGAAAAGACAACTTTGCGGCTGTCTGTAACCTTTAGTTTTATTGAAGCCAGTCCTCTTGAAGCAATAAAAATAATTAAGAAGTTAAAGTTGTATGATGCTTAATGTTTAATGGCTGTGTACTTATCCCAATTCCCTAAAGTATATACATTACAAGTGTAAAGCTCTTACTTTGTTGATCAAACTCAGTAGCATGGGTAAAAACAAATGTTTGCTAATTTAAAAAAAAAAAAAAACCTTTCTTATGGGACTTTTTGTGACAGATTCAAAAACATGGTCTACAAATAGTTGTGGAACTGTTTTAAAAAATGAGGAGTTCCCAAATTAGTAAAGAAGAAACAGAATTTCGGGTTAGAAACAGGAAACTGAATGAGTTAGAATGAACTTATTCATGAATTGACAAGTTTTAATTCCAAGTGACAGAGTTATATAATGAAAGATTTTTTTCTTTCTTTCCTTATAATGTTTGTGTTATTGAATGCACATGGCAGAACTATTTCCGAGATACCTGGAACATCTTTGACTTCATCACGGTGATCGGCAGTATCACAGAAATTATCCTGACAGACAGCAAGGTGAATGACTCACAAGATCATGGTAGTTAAGCTGTATCCTGGTGTAGTGTTTAAAAAACATCTTCTCCACATACACTCCATTTATAACCCATCCAATCAAACAGGTCCCCTTTGTGTTGGAAGTCCACTTCATCCTTCCTGAGCAATTACCAAAGAATATAAACTTGGGGATAGTGATAATCCTCATAGAAGCATTAGGTATATTTGCATGACTCACATAGAAGATATCTAATGGCGTAAGTGCAATAGAGGTGTTGGAAGAAAGCTAATATTGGGTGTTTGGCTGAATTCTCCAAAGAGAAACACAGTGTCTTTAACCTCTAAGTTGTTAGACCTAAAGTGTTTCTCTAAACTAGTTCATCCTAAAGATCATGTGGAGAGCTTTATTGTAATTATTGAATACTAGAACGCCATTGTGTTGAGGGGATTAGGAGCCTGCTCTTTAGGAATCTAAGTACAGAATTTAGAGCATTTGGAGAAATTGGGGAAGCCAGTTTTCCTCTCCTGTGTGCTGGCGTACTCCTCAAACCCATCTATCTACCTAGGACTCGAGGAGCTCAGCTGAGTGGCTTAGAGGGAGACTCACTGGGTGCCCCTCAACAGGAGTTAGGTTAACTGCAAAAAGACAGAGCCTGCCATCTATTTTGTGATCTGAATAAGGAATAAATGTGAAAATGCCAGTGCTTAGATCTTTCTAAATGAGCATATTGTCACTAATTACATGTTTCCTTTTGGTCCACCAGCTGGTGAACACCAGTGGCTTCAATATGAGCTTTCTGAAGCTCTTCCGAGCTGCACGGCTCATAAAGCTTCTGAGACAGGGCTACACCATCCGAATCTTACTGTGGACCTTCGTGCAGTCCTTCAAGGTAAGAGGCTCCCCGAGGGTGGAGCACCGCAGGCCAGACAACACTGCAGCGGCATCCTCCCCCTGGTTCCTTCACCTCTAGGAAGGAATGTGTAAACTTGAAGTTCATTAGAAGCATAAATACAACAGTTCTTGATTGTAGCACAGGCTGGCTGGATAGTGATCAATTCACATATCTACATTACAGAATCTTATTCTGAAAAATAATGTAACAAGTCTTTTTTTTTTTCTCAGCACTGAGACAGGGATGGGCTTTTTGAATTATGTACTGTCCTTGAGTATTCTAAATCTCCTTGAGCAATCCTGCCCATACACAGTCAGCCTCCCATTGTCAGATGCCTTCAGTGTGTTCAGGAACTTGTCAGTGACTTTACTTCATGGAAAAGTTTTTCAGAGGACTTTTCAACTCATACTTCATAAAAAGATGATTCAAGTACAGTTTACCATGTCTTCAGTCTGGGCATCTCTTGAACTATTGAATGAATAGTATACTAATGGTGCGTGCATTTGCGCGCGCGCGCGCGCGCGCGCGCGCACACACACACACACACACACACACACACACACATACACACACACACACATACACATACACGCAATTCTTATAAAAGCTAGGAATGTTTGATCAAGTTATTACAGTATAGTTTCTTTTAAACATTTGGAGTAGGAAGATGATCTTGGACTGGAGACTTTGGGTAGTGAAGGAAGAACAAGGCCAAGCCAAATGGGTAGACTAGGGCATAGAGCATCAGTGCAGGCAGCGAAGAAGATGCCTCCTGATGCCAATCCTTGTGGAAATGCAGCCATTCCTTTCCTTATATCCTGGAACTCAGTGCTTTATGGGGGAGGAGCCTCCTCATTGGGTTTCAGGTGCATTTTAATTTGTCCTCTATTGAAGTGGAAACTTAAGGGTTCTTTGGAAAGTCGGTTGTGTCAGATAGTGTTTTGCTGGGTGCTGTCAGCTGATACAGACAGACATAGAGATTTGCTAAGACAGACTCATATGTTGAGACAAGACAGGTGGTGAGGGCCTGTGGAGGACACATGATATTTGGAGGGAGTACAAATAGGAACCAACAAAGAATGATAATGCATAGCTCTGCAATGCTTGTTGGTCTCACATCTTCACTGATCTTCACTTAGTTCACACACACACACACACACACACACACACACACGACAAAAACAACTTCTCTTGGGGTCCCTGTTGGTCCTAATTCTTCCTGCTGACTCATGCTTATTTGGCTGAGGCCTGGTTGTTTCTGCTAGGTCACGGCACCACTGCTGACTCATGTTTACTATCCAGGCAATATCAAACTAGACTGCGGGCATATTTGTGAAGTGTTTGCTAGTGGATGGAGCTGCTACTGCTATATCCTATAAACTGAACTGCTAATTTCCTGACAATGCAGGTGGGATTTGCTCCAAAAAACAATTTCTAAACAGGTCCACTTCCCCCCACCCCCATATTCTAATATCCTTTCTTTCTCACTGCCTCTGGTGAGTGATAGGCTAGAAGGGAGGTTAAACCATTTAAAACCCATCATTAAAAGTAGGCTCAGAAAAAATTTAAGCCTATACTCTATTCAAGTTATAAATAGTCCCTCTTGGGGCTCTTCATTTTGCTAACTCTGTTGATAAGCTCTGCCCTTGCTCCAGCCATCTGAAAGCCTTTGACTGGTCTCCTGGGACTCATGGTGTACACACTCATACAAGATTGAGACTCACAATGGTACTGGCTGCCTGGGAGCTTACTGAATGGTAAAGAAGAGGGAATTTCATGTCAGTACAAGGATCACCACACAACTATATTGG
Organism: Mus minutoides; assembly: GCA_902729485.2. Lineage (NCBI taxonomy): Eukaryota > Metazoa > Chordata > Mammalia > Rodentia > Muridae > Mus > Mus minutoides. Next base: position 1,206,198 of record LR749917.1, read on the forward strand.
TCCATTCTGCTCCAAACCTCAACTGTCCTGTGTCTATCTATCCCTGCCCCAGAATGTCAAGAGCAAGTCCTTGCCTTCTATTTTCCTAAATAAAAATGTTATCATCACAAGTGGCAGTAAGCATACACAATATAGATTTTTAAATTTTTGTCTCATGGATTCATTACAGTTTCATAATGGCTGACACTTAATAGGCTTTGGGGGGAATTTATGTGAAATACGATAAAATATTGAAAGGATTAAGCACTGGAAAATGGTGTTTCGTCATAAGATAAAAGATACTTCTAGGAATGGATAACAAGGAGCCTCTAGTTATTTAGCTTTGCCTCCAGATCCCCCCCCCCCACTATGAGTTATACATTAGATGCAGGGGTGAGGAGAGCAATGCAGAGACCTTGAAGCCAACACTTAGTTCTTCGTCTTTAATTTGGGTCACAGATGTTACGATGGTTAGTCTTCTTCATGTCAAGTGAAATGTCTCTCAAACTCAGAAAGTTTTGCTAGCCCTCTTTGGAGATAGGGGTCACATATCCATCAGAAGACTTGGGAGTATTTTTAAAAAGGAGAGACTACTCCAAACAGAACAGCTCTAGGGATCAGTGTCAGTCCTGCTTCAAACAGCCTCAGGGCTAGAGCTTCGACCTCGCCAATGTCTGCAGGAGCAGTGGTCTCCTTGAGGAATTATTATCTCTTGCTTCCCTTGCAGGCTCTTCCCTACGTCTGCCTTCTGATTGCCATGCTTTTCTTCATCTATGCCATCATTGGGATGCAGGTGAGTGGCCTGATGGGGCAGCAGCGGCCCACATTGTCTCTGGCAGAGTTGAGGATGATGTGTACAGTGTCACCTGACTAAGACACGTCTTCACCGTCTTGTTGCATTATGATCTTGGGAATTTCACATAGGCCAAGTGGTTCCCTAGGTCTTCAGGGTGGTCTGCTCTGGGGGATTCATATGAGGTTTTCCAATCATGCTGCTGACTTAGGAGTAGCTAGGCTTCCATGATAGAACTAAAGCAAAATGACATCACTGTTTTCAGAGAGAGGGACTCCCATTGCAACTAAAGTAAGGCTTGTTTCTGACAATCTCTGTTATTTGGACTTGACCAAAAAGAAGGCTAGATAGCTGTTCCCCCTATAAGCGAAGATACCAAATACATCTATGTTAAGTTTTAACTGCCTAAGTTCTCTAAGACTTGTTACTGCCATCCTAGGGAGCCCCAGAGCCATATTCCAACCAATTCCTGTTGTACAGGGCTTTGGAACTTGCTGGATAATTCCCTGGCCTACTCACATCCTCAAAATTTTTAGAACTTGATAGCAGATCAAGCTCTGTCCTGGATATTTGTGTGGCTAGCTAGAGGTTCACTGAGCCTCAAGAAGCCAAATGTTCTTTCTAAGAACAAGAATCATTTGGGGTAGATGACCTGCTTCCATAATCAATGAGCATGCATCCCCTAACCTATTTGATGGGGTCCACAGACTTTTTGATTGTCTAAAGAAGGCATCCTTTCTGACTTAAGGAGCTGCATAACTAACCCCCCTAAGAACTTTATCTGACAGTCCCCTGAGTCAGGAAGTCTGGGTGCCTCCTCTGTGGTATTAGCCACCTGGAGCCACTGTCTCAGTTTCCAAGCCCCCTGATCAGCTGTCTTGCCTAGATTCTTTCCAAAAGACCTCTTATTCTCCCTCTTCCTCTGGCCAGAGAGTATTCTCCAAAACCATAGCTAAATACATGAGGCCTGTGGAAAGGTTGTGGCTTTTCTTCTCTGAAGATCTTACGATATATATGTAAAATGATGTCAGTAGCATAAGAAACAATTGCCACAGAGCTTAATGCTCTCTTGATAACTTCAAGAACCTACGAACTCCCTCCAAACTTTACCTTAGAATTTACATAGTATCAAACCAGAAATTGAAAACTGGTTAAATTAAATTCAATATGTCTAAGTTTCTGTATGATAAAATAGCTTACCCTTTCATCTTTAAGCAAAATAAGATGGAATGATACTATCTTCAAGCCTACTGATAAGACTCATATTGATGCTAATACTTGGTATGACAGGTATGGTGCTTATTGTATGCCTATATGCAAACATACACATACATACAGACATACAAAGAGAAGGGGCAAGGCATATTAGTATAATCAGGAGTGATTGAGTTTCATTGTTTCCCCTGATATTTAACATGGTTAAGTAGCCTTTAACCTTATTCATATTCTCAGACAACAAGTTAAAAAGCTGATATTGAAACCTAGCTGTGCCTCTTCACAGCCCAGTTCTTAACACTACACCTTTTTTTCATCCCATCAGAGGAGCAAATGCAAGGACTTTTTTGACTTGTCAGTAGGAAATGGAGACTGCTTTTCCACAAAGACACAATCGCCTTTGCCAGTGTGGCTTGCTTTAGCTGGCTATTCCCAGCCTAGTCTGTCACAGAGAGGCAGAAACATGTACAAATTATGCACATTCCAGAGTGTGTTACATATCCAATGCAGTCATCACAAAACAGAAAAATTCGGGTGGTTTGAATGAAAATGGGCCCCATAGGTCCATAGAGAGTGGTACTACTAGAAGGTATTGTCTAGTTGTGTGAAGTGTGTCAGAGTAGGGGTGGTCTGTACGCATTGAGGTGGCAAAAGTTCAAGGCAGTTCCCTTCCGGCTGACTGCAATCTAGATGTACAACTCTCAGCTCCTTCTCTAGCACCACGGCTGCCTACACACCACGTTTCCCTCCATGTGGAGTCCATAATGGACTAAACATCTTAACTGTAAGCTAGCCCAAATTAAATATTTTCCTTTATAAGAGTTGCCAAAGTTGGGATGTTTCCTCACAGCAACAGAAACCCAAACTAGGGAAAAGAAGTTGGAATGGGGTATTGCTGTGGTAGACCTGATCATGCTTTCATTTGGAGAAATGTGGCCTTTGGATTTGAAAAGCATTTGAATGCTTTAAGTGGGGCTTAAAGGGTCTTCCTAGTAGAACATGGAAGATAGTGGTACTGAGGGTTATTTGAACCATGGGAGCCTGACTCAATAGATTTCAAATGAGAAAAATATTAGTATCTGGCCAAGAGACTGTTTTTGTGATATTTTGGCAAAGAATGTGACTGCTTTGTGCTCTAGACCAAAAAAGTTTTCCTGGTGCTAAAATGAAGAGTTTTTGGATTAATTTCATTGGCAGAGGAAATCTCAAGGAAGTCTACTATTGACTTTGTCCCATGGTTCTTAGTGTTCACCCTTGTGAAGAGCTATAGTGAAAAGGAGGATGCTGAACAAGGTAAAATATAAACTGTACAATACGAGGAGAAAAGGGGCACCAGGAAGTGGAATGGAGCTAAGCCCTATGTTCAAGGAGATAAAGAAAAAATGATTATTAATTAGAGTACAGGGAGTGGTGATCTCAGGGTAATACCCACCTCCAACCCCTGCCAGCTAAGGTTCAAACTTATAAGAAGGAATTAAAGAAAAGTGAAAAGGAATTAAAGAACAACTTAGGTCCAGGTGTGGTAGCATAGGCCTTTAATCCTGGCACTCTGGAGACAGAGGCAAGTGGATCTCTAAGCTCGAGGCCAGACTGGTCTACAGAGTGAGTTCCAGGACAGCCAAGCTTAGGCAGTGAAGGTAACCATCAGAAACAGAGAGCTGAAGATGTGAGAGCCCCACACAAATAGAAGGTACAATGGATAGGAGGAGTATGCTTTTATGTAGATATAACAAGGCAGCCAGATGGATCTATAAGACAAGCTGTTATACTTCACTTTTAAAGTCCTCTCAGAAGACAACATCTTTGCAGAACAAATAAGCAATTTGTCCCTTATAGGAAGAGGTTTATATGCACTCATTGTTAGAAGAGATGCCTTTGGCCTTAGCTCTGTAGCTGTCCAGCCTGTGAACTAGGTTAAGCTACTGAATTTCTTTGGCCTCAGTTCCTTTACTGTAGTAGAGGAATGGGTTAAACACAAGCAGAACCTTCCAGTCCTGCATTTAATTCCACGTGAAAGTAGATGGAGGTCTGGGCTTTCCTGCAACTTTCAGAAGTGACCTTTCTTCCTTTTTCATAGCCTTTGGTATGAGGGCAATAACAAGCTAAGAGAATGTTAAAAAAAAAAAAATGCCAAGAGATTTTAAGATCCACCACTTCCATGATAAATATCCATTTGGGGCTTAATAATTATCTTAGAAAATATTCAAAGTAGCTATGTTTTCCTTGACAATTACACTAACATCATGTGCACAAAATTGCAGTGCACTCTCCAACAACTTCACAGAGTATTTGATAAAAGTCATAGCAGGGGTAATTAATGATGTTACCATGAGAGTCCCAGGGAGAAAAGGCCCTGTGAAGTGTACAGATGTAATAGATTGGGTACAACTTACAGATTTCTAGATAAGGGAGTAAGAAGAGAGGGGAGAAGATTTAAACTGGTTATGAATATTCAACAGTCACCTCATGACGTATCCAGGATGAAGGGGGTTTGGTTGCTTCTGTGGGGTTTTTAGAAGTCATGTGTCCCTTGAGGAGCCATCTCCTTCTTATCTGTTCCTTCTATTCTTCCCTCTGCTGCCTGCTTTGCCACCTCTGTTCTCCTCAAAGACAAGTAGTATTTGGGTTTTGAAAAAAAAAAAAAAAAAAAAACACAGCACTGAGAGAGAACAAATTCCCAAAGCAGGTGTCAGTGGGAGTTACTTGAGCAAAATAGCTGGGGGCAGAGATTGTTCCTCAATTGCACACTCTCAAAACTGTTAGGGGGAAACATGTTCCATTTAGCACACATTGAATAAACTGAAGCACGCTAAATGTAGGCTGGGAATCGTCTCAGATGGGTAGAAGAGTGGCCCTTTAAGTGGTCAGTTGTACCAGTGATGCCTTGGAAGGGTTGGTCCTGACCTCTGAAGCACAGGTGGAGGGAGAGCACATCCTTCTCATCGGAGCATCTTGGAATTGCTAAGTGCTGCCTCCTTTCCTATGAATATCAGTGATTAGAGTCCAGGAGCACATTAACAAAGCACTCTCTGGCTCTCTCTATTTCTCTCTATTTTTCTCTTTCTATTTCCCTCACCCCCTCTGTGTGTATGTGCATGTGCCACTCCCACCCACTATAGCCAGGACTACCTGTTTTCTTTTCCTTTCTTTCTCTCTACTCCTTCCTCTTTTTATTTTCCTCTCTGGTACAATGGACTAAAACTAGGACCCCATGTATATAAGTTAGGGCTTTGTCTCCAACTCTTCTTTTCATGTGCCCAATTATCCTTCATTCATCCTACTACCCGGACTTTGCTTTTAGCTTACACCTAAGTGACCTATTTCAGTGAGATTTATGTCTGTCTAGTGACGCATGTGTGTTCATTTCCATTGGCTGTGCATTCAGATAACAGATTCCGGAGACTGCAATCTCTAAATGAAAATATATCTAAGGAACATACAGCCATGTCTCTCAGATCTGATCGACTTGAATATTGATAGCTTCTGCCAAAACCATAAATGACATCTTTGTCAACTACAGATATTCCCTTCATAATTATTAGATATGAGAAAGAGGGGTGACTCTCTGTGTGTCCTCTTGTTGAGCAATGCCTTTTTTTTGGTAGATTGCATAGGTACCATGAGACTAAAATGTATCTCCAATTTAAGTGTAGGGGAGGCTATGTCTATGCAGAATGATTTAGAAGATTCGCATTCTATGTACTGCGTGAACATTGCTAGCATTAGTCCCATTGCTGTACTTAGCAGTAGGGGAAGGTAATTAGTTTCCATATCAGGCCAAGAACATGGTGTAAGTCAGCTCTCTCACTCCAGGTTATCTGTTTCAGAGACCAGCATCAAGAAGTCATTACTTGTACTTGATCTACCCTGCCTGTGTGTCTAATGACCATGTGCTGCTGGTGGACATGTGATACAACTCAATTCTGCTCATTGATTTCTCTCATCTCTCCCAAGGTGTTTGGAAACATAAAGTTAGATGAGGAGAGTCACATCAACCGGCACAACAACTTCCGGAGTTTCTTTGGGTCCCTCATGCTGCTTTTCAGGTACCTGGATGAACAACTACTCAAGCTGGAGACCTCATGGTCTTCAGCTGCCAAGATGGGGAGAGAAGCCCCTGGATGGAGAACACTGACAGACTCTTGATCTCTTAATTCTGCACTGCTGTTCTTGTTAGGATGTGCAGTGAAAGTTTGCCTTAATCAAACTTTCCCGTGATTTAGAAAGTTTCAACACTATCTTTGACTCAGTAGTTAATCTGTGTATTTCAACTTGTCCTCTGGGATGCACACAGCTTCTGATGGGAACAATTGAAGACCTGAAACCTTGAGTAGCCATGTTTATGTGGAGTCTTGGGGTTCCACCACTATCAGATTAGACCCTTAACAGATGGAGACGTGGTAGGCAGGGAGGAAGAACAAGAAAAGGGTCTCATGGGCATTCTTCTCCATGTGGAAGATACTAAAAGGGCCTCACTGGGTTAAGAAAAAAGTCCTATTGTGAATAGGGTAGCGGCCCAAGGTAGGATGGGACATAAAGACTTCTAACCAAGATGGATTTCTGTATTCAGGAGTGCCACGGGGGAGGCTTGGCAGGAGATTATGCTGTCATGTCTCGGCGAGAAGGGCTGTGAGCCTGACACCACCGCACCCTCGGGGCAGAATGAGAGTGAGCGCTGTGGCACTGACCTGGCCTATGTTTATTTTGTCTCCTTCATCTTCTTCTGCTCCTTCCTGGTGAGTAAGAATTTGCCTTTCTTCTGTGCCTGATAAAGTGAAGGCTCCTATAGTGTGTGTACATGTTCTCCTCTGCCTCTCTTAGCTCCCTTCTTCCTGATCCCTCGAGTACACACACTCCAAGCTATAGAAGAATTAGATCATTGCCTTTGGGGACCAAAGTGCTCCTCGGAATCCTTGCAGGGAGGGTGACTCTTATTGGTTGAGGTATTTGTACCTTCAAGGAGAGAGTCCCTGTGAGACTGGATGAGGACTTGAACATAGGAAGAGAGCACCAAACTTCGTGTTGTCTCTGGAGCTACTGGAGTAACCCCTGTCTTCTTTGTGCCCTGTGTAGTTTATTTAATAGCTAGGACTTGCATCTGTTTGGGAGATTCTGTTTGTTTTTGTTTTTTGTTTAACTGTTTATGAAAAGGTACCTTGAAAATATAAGCTTATAGGGTTAATCAGAGGCAAACAATGATCACATGCAGTGTGATTGGTGGGATTCTCTCCTAACTGTGGTGCCATTGAATTGGACTGTAGCTGGCAAGCATTCTGGTGTGAAAACACAATTACTTTGGGTGTTAGTGAATATTGAGGAGTATATGTAGAACATTCCCACTTAGGGAAGTGGTATGAGACTTGAAATGCCCTCTGAGTTCCTTCTTTTGGAGAGAACATCCAGAAATGTCTTCCCTACGCATCAGATTAGCAGTGATGGATGGAATAAATACATAAGGTGTCACCAGATCAATGAAAAGGTCACTGTAGTCCTTCTGGCTCCCATAATGTCCCTCAGCTCAACTTCACTGCAAATGCCACTGGCTGTACAAAACTATGTAACACTAAAATATTGCTACTGCTGCTCAAAAGCAGTCAATTCCAGGGCCATGCACTGAAAAGTAACTGTTTCATGGCCAGACCATTTCTCTCTTTGAGGGGACAGAGACATCTGACAATCCAGCTTTCTGGTGACAGCAAGGGGCCTGAAGATAGGCCATTCTGCCTGGTCCATAGGTTAATGTAGGGTGTAAAGAGACTCTGGGAGTCCCCTCCCCCTTTTGGTTTTGGCTTTGTTGCCATTTAGCCCAAGCTAAGGCACTTGCTCTTATATAGTGTCTTTAAAATGGTATAAACATGTCAGGAAAGGGCTGGGAAGATAGCTCAGTGGATAATATTTGCTGTACTAAAAAGAAAGCTGTGTGTGGCTTCCCACATTCCTATAACTCCACTGCTGTGGGAGGGTTGGGGGAATTGGGGGGTGGGGATGGGGGCTGGAGACAGGGTTGCTCAGGCTTGCTCACCACCAGTCCAGCTCCAAGTTCAGTGAGAAAACCTGTCTCAAAGGAATAAGGCAAAATGTGATAGAGCAAAGCACTCAGTATCCTGATGTGGTCTCTCTGTGTGTATACATACCATCCAAGCACTCACACAAACACATGTGTACTTATGACATACTCATGCGCATGAGCACCTGCACACACATATACACGGCACACCTCATGCTTGACAGCCGTAGTATTAAGCACAATGAGATAATGCATACATTTTAATATACTTCTTTTCTATGGGCGTGAAGCTTTTTTTTTTTCAATGAAAAAGAACACAGAACTGTTTATAAATCTGAAAGTGCAATGTATAATAAAAATAACTGAAAAAGGAACTTAATCCATTCACATCTTCATCCCATTTTTATCAAGTGGCTACTAATGACTGGCAGTAAGCTAGGCACCAGAGTAGAGCTGTCAGCAAGACACAGTCTCTGTGAGCTCCAGTAAGTAAGAAACCAACATACAGAAGAATTAACACTTATCAATAAGAATAAATCAGAACAGAAAGGGACACATAGACCTCTCCATTTTACCTTATATAGTTTAAATGTTTAATGATAAATATTTAAAAGAAACCAGAGACAAAAGTGGAAAATTAATTGGAGGCTGTACGGTTACTTTTAGAATTGTGAGACAGAGAGTGCTACATAATTCACATTAATGTTATTTTTAATGAGGCTATATTCAGTGTGAGACGACCTGCCTTCAAGTTTCATTTCTACAATAAGACTGACTTTGTGACCTTGGGCCAGTCACATACTGCTCATCTCAAATCAACCATCCAACAGAAATTTCTGAGGCCCTTGGATGTGCCAGGCCATGTGCTAAGAGCTAAGAATGCAGTTGTAAATCAGAAGCATCTAGTTGCTCAAAGAACTGATGAGAATTAAAACTTCCTCCTGAAGGGCTGGAAGGAGCATGAAAACTAACAGTAGATGTTAATGTGTGCAGCACACTGTTAAAGGATGCAAGAATATGAAGCATTAGCAATGTTAATAGTTTTTATTAACATTAACTATTAACATTAATGATTAGTGCCCTGAAAGAAGTGTACATATACATAGAAAACACTCATAATCTAGGCAGTGGTTGAATAAAATCTCAGTGACAGAGGGCTGTGTTGGGTTCAGCTATAGGAAACAGCAGTTCTCAAACAGCAACTGAAACAGGAGGGACGAGGTTTTCTTTGCCATGTTAGTGAAGTCTGAAGGAATCCAAGCCATCATGCTTGTTATGATGGCCTGACACTGGATCATTTCTGTACCAACTGATGAACGTCCTTCACCCTAATGCCCAGAGAAGACATGTCAACCTTCAGTCATCCATTTGTAGCATAGGCAGTGGTAAAAAGGAACCATGGCTGTTAGGATATATCCAACCTTCTCCATGTTGCAAAGACTATAGGAATTGTGTCTTTCTTGTAGACTTTCTCTGTAGCCTATATTCTCTGCCTGCATATCTGACAAGCCCACGAACTCAACCACTTAAAACTAATTTTTCTATCAGGCAGGAATCTTGAATTTTAAATGCAAGAAAGCCCAGATAGATATAGCATAAACAAAATGGGATTTTATAGGCACCTGTCATTGGGGTATCCTAGGGCAAGGCAAGCACCAGTATAAATTTTAATTCCCCCTTTCATCCTTCTCTATTCATAAATCTTTCCCTTTATGTGAGCTTCTTCTTCAAATACCCCTATCTGATGCCTGTCAGGCAGCTGGAGTACCAACTCCAGACCTTACATCTTCTCATGTCCAAGAGTAATAGAGATGGCCATGTCTTTTGCCCAATACCTCTTCATTGGCTTTTGTTGAATCCCCACTCATATTGAGCTAGAGAAAAATAGGATTCAATGACTGGGTAAAGCTTAGGTCACAGTATGGTGCCTCACTGAACTATAGTACTAGGCCAGGCAAGGGCCTGTACTAGGAGTAATCAATGGCCTCCCAGAAGCACAATAGAACTGTTTACTGGTCTATTCTTGTCTTTGGTACTGTTCTTGTGAATGAGTAGGCCCAGGAGCACACCATTCTCACCCTGGTTCTATACCTACCTTCTACACCATTACCAAGGTTACCGCCAAAGACAAATAGCTCTTGGCTTACCTACAGAGTAGCCTGTATTACAGATCAGCAGACCCTCTAGCCCATGGGCTAATCTGATTTGCTACCTGGTTTTATATGGTCTATGAACTATGGATTTTACAGTCTTAAAGGAGGGAGAGACAAACAAGAGATAAATAATATTTTCATGGCATGTGGAAATTATATGAAATTCAAATTCCAGCATCCATAAACAAAGCTTCCTTGGAACTCAGCCATGCTCATTGATATTTCTAATGTCTCTGGATGTTTTGGGTGGTGGAATACCAGAGCTGAATAGCTCAAACAGACACAGAATAGCCATGAAACATACAAGAATGTCTGGCTAGTTGTCTAGTTTTGGTTCAGACCATAGCATGGTAACATGATGCTTCTGTCAGATTGGAACTTGGCCCTGGCTGTTCTACTCTACTTATGGACCCTTAGAATGTCCCTGTTCCTACATATCTCTGTGAACATTCATGCTGCCTCCTCTGCCTAAGCCACTGTCTTCTGTGCTTATGTGATCTGGTAAATATGACCTGCTCCATCGTGCTTCAGTTAAAAAACCTAGTGACTTCTCCAAGGTTTTTTAGCTACTAGAAATTCCCTTTATAGAATTTTCTGTCTCTATCATCACTTGTATTTAATGCTTTCATGGCTGTCATGATTTGCAACCTTTTTCTGTTTACAATATATCACTGTCTTTTCTAAATACTAGATAAGTCTTCAAGAGTAGTCATATAACAAGATCTAGTGAAGGCCTGCTTTGCTTTAAGCACTGTGCTGAGCATGAGGGTCTATCTCTAGACTAGCACTTTCTGACCTCATAACCCAGCACCTCCAGCACCTGAGTCACTGAGTTTGACACATATATTGGGTATGTAGTGGAGAACAGACCCATGGACAGCTTTGCACAGGGGAGCATGCTCTTCAGCTCTGTGGCTTTCATTGTGCTCTTTGGGGGCTCTATTTTCATGAAGCAGGATGAGGATGGAAGCTAGAGAGTCAATATTGTTATCTGGCCTTGACTTTCTCTAGCCTTTAAGAATGTGGAAACCACTGTTCCCTCTGCTACCACAAGAACAATTAAGTAAGTCAAACAGGTAATGACAGTAGATAAAGTATTGTGCAGATGAAAAGCGGCATAAAAGAATAAACTCATAATGCCCACACAATGAGATGCATAGTGTGAATAACAAAAGTGAGTTTCATTTAGCAAGATCTCCAAGCTTTGCCTAGGAACTTTGCCTTGGAGCCTGTCAGTCTGTTTCCTGAGCTCTGCCTTGACTTTCTCCTAACTCTTCTCTTTGCCCTTCAGATGCTCAACCTGTTCGTGGCTGTCATCATGGACAACTTTGAGTACCTGACTCGAGATTCCTCCATCCTGGGGCCTCACCATTTGGATGAATTTGTCCGTGTCTGGGCAGAATATGACAGAGCAGCATGGTGCGTAGGCCTTTTGGCCACCCAGAAATTAGGGGCTTCTAGGTCGCTCAAATACTTGCCTGTTATAAAAGGGAAGGAAACGCCTCTTGATTATAGCTTACAGAAGAGGCACTGGTATCAAGCCATTTGCCCAAATCTTCTCTTCCTGGGCATTCTGTACCCTCCCTTTCTTTTTGTGGCAGGCTGTACCCTTGTTTGCCAATTTCATTATACTCTAGATTGATTACACAACCAGGGGAGCTTCTAACCTTCTCCCCTGTTTGCTATGAGTCACCAGGAACTAAGATAGGGGGTTTCAGGCCAATGGGACATATCTGGCCACCACGGTTAGTGGCATTAGTGCCTTTCTTCCTCGTTCTTTTCAGCATATATAGTTAAATAAAACACTGGTATAATATTTCAAATAATCAAGTAGGTGGTCCTGCCAACAGATGCCCTCTAGACTTGTGGGCTTTTATCACATGAAACCGAATTAAATGGCAGGAGCTGGCAGGGCTGACCTCTTTGCTGTCTTTCACTGTCCAATAGTTCCGATGTGATGTGACATCTAGACTTTAGAGCGGGGATCAGCAAATTACCACCTGTCAGTTAAGTTTGGCTCACTGCTTTTACAAATGAGTTTCTATAGAGGTACAGTTACAGCCACTTGTTTTCTCTATTGTCTATGGCTGTGCTTGCACTATAGTGAAAAATTGAATAACTGGGACAAAGGTGGCCTGACCTTCCCGTTCAAAATATTTACTATTAAACTATTGACAAAACCTTCAGTCTTAAAAAAAAAAAAGTCATTTGACCCCTGTTTCAGAAACAAAAGCAGTATTGTTAGCCCTTGCTGATGAGGACAGTATGACATTCTATGAATGAAAAGCTTTGCTGGCCAAGGTGAACTTAGCTTCTGGGTCTTCACTCCCCACTCTCCCCATTCTGGTCCCTCTCTGAAATGCTCTTCTTCACAGGAGTGGACCACTGTTGCTTCCACCTGATACTCCCCTATCCCCAAATCTACCAAGCTGTAAAGCTGCTAAACCTGGGTTAACTGTTTTCAGGGCGGATGGGTGAATTAGGATTCCTTTCTCCTCTGTAATAATGATCTAGGCCATGGGGTTATGTAGATCCCTTCCTGTTACAGCAGCTAAACAACAGATTTGTCTTGCTGTACTCAGTTTCCAACAAGGAGTTTTAGTATGCAACCGGCGGTGGCTTGGAGGACAGTGATGCTCAGCCTGAACCTTATCTGTTTTCCCACTTTGGACAAGTGATGTAACCATCTATCAAGTGGTGGTAATGATATCTACCTAGCCTGGTGTGTGTTTGTGAGCATGTTATTATATCATGCTTACTACCGTTAGGTACTTGACAACAGTGGTATGTGAATGCAACTCAGAAATGAGGGGGACTGCCACCTGTAAAGCATTTATGGCCCTGATTTTGGATGCCTGTTCACTCACATAACTGAAGAGACACTATTTGCTACCAAAGGATGGCATCACGCATCTAGCCTCACTCAGACATGCTCGGCTCTTGGAACCAGCTCTTCCTCTGGTTTTAGTTCCTCTGCGGCTCTAAATGCCAAGCGCCTTAAAGATGCCCCAGCTTCATTGCAGTTGCTGGGAAGAGGCTGCAACAGGACTGATCATCAGACTCGGTCACGTGGACTGAGCAAAACAGCAGAGAGGAACTCCTTCTGTCATTTCAAATGTCTAGAGAATTACCAATTTATTCTGGTTACATCTTAATTGGCTTTCTCAATGGAATCAGGTTGCTGAGAAGAAACCAGCAAATGTGCAATGAGTCAGGGTCTTCATTTAAAGAAGCAATGGGTTAAAAGCCACTATTTACTACTCTTAAGAAGAAGAAAAAATAAATTGGCACATGGCTACTTTCCAACATTTCAAGGGATAAGAGACTGGGCCTGCCAGTGAGCTACTGTCTAGAAAGAAACAAGACAAACCAGCACCAAATCAGGAAAAGGCTAGAAAGAGTGAAGCTGAAGAAAACATTTGCTTTAATTTGGCTTCCTAAAAGGATGCTCAGATGGAGATAGTGTGCTCGTCGTTTCTATGGCAACCCCTGGCCTGGTCCAGGGTGCATACTGACTTTCAGATCCCACCATGGCTTCCCTGACAGGGAAGATGTTTTAACCACTGAGAAATCTGTCAGTTATTCCATTTCCACAAGAAGCCAGAAGTCTCTTGAAGGTTCCTGGAAGAAAAGGGTTCCTTATCAAAAAAGGGTCACAGTGTTCCTGGAATTCTGCAGGATCAGTCTAGACCCTGAGTGGCTGAAATGGAGCTGCAGGGAAATATTTCTGGGGCATCTTTCCAGATTGTGTTTTGGACACGGATCCCACTAGGCTCCTGTGGAATAGAGCAGCGTTTACCCAAGCTGAACTCAGTATATGTCACAGAGAGATCCAAAGCCCTTTCAAATTCTCTCATGCAAACTCTGTTTCTTGCTAATTAGCCTAGTGGGAAATTTGTCTCTCACAGTCTACAGAAACATGCTGACTCCCCACTGCCCCTGACAGGTGGCCCAAAGTAACTGCCTGTAATCAGTAAGGGTGTGAAAGCAATGAGTTCTGTAGTCCACATGTTGGCAACCTGACATCTGCTCTGGACAGTGGCCAGAGACATCTGGCTGTCTTTTTGCTCTTAGAAGCCTAGCTGGAGTTTAGGCTCCTCGGGCCAGGCGTGAGCCACACAGGTATTTCTGAGTACCTTAGACATTAGGTGGTTCCTTTTGACATTAGATGGACTCAGGTTTCCTGAGAAAATTTGGGAGAGCAGTTGGGTAAGGTGGTAGTTCTCTGGTCCTCATCACTCTGGTCTGATTATGTCAGGCACCAATAAACTGCTCTTACCTCTTTGGGACAGTCCCTGCAGGGAGAAGCCATCGTTTCTTCCCCATTCTTTTCTGAGTATCTTATTAACCCACCTGTGCTTTCTTTCCAGCGGCAGGATCCCGTATAAGGATATGTACAAATTAGTGCGGGTGATCTCGCCTCCTCTGGGCCTGGGAGAGAACTGCCCCTACAGGGTGGCTTGCAAGGTTTGCCCCCCCAGTCCCCAGCCATGACCTGCAGTGGGATGCAGCATCTAACCCTCTCTGCCCTCTGCTCCACCACTACTGCGCCACATGAGAGAACCTTCATGTTGCTTACCTTTGAGTTTAAAGAGGCCCAACCCCTCCCAGAACCAGCAGCTGCCATGTAGGAAGAAGGGCCACTTTATGGTGAAGGCAAAAGAGAGTTAAAGGCTTAATACAAAGGCCACCAGAGTCACTCCTTTTGTTTTCTTTCCACACATATACTGTTGTGCACCTACACATACATCCCCCAGTTTACCTTAGCTTGTACATTCTACCAAAGGACTTCCCCCTTCTCTGGGATGCAGAAATCCTCTAATGGAGCAAAAGGGTTCTGATTTCCCTTCACGAGACCTTCATTTTCTTTGAACTACATGAGTTGGAAGTGTGAACCTAGTCATCCCTACCCCTGCTATCCCTCACAGATCCTGGGTGCTTTTTCCAGGATCAGCAATAGAAGCTATAGGACAGAGGGGAAGAGGGCAACCGGTGAACATAGTTTAAAAAGCATAGAACTATTAGAGGATTTCATAGCACAGAAGCTAAAATAACCTCAACAGACACAGAAGGACCTTGAACTGATTATGTAATGCCTTTGGCGCCTGCCAGTCACACTTGTAAAGGGTCTGCCGTAATTGCTAAGTCACTACTTGGTTAGACCAACAGGTTCCGAGATATAAGTTCAAACTCTGCATGACCCTGGATATTCAGTATCCTAGTCACTTTACCAAGCCCAGGACCGCTAAATACAAACCCTGCTTCAGGTGCTATGGGAGGAAAGGAAAGCAGAGCGCTGCTCAGGCAGCAGAAGATACAGGCTCAGGAAGGATGTCTGCCTAGATGATGGATGGAGCTGACTTGGGATGGTGACCCTGATTCTGAACTCAGGAGGCTGAACAGCTGCCTCTGCTGAGACTCTTTAAACTCCACCCCAGTGAAACCTGCAGCCGCATGTGGGAGAGCTGGGGAGGGTAGCATGGCATGCAAGATGCTCTTCTTCCTCCTGGTTTTGTTTCTTCTGTCCCCAGCATGCCATCAACCTGGTGCATGCTGGGGAATAAAGAGCACTCTTGTTCACGGAGCCAGGTGGAAGCAACGGGGCGACTTTCTGACCAGCCACCTCAGCCCACCACTTTCAAAGCAAACCGCCGCCGCCTCCTGCTGCACACACACCACAGAGGGGGGATACACGACGTTCTGCCTGTGGGTTCAGGGCAGGGGACAGGCCTGATTTCTAGGCCAGCATCCCAGCCCCAGTAGGGGCCAGAAACTCCCACCCACGGCTGGAGCACCGTCTATCCGGTTTATACCGCTCACGCACAGCCCTGGGAATTGAAGACATGCTTGTGTTACTTTGGGGTTAGATGCAGTGAACCACAAAGCCAGCCCAGCACTACCCAAGGAGGAGAAAGTGAGCCCTGCTCTCGACCCCTGTCAGCACCTTCTGACTGTGTCAGAGGGACCAGAGGTTGTAACTAGTGTTCCCGGGTCTGTGTGGGGCGTGATATAAATCTGCACCAGGACGGAGTCACTTGTTTGATTTGCCTTGATTAACAGGTCTCCTGTTCTTTTCCTGTTTGTCCATTTTGTTTGTTTTTCTTCTGTTTCCTGTATTACTTTGTTTTGGCTCTCTGGGAATGCTGTTCCTCTCTCCTACTTGTCTGCATCCTTTCCCCCACCCCCAACCCCTTTTCCTGTCCCTGCCACCCCTCCTGCCCCACCCATGTCTTGCCCCTACTCACCACCCCCATGAGCAGTGGCCGCATCCATTACACTGAGATGTATGAAATGCTGACTCTCATGTCACCACCGCTAGGCCTCGGCAAGAGATGTCCCTCCAAAGTGGCCTATAAGGTAGACAACCCCTTCCTTTGTTCTGGGCTAGAGACCAACAGGAAATGGGATCCAGTTGTGGGGAGGACATACTCTGGGAGGAAGCTGGGTTGGGGGAGGTGCGGAGATGGGAAGCGAGGATTCAGGAGTCAGGAAGGTTCGTGAGATGGAGTCATAAAAGATACAGGAGTGGTTCTCGTGCTGTTCACCGTGGACCTTTTATTGTGTTACCGTGTTCCTACTCGTGTGTGGCTTCTTGTGAGTGGGCTACTAGGAAGGTGCTGCTAAGTGGCGTGTATCCTTTGAAAGGAGGCAGAGTGGTGGCCGCGGAATAGTTGGACTGGCAAGAAGGAAGCCTAGAACCAAAAAAGCTGAGGGAAAAAAAATATGGCTTCGCTCATAAATTAGGAAAATAATGGAGCAATGGTTAAGGATTGCTCTAGAAGAAATTTTTAGAAGGGAAACTTGTTATAAATTTCTTCCCATGTGATGTAGGAAGGAACAACAGCATAGCTTCCTGACACAAACACAAAAGAGGAACATGTCTTCAAGCATTTTACAACTGACAGGAACGTAGCTTTCTTTCCCTAGTGGCCTTAAAGAGGGCAACGACAGGCAGATTTGTTCGGTTAGCTTTGCCTTCTTAGCATGACCAAGTACTGGGTAGATTTCTTGAGGTCATACAGCATCATTGTCTACTGGGGGGTCATTTGGATGCTCCCAGCTTCAGGGCTGGGCATTTTCTTCACCTATCAGTACTAGTTACTGTTAACTCCCTTGTGTATAGACTGGCCCAGAACTACTCAGGGGCTTTCTCATTCACCTAAGCACACGTCATAGCAAGGTTGCCACCACCACAGAAGTAAGAACGATGGGACTCAGATACAAAGAAACAACCTTTACACTCTAACACATCTGTCTGTAGAGTTGCTGTAGGCAAGATGATCTAGTTGAGTATCAGATGTGGCTTGTGAACGACAGGCTCCAATCACTACCAACCACTACCACCAGGATGAAGGTTCTGCCAGAGACCCTTCTGCTGCTACCTCCAAACAGTCTTGCTCCAGAGAGTATCTCACTGGAATGTAGTCCGTAGCAACCCTCCTCCCCAAGTGCATGGCTTCTTGCACACAGCAGATGCGATGATATCTTTCTCTGATAGCCACAAGTATCACACAGTGGGGGAAGAATTCCTGGGATGAGGCCCTGATAGAATGGACTGGGAGAGGAGCGGGAGGAGAGTCTCACAAAATCTTAAAGCAAGATACTCTCTGAAAGTGGATTTGGCCATTTCAGTTGGATCCCTTCCTCTGGGTGAGGGGAACAGGGCCTGCCCACTCTGCTCCTGCCTGCATCCCCTTCTCTGACTGTCTTCCCTGTGCTCCTCATCCTCCTAGAGCCTGTTTGCACTCTCCCCTGCCCATTCTGCTCCTCCTCATCCCTTCGATAAGTTGGACTCTCTGCATGTTCAATCATGTGCTGGCAAATTCCATCTTTTAAAGACTCAAAAAGGGGGCACCAGGATACATCTTTCAAGTGAGATGAACAGAGCCAAGTCTCTCCCCCCCATCTTTCCATTGACCTTGGGGGTGTTTGTGGGAACAAGTAGAAAATAGAGAGCACCTCTGTAGCTGGGAGTGGAGCCACCTCTCAGAGCTGACTCTGTTCCCTAAGGGACTTCTTGAACTCCCTTCCCATCTCTCTGGGAGATATTCCTAGTACTCCCCATGGGAAGTGGTTGTAAAGAATGATTAGATAACCCCCTTTCCTTGGAATTTGGCATCAGTCCCTAGATAAAATAGCAGCAAATGAGCTTTAGTGAGAAGCTGGGAGAACCGGACTAGGATGGGGATGGGTAATCCTTGCCCTTCTTTTCTGTCTGTGCATTTAACCTCTGCACTTTCCTTCCCCTTTTATTTTTAAACCAAGGTGTCTTTCAATATATTTGGTTTTTGCCTGCTCTTTCTCTTTTCTCTTTCACACAGAGGTTGGTCCTGATGAATATGCCAGTGGCTGAGGACATGACAGTCCACTTCACCTCCACACTTATGGCTCTGATCCGGACAGCTCTGGACATTAAAATCGCCAAAGGTCAGATTCGTAGGGAAGGGAAGCACCCTATGTTATAACCTGTGCAGCCTGCTATAGGATAGAGCTATCTGAACTTCTTCCCAGCCAGCCATGCTCCCGATAAGGCCGTGACCTGGTTTTACCTCTAACTTAGTAATTTGAAGACTTGCCCTTTATTTGGTAAAAATAAATGACTTGATATTCCATGCCTGACATGTCTTAGCATTCTAGAAATATTTGTTGAGCATAGAAATTTTAATTCTGTAATTTTTTTCCATAAAGCATCATTTCTCCAAAGTCTTGGGACTTATGAAGCATCTGTAGCAGGTGCCAACAGAATGGACACCATAATACTTTGCCCATCACGATTGCTAATTCAGTGGTCTGGGAGAGAAATAGTCTGTGGCATCTATACAGACCTTTAGCCTGCCTTTTTAAAAATTAGGTCCCTTAGACTGTATGGTCAGGGTCAGTGGAAGGAATGATGTGTATTGATGAAGCATGAGTTTTCCTTATGGATGCCTTCATTTCCCTCTCTGATGTACTCTGATGTACTGAGAACCCAGGAGGCTGTTAGAATCAGTGAGGAAGTTGATCTTAGTCTCAGCCTCAGATTTCTGGGGAAGAATATGCCTGAGTCACTGAAAATAGGAGCCAAAGTGTTTTCTGCTTCTTCAGCAGAAATGCTGGAGTTGCCAGATCCTCTGTCACTCCATGCCGAGATTTCCTCTCATTATGTGAGGTGCCATGCTGATTCAGCTCCTGCCTCCACCTACTCCTCAGTCTTGGTCGTCATTATTCTGTGCCTGTTCTGATTGGGTTATTAATAATTTATCTTATTCTAGGTGGTGCAGACAGACAGCAGCTAGACTCGGAGCTCCAAAAAGAGACCCTGGCCATTTGGCCTCACCTGTCCCAAAAGATGTTGGATCTCCTAGTGCCCATGCCCAAAGGTGTGGTGGCTCCTCCTTCCAAGTGTGCTTGTCACTGTGGCCCAGCATGCCAAAGCCACATCTTTTAGGGAAATCAGCGTGATCAAGGCGAGAAGGGAAGGTTGCTCTTTTACCATTAGAAAACTAAGTCCCCCACTTCTACAGTACTTTTATTCATAATTAATTAAAACTAGCTTTTTAAGACAGGTCATTGCTTTTGCGAATGAAATTTCTCTGGGAACATAGCTCTCTTCCTCCACATAAGACTGTTCAGTAACCCCTTGTGCATTTGGGAAAATGTGTTGCTACTTAGACATGAGTATCTGGGATGCTAGGAGGTGATGCTCACTGATGCCTTTCTTACTAACTGGTCCTGTGAGCATTGCCTTTATTGCATGGGTCTATTCACTTTGTATCCTTAAAACGTTAATAAATAGTAGATGTATGAGTGACTGAGAGTGCAGAGCTGCTTTGGAGAGAAGGCACATATGCCTATCTGCATCCTCCCTGTTTATTCCCATGCTCCACTTGTGCTTCTAGCCTCTGACCTGACTGTGGGCAAGATCTATGCAGCAATGATGATCATGGACTACTATAAACAGAGCAAGGTAAAGAAACAGAGACAGCAGCTGGAAGAACAGGTAAGCATCATTGAGAACACATTGGATGGGTCATGGGTAGACATGGATTTCCAGGGGACAGGTGGCATGTATCCCTATAATGTACTCTAGAAAGGTGGTAAGGGGTTTTGGAGTTCAATAACTTTCAAGTGAGGGGGGATTAGAAACCCGGTGAACTGAAAGGTTAAAATAGTCAAGCAAAGAATCCGTTCTTCTTTCTTTGTCTCTCGTGTAAATTGTGGTGCTTTTCATAGTAGTCCTCACAAAGTCACAGGAATTCTTTGTCTCCACTCAGAAAAATGCACCCATGTTCCAGCGCATGGAGCCCTCTTCACTGCCTCAGGAGATCATTGCTAATGCCAAAGCCCTGCCTTATCTCCAGCAGGACCCTGTTTCTGGCCTGTGAGTAAAAACCACACGAAGGGTCTATGGGATGCCTGTTTGCATTCTGCCACCATGGCTCAGGCCTGGGAATGATACTCTGAGCCAGTTTCTTCCTGAGGCTGACTGTCTCAAAATGGCTTGTCAGCAGGAGTAAGAGACGAAATGAGCCAGGCATGTGCAATCAGAGGCAGTAGATGCAGCAGGAGGTCAGTAGCAAAGGGTGCTGACTCATTTTATAATGCACTAACACCTTAGCTATCCTTCTGTTGTGGAGAACTATCATAATCTCAAGGGTTTAGTCGTCCTCTCACAATGGATCTGGCAGCATGGATGTTGTGATTGCTGAGCAGAAGGGGGAAAGAGAAGCAACAGTCACTGGATTCTTTGCCCCTGGGGATGACGGTTCTAGCAATACTTTTTGCTTAGCTCTTTTGATTCTGCTATACCACTTTTCAAATGAACAGACAGGGACTATGACTGAGAGGAAGCAGCACCTAGGTTTTCGAATCAGTCATTTCTGATTCTAGAGGCTTTCTACTATATCTTAGACTCTCTAATGACCAAAAAGACTTTATAAACAGAAAGAAAAAAAAATCAGACCCTGAATGGAAGAATGGCCTAGTGCTTCTAAGGCTTACCTACTGTTTGACTGTTAGTCAGAGATGGTCTCTGGTAGCATACATATCCCATTTTGTCATTGTTTTCCCGTTGTCACCAACGGGGGAGTGGAAGCCAAGGAACACGTGCTCCTCTTCTCATTGGAAATGAAATGTTGTGATTGGGTTTAAGCAAGTCTTGCTTGGAGAAGTGGGAAGCACTAAGGAGGACAATTCCACTAATGATCAGAAAAGGGAGACCCAGAGTTTGAGAATGAGGCCTCCATTGGAGCACTACTGGGATGTGTTCACACTATTCATTTCTTTCTGACTGTGGTATGAGAACTTTGTTCTTGCCAATCATTTTTCTGACTTCATAGTCTAAGAAATTTCAAAGAGAAGAACATGTCCAGAGCTTTCTTTACAAACAATTTTGTATGATCAGAGAGCAGTCTTTGGATGTTCTGGACCCCAGAAAACAAGTAGAAATGCATTTTATTACTCTTTGGAGTAGAGAGAGAAGGTATGACTAGAGAAATGGGATCTCCTCACTGCAAGGCTTCACACTATTTTTTTCATGAGTCCTTGATCTATTAGTGGAAGATTCTCCTTTGCCCTTGCATCTAATCTGTTTTGTCTAGAATTTCTACATAAGCCAAGTCACATCATGGAATCATCACTCTGTCTTTTCTTCCATATGTTTATAGATTCAAGTTACTCACTGATTTTTACCAATATTTGTTGAGAACAAATTTGGCCTAAGCATTGGCTTCTGACACTGGAGATACTGATGATCAGGTCATAGTCCCCAGGGGTGCAAATCTGGAGAGGGGGAACTATAGGAGTGATAGAGTAAATGTGGGAGGACAGGAAATTGTGATGTCATGGAAAGGGAGCCACTTTTCTCATTTGAGACCTTGGTGTGGGGTGGTAGAGTGTATCCTTAATTAAGAAACATAGAGACCCAGAGGCAAGTTCTTCAGGAGGTAAACTGAGGTAAACTAAGGTACTTATGGACTACAGTTGGAGTAGAACATTCAGGAAAGGTGGCTGCTGCCATGTTTGGAGATCTGCACAGTGACAGTCTCAGAGGGCATTCTAAGCCACGATAAAGAAGTTAAATTTATTTTGTCTTAAAATAATGGAGCTTTATGTTTCAGAGTGACATGATTAGATTTGTGCCTTGTAAAATTCATTTATGAATCCAATGTAGATTTACTGGATCAGAAGGGAACATTCTAGTGAAAAATTCTAGAGATGATATCATGTAGTAGCTTGCTGCAGTTATATAAATGATCGGTGGCAGTGGTTTGAGCAAGCAGGCCAGAAATGGCGAGAAATACATAAGCAGGGTTTTTAGTAGGGAGAATGGATAGGATTTAGAAATAGGTTTGCTATGAGGAGTAAGGAGGGGAAAGGAATCAAGAAGAGCCATGTGCTTCAAGTGCAAGCCATTGGGTGGATAGTGCTACGGGCTTGAGAGCCAGGCACTAATTTAGAGAGTGCTTTAGAGTTATAGTGGTGACCATAGGAGGCAGAGCTCACTCACCACACATACACCAAGTGACCTTACAACCAGAGATCCAGGCCTTAAATGGGAAAACTGGCAGAGAAAGGAGTCATGGTTTTCAAGTACCATTGTGATAAATTCCAGAAAGAAGAATAGTGACATGTGAGAGTTCTGACAGAGATCAAGACTATTTTCTGAAGGAAATAACTTTTGGTACAAAACTTTCAAAGTATATGGAAAGAGTTTGGTGGGAAGCAGAACATATACGTGGAATGCTGGGAGCCAAGGACAGGAATACCAAAGGAGGTTGGTGAGGTAGGAACAAGAGCATGGGAGAGGCCATTTTTAAAGAAGGTTATCACTCAGAGTTCAAATTATTTAACCATGGAGTTATTTAGTGATTCTAAGGGTCCTGTCAATATTTTTTCTGTTTTTCTAACAAAATACCTTAGACTAGTAGGTCATAAAGAATAGAATTTGTATTTGGATAATAATGCTGGGTCTTGGGAAGCCCCAGAGCGTGGTGCCTTATGTGATGAGGGCCTTTTAGTTTAATCAAATTGTATGAGGAGAGACGGAATTGCCTTGTTAACACAGATGTTTGGGTCTTTTTGTGATGAAGACAGTAAGTAATGTACCATGGGAGCTCCACCTTCATGGCCTCCTCAGTCCTAATTACCTTCTGAATGGTCTACGTTCATATAACTTTAGTAATGGAATTTCCAACATATGAATTTTTGAGGACACCATAGGAGGTCTTCTCCACCTATTAAAGAGTTAACTCTTCTCTCTAGAACTCATGGGGCCATGTGCTATATTTGCAATGTTCCTCTTGTTCCCTCGATTTTCAGGAGAAGGCACATGAATGAATGAATGAATGAATGAATGAATGAATGAATGAGTGAATGACATTTAGACAGGTAATGTCAATATGAATGACTCTGTGGAAGTTGTAAAACTCTGCTAACACTCTCACTGTCAGGGTGCCCCCCAGCTGATTCTCTTCCATCCAAACCTCCTCTTTCAATGCTAAATCTAGTATGATTCTGCAGACAGATTATTTTAAAGTAAGTAGCAATTCTTGTTCACTCCTCTAATTTTCTATGGGATGCAGAGTCTTCAGCAGTAGACAGTTATGAGAAAGGCCTCCCTAGAGAGGAGGCTGACATTTGGAGAGATGGCGTGTCATCTTGTAGGACTATGACTTTTCAGAGAGTAGAGCTGCATAGCTCTGACCTCGTCCCCCTTCCCCAGAGTCAGGAGGGCTTGCTTGCATTCTTGCTTAGGCCAAAGAAAACTGCTACCATATTGGTAGCAGTGAGTGGCACCAGAAGCCAATGTTTCAGGAAGGGTCAGCTGGCCTTTTCTTCTAACCAACACCATGGATATGATTGTATAGGGGTTGCTGAACCAAACTGACTTGGTAGTGGTCTACCAGCCCACTTCCCACCTCCCATATATGTCACTCGGCAGTGGTTTTTCCTACATCGTCATTTAAATCTTCTCCCACATAGCAAGCAACATGGGGGGGGGGGGTGCTTCCCAAACACCGCCTCTAAAGTCATCTTCCAGTTCATGAACCAACAGTGACAGTGAACAGCACAGAGAAACCCTTTAGGAAATGTTCATGGAGCTGAATTGGATAGAGTTGAGCTTAGCCATGGATGCTGGCACAGTCAAACCATTTTAAAGACTATGACTGCTTAATATTTAAACAAGCTGTTCACTGTTTAAACTCTGGCATTTTTCTGCCCAATGAGGGAAACTCAACAGAAACAGGTTTACAATCTAGCACTGGGCTTCCATATGGCTGAGTGTGACAAATGATGTCATTTGTCACAGATATGCTGGTCGCCAGCAGAATGATGAATGATTCCAAATGCAGGTTGAAAACACCAGTTTCTATGTTTTCTTACACTTTCTTAAACATCTTCTGTTCTGAGACCAGCCACCTGCAAATCAACAGATTTATAGACCAGCCAAGGGTGCAGGGTGCAGCTCTCGTATGGAGGAGGTCTTCTATGGGATGGGACTTGCTAGTGGATGTTATGGCATGACTTTTTTTCTGTCCCTCATTACCTCTGAATTTGACATTGCTTTTCAGGAGTGGTCGGAGTGGGTACCCTTCAATGAGTCCACTCTCCCCTCAAGAAATATTCCAGTTGGCTTGTATGGACCCAGCGGATGATGGACAGTTCCAAGAACAGCAGTCTCTGGTGAATGCATGAGTACATGACCTCAGAGCATCTCCTTGGTCTCCTGGTCCCTTCCATCCTATCTTCAGCCCCTTCTTACCTAGTTTCTCATGTTCACTTAAGGTTTTAAAAGTCCCAGAAGGCTCTTCTCTCCTGTGGGGGACTTATATTTCTTCAGGTCAAACCCTTTTATTTTACCAAATTTTGAAGCAAATATATAAAATCTTGCCTGTGATAGTAAGCTTTAAGACAGTCTGATATAATGAGTGGTAGTTATGTATATTGTATGCTGATATAATGAGTGGTAGTTAATGTATAGTGTATGCTGATATAATAAGTGGTATCTATGTATATTGTATGCTGTACTATTGAGTGCTGCTTATGGGAACATGGGACTGTCCCTAGCATCCTTGAGTGAAGCTCACCTCCTCTAATACTTAGTGGTTGCATCTGCAACAATGTTTAGCTGTCTGACAGGACATATGGAAGACTTCACCACTTTTGTTACAAGTGGGTTCAGGCAAATTTTTTTCCCTTCAGTTATAATTTTACAATGTCACAAACATTCCAAAAAAAAAAAAAAAGCCCCTAACATCATTTTCCTGACCCCAAGATAAGTTTTCCATTAGTCTGGATGATAAAATTTCTGAGAACCCTAAAGTCAAGTTCAGCCTTAGAGAAGAGAGCACCAGTTAAAATTTTTTGGCTTGACTAGCGCAAAAGCAAAAACTGATTGCCAAACAAATCAATTTTGCAATTATTCCTAGCTTGGGAGCCAAGTTTCCTCCCAGGCCTAATTGGATTGGATAGAGCAAGACAAAACCTAGTTTTTGCAAATGTCTATACAGTCAGCCGGCATTTAGTTAGCTGAGCCTCATTCCTTTAACATTTATTGGTGACCTTTTTCCTTCTCCTTTATCTCATGACCTTCTTGCCACTACTATATATCCCAGAACCATGCCAAATGGATGATGATGATGATGATGATGATGGTGGTGGTGGTGGTGTGTGTGCATGCACACATTTGTGTGATAAAGTAGGTTTTCTACAGAGAGGAGTGGCTCAACTGGGTAATTCTGTCTTCCGTGCTTGCTGAGACAGGAGATTGTGCATAGTTGCAATGGAAAGGTAGCAAGGTCAGATATCCCTGGAGTACTGAACAACCTACCCAAGGATGTTCTTGGTAGAGTGGGTAGGGCTTCTGACAATAGTTATCCTCTTCCCCTAACTGTTTTAACATTAAGATCTAGGAACTAAGTTGATATGGATAGTTTGATTCTGAAAATTCTTCTCAGTACTTTATGCTGTGCCAACCTAGTTGGTAGGTGTGGTAGAGAAAAAAATCTCAATAATGTGTCTTTCCCCCTGACTCCCAGGAACGCTTGGCCACCACCTCACTTCTGTGGGTTTCCCCAGGCTGAGGCGTAGCACCAGAACTTTTCGGATATGTGTTCATCTTGTCAGTGCCGGTGTCTGTAATTTAATTCAGGTGTCAGCCATGCAACACCCTCACCGCTGTCTACTGCCCATCCCTCTGGGTCCCTGCTCCATGTCCTGAGGCGTGGCCATGATTTGTGTATGTGCATATGGAGTGTGTCTCACACCACCTCTGACACCTGTAGACTTCAATGTCATTGCTGCATCTGTTTGAAGTTGGAATCGTGTGCCACATTATCACATGCACTACAAATGCTGTGGCCTCCTCAGTGTACATATCACATGGCCTGGGAAGGTCTTCTTCCCAGCCACACCAGTAGCCATAAAGTTGACCAGCCATCCCAGGTTCCCCTTTCTTTGAACACTGACCTACTCATGCACCCATATTTTAGGGTATAAATAGCAAAGTATAAAATGACATTTTCCCCCTAGAATAATCTCCAGATGTCAAAGATATTTCTTTGATCTCTGTGTGGTTTATATAAGTAGCTCCAAGATTTATACAATTATACAAGTTGTCTTCATGGTAACTCACATTCTTGAACTAGGAAAATAACACAGGAGTTTCAGAAGTAACATTTTCCTAACTAACCCACTAACACGTTGTGGGAGCACACATTAATATAGTAACATCAGGCACATATATGACTGGTGAACAATTGGAATATTATGAGTCCAAATGACATGTAATAATTATTCTTAAAATGAGGTAATCTACATGTTGACATGATAATATTTGGATATATTAAGTTAAATAAAAATGTGTAATAGAATTTTTTAATGATTACATATCTAATCATAAAAGAAGTTTGCATTATATTTATTGTTAGTTCATTTCTGACAGATGGTTACCCACTACATTTTTAGATGGCTTTAATTATAAAACTCTTACCTAATAAACTCATAACATATTTTCTCTTAGATAATTAGTGACTTAATCCTGGTTTCTATGAAACTGATAAAAATGATTCTTCAAAGAATAAACACAGTAATAACACCCATCAGAAGATATATTTCACATATGTAAAGTATACAGTGAGCATAAATGTTTGTTTGATAAGGCTATAAAAACCTGAAGAGTTGTTCCAAAGATGGCCTTTACCTCTTCATCCCATTGAGAGGCTTCTGTTTAGGATTTCTAGCATCACACATATAAAATTATGCATATGTG
This sequence comes from Mus minutoides, assembly GCA_902729485.2. Taxonomy (NCBI): domain Eukaryota; kingdom Metazoa; phylum Chordata; class Mammalia; order Rodentia; family Muridae; genus Mus; species Mus minutoides. Next base: position 1,233,596 of record LR749917.1, read on the forward strand.
CTCATAACATAACACACTTAACAACCAGGGCCTCATAAATATCAGGCTCCCTTCTAAAAGCCATTTCTACAATGGGGGCTAAACCATCCCCTGGAGGTGAGAGGCACCCAGATGGAACCAAGTCCCACAAGCGTGGCTGTGTGTTTATTTCCAGGAGCCAGAGGTTAGTGAATTAAAAAGTGTGCAGTCCTCTAACCATGGCATCTACCTTCCTCCGGACACCCAGGAGCATGCGGGATCTGGGAGGGCATCCTCTATGCCACGTCTGACTATGGATCCCCAGGTAAAACTCAAACACCACACACCTTATGCAGTGACATCCCAGGCTTTATTAGGTGGGTTATGAAATACCTGATATTTTCAGGTAAGCCCTGAACTTTCCTCTACCCCTTAACTACACACAAGACCTAGCTCATGGACCATCTCTGATAAAGTTTTCTGTATATTGTGTTTTTAGTTAATCTTGCCTTCAAGTGTCTACTCAACAACATAGCATATCTTTTCCTGCCCTGGGATAAGCATTCTCAGGACCCAACCAGCCAAGCAACAGGCATTTTTCTCTATGTATTTTCCCACCCTTTTCTCTTGTCCCAGCCTCCTCGGCACATGAGTTATCTGTACACACCGCTCTATGTCAGGACTGTCGTATCCAGTGCAGGCCACGCCTCATCTCTTTGTCTGTTTTCTTAGCTTCTTTGTCTGTCTTACATCAAGTTTTGACAGAGACAAGAAGTTTTTGTGGGTCTGTTCTAACACCTGTGACAATCCAAAGCAGCAGAGTTTGTGGTGGTAGGACGGTGGGGTGGAGGGAAGTGATGGCAGGAGGGTGGTACTTCCTTAGTGGTTGAGTTGCAAGCTTGCCTAGGGTAGGAGGCTCTAAGGCAGAGCCTTATCTGTTAAGTAGGAAATGCTTTCCTCAGAATATAGTCTTTTGGATAACTGCTGTCACCTATTTCAAAGTGACCCCTCCCATTTACAGCAGGTCCTGACTGAGCACCTGTGGTAGGTAGATAGTTCTATGAGGCATTTACACAGTGCCTGCTCACACTGCACAGTAAGTGGAATCATCTGGTTTTATTCATGAAAACAACAAGACAATCCAAGCTGCTCACAGTGACTGTTAGCTTACATAGGACACCTTTTCCTAATTAGCCTCTGCAGCCAAGGTTTCTGCGAGGGGGGGATTCAAGGGAGGTGACAGTTTCCAGGGGCTATAGCTCACCTCTCCCAAGAGTTTCAGTGCCACATCTGGATCTTCAGACTCTTTCAGTGATTAATCCAGACTTTGTATTCCTCTGTGGGGGGTGTTTTCCTTTTCTAGGTGGTAACAGACCCTAGCTCTATGCGACGTTCCTTTTCTACAATTCGGGATAAGCGTTCAAACTCCTCCTGGTTGGAGGAGTTCTCCATGGAGCGCAGCAGTGAAAACACTTACAAGTCACGGCGCAGAAGTTACCATTCCTCCCTGAGGCTGTCAGCACACCGCCTGAATTCTGACTCCGGTGAGAGAGTCAGTTTTAGCATCTGTCTCTTTTCTTGGCAACTGATGGACCACGTCTTCGTAAGGATCAGAAGTGACTGGAACATAATTTAGATAAAGTGGAACATGATTTAGATAAAGACCAGGGATTAAGAAAGTGAAGAAAGGCCAGGGTAGATGATGGTTCATGTGTAAAGAGCTTGCTGTGCAAGTGTGAAGACATGGGTTCAAACCCCTAGAACTCACATAAAACTGGAGCACAACAGTACATGTCTGTAATCCCAGTGTTCCTCTGACAAGATGGATCCTGATATTACAGTGTATGCAGCTGTTGTCACTAAAGTGATACCATCTCAAATATGGCAGCACAAACCTCAGACCAAATTCTCTGACCTCCACATACACACTGTGGCACACCTGTGCTCGGCACACCCACATGCAAACTGAAAGACAAACGCTCCAATCAAAATGCTGCCCTCTCTGAGGTATCTTTCTGAAACTGACCCAAGCCCTGTGTGTTCATCACAAATGCCAATGCCATTAATCAAGGTTTTCAGTTAGCCTTTTACAAAACAACAGAGATTCCACAGGAATGTCATGGAAGCCACTGTATCCCCCAAAAGGCACTGAACTCTGCCACCAGCTCCAGTTTTACCCACAGTGTTACCTGGAATTGTTCCATGCACTGAGGTTCATTTAAAGCCTCTCTGCTTTACTGGTTTTGAAAGTGTTAGAAATCATTCATCTGATTCTGCTTACTTCACTAGAGGCAGAAATCAAACTTGAAAACCAGTGATCTTCCCCCAGATTGAGAGCCAGGATGTGGCAGCATAAAGACTAGAATGAAGATCCTTCAAGTTAGATCCCTAAGTTTTCACCCTAACATTACATTAGATGGGCGAGCATTTCGTTCACTGAACCCTCCTAATCCCCTTCCTCATGCCATCTTCTTAAGTCAAGTGCAGGATACAGACAATCCCTAAGCCATCTGGCAGAGATACTGTTTACTGTATCTGGCATAAAGGAAGCAGAGAAAACAGTCTCCACTCATTGGTACCTGCCTTTTCAGTGGTACCTTGAAGACTTACTTGCTCACTAAAAGTGGAATTTTCTACCTTTTTCTGTCCCATTTCCCTTTTAAGTCATCTGTTGATCTGCCTGGAGAAGCCAGGACACTTCAGTCAGTTCAGGAGGCCATGAAATATGAGCTCAATGTGACAGCAGCGTCTGGTGGGGTCTTCCTCTCCTCATCATGTCCTTACAGGAGAGATAACAGGGACAGGAAGCAAACTATCTCTGGGATACGTATTCTATAAGAGCCTCAATGTCCTAAGCTAGTCTACTAAAGGCTATACATCCTCTCTCCATTCCATTGGAGGTTAGGATTCAACGCTGAATTCTGAACGAGCACAATCAGTTCACAGTGGCTCAAATCCCTGCTTAGGGTAGAATCTGTGGCTTGGAGTTCAGTGTCATCAAGCCAGAATGGTCTGATTAACAGTAACCAATTTTTGTTATCACCTTTCACAGGTCACAAGTCTGACACTCACCGCTCAGGAGGCAGGGAGAGAGGCCGATCCAAAGAACGAAAGCACCTCCTCTCTCCAGATGTCTCCCGCTGCAATTCTGAGGAGCGAGGGACCCAGGCTGACTGGGAGTCCCCAGAACGTCGCCAGTCCAGGTCACCCAGTGAAGGAAGGTCACAGACCCCCAACAGACAGGTGAATATGGAGAAGTTGAGCCTCCTGCAGCTCAGGGAAGGGTGGAATGCTGTACTGGGGTGGGTGGGTGGGGCTTCCATTGCTTCATGTCAGCCTCTGGGACTTCAGCTTCTGAAGCAGAAAGATGAAAATCAAAGGCTCACCGGCATGTAAGCATCTGGGAAAATAACTGGTAATAAAGACACACACTCCACTATGCTCATAGCAGCCTTATTTATAATAGTCGGAAGCTGGAAAGAACCCAAATGCCCCGCAACAGAGGAATGGATACAGAAAATGTAGTACATTTACACAATGGAGTACTACTCAGCTATTAAAAACAATGAATTTATGAAATTATTAGGCAAATGGATGGATCTGGAGGATATCATCCTGAATGAGGTAACCCAATCACAAAAGAACTCACATGATATGCACTCACTGATAAGTGGATATTAGCCCAGAAACATAGAATACCCAAGGTACAATTTGTAAAACCCATGAAACTCAAGAAGAAGAAAGACCAAAGTGTGGATACTTCGTTCCTACTTAGAAGGGGGAACAAAATACCCATGGAAGGAGTTACAAAGTTCATAGCTGAGACTGAAGGAAGGACCATCCAGAGACTGCCCCACCCAGGGATCCATCCCATAAACAACCACCAAACCCAGACACTATTGCATATACCAACAAGATTTTGCTGAGACAGGACCCTGATATAGCTGTCTCCTGTGAGGCTATGTCAGTGCCTAGCAAATACAGAAGTGGATGCTCACAGTCATCTATTGGATGGAACACAGGGTCCCCAATTAAGGAGCTAGAGAAAGTACCCAAGGAGCTGAAGGGATCTGCAGCCCTATAGGAGAAACAACAATATGAACTAACCAGTATTCCCAGAGCTCATGTCTCTATCTGCATATGTAGCAGAGGATGGCCTAGTTGGCCATCAGTGGGAGGAGAGGCCCTTGGTCTTGTGAAGATTCTAGACCCCAGTATAGGGTAATGTCAGGGCCAGGAAGTGGGAGTGAGTGGGTTGGGGAGCAGGGGGAGGGGGAGGGTATAGGGTATTTTTGGAGAAGAAACTAAGAAAGGGGATAGCATTTAAATTTTAAATGAAGAAAACATCTAATAAAAATACCTTTAAAAAAAAAGAATCTGGGAAAATGGCCCTAGGGGCTACTTCCCCATTTGGGTCTGGGGTAGCAGAGATGAAATAATAGATTTTAAAGATGTTACCTCAGGAATACTGGAGGGGAGTGTTTGCTAGCAGTGAAGAGGTTTAGAAGTGCCCAATCATTGAGCTAGTCAAGACATATCAAAATTAATGTGTGTGTGCCTTACATTCTTGAATCCAAAGCTCTTGGGCAGGTGCAGTGTGTACTCAACCTGCTTTAAGCCGAAGCAATTTAACAAACTCACCACTACAAAAGGGAAGGAAAAGGAATTTGCTCTTCCTTAGAACAGACTGGGATTCAGAGCATCCTTTCAGGAACCTGTTTGGCCTAGAACCTTCCAATATTCCTATATGCCATTATAACATGCAGTTACCATGTCCTGGCTAGCCATCTGGGAGTTTTATTGTCACCGTGGTAATTTAGAGCCCACATGCCCAGGTCTACCCCAAACCCTGAGCGGCTAAACCTGTATCATTAGTTGAATTTGATTTCCAGAGATTTGTTCTGATCTAGATGGCATCTACTTCTCTCCTCATTTGATCCCTGAGTCCTTGCAGGGTATGAGTAGCAGAGGGGACTACCTTTCAGACTACTCCAGACCTCTAGACTCACAGAGCTTTCTACTGAAGGGGTTAGGAATCTCAGGAGGGCCTTCCATGCCTAATCTAATCAAATCTAATCTGTCATCTTTCTCCTGTGATTCAGGGTACTGGTTCCCTAAGTGAGAGCTCCATCCCCTCTATTTCTGACACCAGCACCCCAAGACGAAGTCGTCGCCAGCTCCCACCTGTGCCACCAAAGCCTCGTCCCCTCCTCTCCTACAGCTCCCTGATGAGACACACTGGCGGCATCTCTCCACCTCCTGATGGAAGTGAGGGTGGATCCCCACTGGCCTCTCAAGCTCTGGAGAGCAACAGCGCTTGCCTGACCGAGTCTTCCAATTCCTTGCATCCCCAGCAGGGCCAGCATCCTTCCCCACAGCACTACATCTCCGAGCCCTATCTGGCCCTCCATGAAGACTCCCACGCCTCAGACTGTGGCGAGGAGGAGACACTCACCTTTGAGGCAGCTGTAGCTACTAGCTTGGGCCGGTCCAATACCATTGGCTCTGCGCCACCCCTACGGCACAGCTGGCAGATGCCTAATGGGCACTATCGGCGGCGGAGGCGTGGGGGGCCTGGGCCTGGCATGATGTGTGGAGCTGTCAGTGACCTCCTGAGTGATACGGAAGAAGACGATAAGTGCTAGAGGCTGCCATCCCCTCCGATGCATGCTCTTCTCTCACAAGGAGAAAACCAAGACCAAATTGGGAAGCCAGTGCGGCCCGGGGGGGAGGAAGAGGGAGAAGGAAGATGGAGAAAGGACGCCAATGCATCCTCAGAGAAAAAGAAGGAAAAGACAGATGGAAAACCAGTCGAACCCACCAATTTGGATTATTTCCCTGTGCAAGATGGGCACTGCCATAGTCCTGCCTCGTTGCTGGGGAAAAAAAATACAAGAATGTGGGGGGTTTATTCCCATGGGAGAAGGGACATGAAGGTGGCTTGGCTTCCGTTGCCCCTTCCCACTTTTCTATAAGCTGCGGCAGGCAGGATCTGGCCGACCTGTGTCTAAGCTCATTGCCCTGAGCAGCTGGGAAGACTTTCCAGCATCTTAATGAGGGAAGAGTTGAAATAGCAGGAGAAGAATCTCCTCACCAGCTCTTGCAATTTGGCTGCCCCCGGGGCAACCACAGCAGCATCTCATGCATTATCTTGGGGCTTGCTTTCCCCAAAGAGACACATGCTAAATCAGGAGCACTGGATGCTAGTGGGAAATGGGAGGGAGGGAGAGAAGGGCCGGAGTAGAAGGGCCCAAGGTGCTGTGGCAACAGCAGCAAGGGCTGGTCTGGGTGAGAAAAGCCATAGCCCAGCAGCCTGTACCAGGAAGGTGAGGGTCAAAGAAACAGAACTGGAGGTGCTGGTGGGTGCAGTCCTAGACTCTGACATTTGTAACTCACACAGTAGGTGCTGTGGTAGGTAGGCTAGATAAGGAGGTTCTCTGGGGCCCACAAAGGTGCCTGTAGCTCTGGTAAGGGTAAAATTCACTTCAATAGCCAGGGCCCCAGCCTCAGAAGGGTTCAGCCACAGTATGGAAACTCCATGCAGTTCTTCGACTTGGCCCTTTAGATACTAGTCAGAGGGAACCCCCCCAGAGTAGGGGCGAGGTAGATGGGGAGACTTAAGGCACTCTAGGCAGACTCAGTTTTCCAACAAACATAAAAGGAACTCAGTGTTGGTAGCAGGGCTAAGACCACAGTGGGCTGGAGGCAGGCAGCAGGCCTCTGTCAGCAAGGCTAGTGCTAAGCCAAGCCCAGAAAGGCCAGGTATTAGCGGCTACATGTTCTTTGCCACTTCTCCAAATGGACAGGGAACACATAACCGAGGGGGGTCACTGCATAATGGCTTCTCTAAAGATGAGAAGGCCTGGTAGACTGAAATGGGAATGTTCCCAAAGGGCATCAGCCTGGGGATCCCCTGTGAGAAGTCCTTGAGCCTGAAGCTCATGCAGCTTGGTTTGGGGTTTGGGGAGTCAGTTGGTAAAGATGCTTTAAGATGATTAAGTAACTATACCTCAGTTTTGACCTGAGCTGCTGATTTTAGTTTAAAAAAAAAAAAAAAAAGGCTCTGATGTGGCTCCCACTATCTCTGAATGTTCCCTGGGCCAGGCCTGGGTTTCATCCCTCCCCAGAGTAAAGGATGGGTAGAAGACAATCTCGGGCCACTGACTCATTCCTAATCCCCTAAACCAGAAACACCGAGGGAACTTAGGACCCTTCTTTCCTCAAGCATTTCCATCAATAACGCAGTCAAAAGCTCCATTCTGTGGACTGCATCCCCCCTCCCTCAAGCTTCTCTCTAGTATCATCAGAGTGGATGAACAGATACCTGGGAGCAGGGTGTTGAGCAGGATTGCCCTCTCTGGCCTCTGCACACGACCCTCTCCAGTGAGACTGGAGGCCAACACACTGAAAGCTCACTGGATCGGGTCTTTATCCTCTTCCAGACTAGGCAGAGTCTTTTGGGACTCTTGTGTAGGAACTGCATTTCTTAGAAGAAAATTCTCTTTTCATATGACATTTCCTTTCTATTCTGTCCCATTCTTTCTAACCCTGGGCTGACACGGAAGCAACAGCAGCAGCTCTGAAAAGCCAAGTTCATCCTCGTGGCCACAGTCATCTGCCACAGTCTGCCTTCTCTTTCGAGTATTGATGGAGCTCTCATGAACCATGGTCAGCCCCAAACCAAAGTAGTCCCACGACAGGTGACCAACGAGGCCAACCTAAGGCCTGCCAACTCTCAGATCCTCCTCTTCCACCTCCATTGTCCTCTCCCTGTGTGCTCAGGGGCAGCTAAGAATACAAGCATGATCCTAAAGGATGTTTGTGATTGTTACATAAGACGGATGCTGGGACTTGTGTTGTTTTTAAGGTTTTCTCTGCTCAGCCTCATTCCATGCCAAAGTGCTGCTATAGGCCTCTTTGTGTACACAAAATTGCTTTCCTCTATATTGGACATACAGCTTTCCTTAGGGGAAGCCTGCAACAGGATGGCCATTCTGAGCCAGCAAGCTTGTTGGATGGTTGGTTGTGAAAGTCAATTGCAGAGATATGCCATTACCATCCCTATAATGGGAGAAATGTGGGCTGGCAACACAATGACCAGATATGGAATTCACCTGCAAAGGATCGTATCAGTAAATCATACACACACACACACACACACACACACACACACACACACACACACACGTGCACACACAGCGTTGTAAAGATATCAAGTATTATAGCTGTGGTCACTTAAGTGATCACATAATTTATTTTTTAGCACTGGTGAACTTATAAACACTTCTTTGTTCAACTTACCCTGGGTTTCTTTTATCTTGGACAATACTTAACCTTCATTAAGACCAGCACATAGAAGAATTTTTATTAAGCCACAAACACATTATTATAATAATCTCCAGTTTCCTACTGCCTCCTAATAAACTTGAATGCCAATCTCCTTCCTTGTAGCTGACCAGGGCTTTCCCTCCTAGCTATCAGAGCCTGTATCTTTCTCTTTAAAGGGAAGCTGCTTTCTCAAAGCCCATGCTTCTCCTTGCATCTTCCGGTACATAGCATGACTCTTTGGGTGCAGAAAGTCTTCTTGCAGAATTCTTTAGTCAGATATCTTATTACCCTGGCAAAAACATTTGGTCCTCATCACCTCAAAACAAGAGAGAGAAGAGAGGGCATAAAAAGCAGAAGCCAGGCAGGGAGGTGGTGTGACTGTGTTTGGGCATGTCTTTTCTCTTAAGGTTCCAGACAGCTTGCCATGTCCCTACCTTCCTATCTGTAGGAGGGTACAGCAGCCTTCAAAGGGATAGGAGGTTCAAGCCAATGTGCCCTGTGTGTCAGGAAAAACACATGCCCATGAAGGGATGGTACCCTCTAGTACCACCAGGCTCCACATGAGCCATGATGACAGGTTTCAAGGGGCGGAAGTTATACCACACTTCTTCCTGAGGAATCTAATTTAACTGAAGTTTTCACTTCTGGTTCCAGCTTGTTCCAGATGTTCTGAACATTTTTCTGCCTTCACTCTGAGGCCACACAAAGAGAATACTCCATATCCCAGCCTTTCTTTAGTCAGCATCTCCCTTTCCCACCTACATCCATAACCCCCCCACACACACAGATTCTTTGTGCGAACTGGAGTGCCCCTCGGTCTTCCAGTCTAATCTTTCTTTTGCTGCATGTTAGCACATCCTGAGATGGTTAAATCCAAGTGAACGTGACGCAGTAACTGTTTCTGCCATGCTGTTAGGAAATGGTTTCTTCTCATGAAGCATTGTCTGAAGCTCACCGGGTGAGCTTCACAAGACCATTTCAAGTGAACTGTAAAAGAGTGTACACAGATCTATGTTTCTAATAAAGGCTCACTACAGAGAGATTAGGTCTCTTTGGTATAGTGGAACAAAATTTTTTTTAAGTAATTTTGATTTATTTTTAAACATGAATTTTTTTGTTACATTCCTTTCTGAAGTCTGTAATGTCTATTTAAATTTTTTTTGGATAGAATATATAGGTAGGTAGAGCAGAGAGTTGGAAACTTTGTTTCTTAGCTCAGTTATAACATTGACAAAGTTGAAGTTATATGTAAAGGAAAGGTGGACAGTGGGAGGGAATCAGATTGTCTCCTGACATGCAGAGATTTTTCTGAGATTTGAAAGAACTTTCACTGCAGTTACCACTATAACAGGGTCATGTCTGTCATGTTTTGAAACACCTTCCCCAAGGCCTGAGGCTTCTGAGACAAAGCAGCTCATCCCTTGGGAAGGATTCCCTCTCCCACACAACCTGTGTGTGTCCTTCCCTCCTGGAAGAGAAACAGAGGACTACTTCATGAAGCAGGCAGAAGAGGGTCAGCTGACCCCATGTAGGTGACCAGTCACAGCATGATGATTAACAGCAGACAAGAAGCCCTAAGGAATCCGGTGCAGTTCAGATGAGTTGTCTTTAAATATCTCCACATGGAGATTCTTCTTTTAACAAAAGCTAAACAAAATTAACTTAGGGGTTATGACCCAGCTCTTCTATGAATGTGATCAGAGGCAGCCCCATGTTAAGTGCTATCTACCAATAAGTAGCCTTTTGCAGTGTTTCTTCTCTGAGCCACCCAGAACATCCTAGTCAAGTCTGTCCCAAACAGCAGCAGCTGATACCTTCTCCATTGGCCAAAGACTGCTAAGGTGTTTTGTCAGCTATCACAGTACTATCACTACTTCTGCCTGCTTCATGAAGTAGTCCTCTGTTTCTCTTCCAGGAGGGAAGGACACACACAGGTTGTGTGGGAGAGGGAATCCTTCCCAAGGGATGAGCTGCTTTGTCTCAGAAGCCTCAGGCCTTGGGGAAGGTGTTTCAAAACATGACAGACATGACCCATAGTACCCAGATGTACTATATGAGGGGAAAGGTCTGGGAAAAAATATCATATTTGCTTTCTGGTAGCCATCTTTTCCATTCTATGGATCTTTTTGGTGTTTTGGGTTTTTTCCCCTTAATTTGGTCTGTATTATGTGTATCTCAGAGAAGTCACATGATGCCAAGAACAACAAATTCACAAATTGGTCCAACCTATCCCCAAGGATCTAGAAAGCATCTCTGAATAGAGTTCAAGTTAGCCACCATTCATTTAATGGTGGCTCCCAGCAAAATCTAATATGATTCCTTGTAAGGTCTGGGCCCTTGCTTCTATTTTTAATAGTTTTCTTTCTGCCCGCACACTCTTATCATGCCATGTACTGGAAGGTTAGTGTCCTAACCTTTTAGATGCAAAAAGAGACTTTATAATAAGCCATGCTACTACTATGTAAATACATTCTTGGGTTTCAAGTTCTTTATCTAGTTTTGGAAGAGTTGGAGAGACAATATAGAAGTATTGAGATTAATGTTTATTTTTATCAGTTTGGTCGTTTTTGCTTGATTGATTATCCAAGTATTTTGGAACGGGCCCAATATAGGACAGCCAAGAAGGATAAATCTGTGTTCTACAGTATTCTGAATTTGCTTCTTTTCTAAGATTAATTTCTGTCAAATTAGTGCTATGATAATTGAGTCAAAAACCTGAAGTTACTGTCTCCTCCCATCTCTGTACCCACCCCACCCTTCTGTCTTGTTAAGTGGCCTTGGACCCTTGTCTCCCCATATTCTGCCTCTCCTCTTTCAAAGGTCTGAAAATATAACTTAGATTTATGAAAAAAAAAACCTGCCTTCCCCAGCAAATCAGTCAAAGTCAAGGAAATTATAAGATACAGAACTATTTCAGAACAATCCTTAACCAATACATAATACAGAATGTATTCCTCAGTAAGAAGCCAAGTTTAAACAATATAGCAATGTGACAAATGAACATCATAGGAAGCTAAATATAGTGAGTACTATCCAGGCTTTACAATTCATCTGTGCCTTCAGTAAGGATATAGCATATATTTCCTTTCCCTAGCTAGGGAAATTGAAATTCTGATGCTTGACTAGTACATGTGTATGCGGAGGGCTTGTGAGTTAGTAATTATACAGCACCATGTGTCTCCACAAGTCAAGTTGGAAAAACCTTCACTCACTGTATCCCTCCCATCAAGGACTTGGGAACTTCTTGGCATTTCTTCTAAGCATTGAATCTTTTTAAGGAAGCCTCCATCTTAATGGGACTGAGGCTAAGTTTGCTTTACTCCTGCTTTCTCTGTCTTGTATTTTCTTTTCACGTTAGCACTCTTTTTCTTTTCTTAATCCATGCTGTTTTCATTAATCAGAAAAGATGAATTCCTCCAAAAAAAAACTTCCTACTACCATCTTCTCTTTGTGGACCCTTAAGTCAGAGAGTGAATAACCAGAAACTAACACAGAAGACAATTACCTAGCCTGGGTTAGAAATGTGAATGAATTTTATCTTTTTTTTTCCTCCTACAGGTCTTTTATCTCTATCTTCTAGAGATAAAAATAGGTTGCTATAGGTTGCTCTCTATATTCTGAAAGGAGGATTGCATAGTTGTACCACTTCCTCTTTGGTTCTCTCAGATGATGTCCCCTAAACTAAAAAGGAAGCTATCATCCTCATCCGCCACATCTGACATGGACCTGATTTGATGACTCAGCTGTTTTCTTTGCATCATTCTTATTTCTTATAGGTGATAGACTATATTGCCCAAGAGCCGATGCTTTAAAGCAAGTCTATCAAGGATATTTATGAGATGAACAAGGAAAACATTTAAATGTGTCAAGTGCCATTAATCAATTTTTAAAATAACGGTAATATGAAATGAGGGCTAAATAGTGTAATCTAACTGCCAATTAAAGTACACAGTAGTTCTGGTCTTAGTTAACTTTGATATGAAGTTATAAGCCATTAAGCAGATCCCCATGGGTTTAGTGAAAACATAGGCATAGCGTTTTAATGGCTACAATAGGGGTGGGGTGTACATTTAGAGTGCAGGTTGAACTTTAATCAGTGTTTTTCTATTCTGGTGTTTTGTGAACAATCCAAAATTTCTACAAAGCTACCCTAAGTGCTGCAATTTCAGAGGAACTTCCCTCTTGGTTGCATTAGAATGCTGTCCAAGGCCACTCAGGCTGAGTCCAAGATTTAAAATTCACCCAGAAAACCACCAATGGAGAAACACTCAATGCACCAAGTATGTTTGACATTCCATACTGGGGACAAGTGAGTATAGAGAAAGAGAGAGAGACTATTGAACAAAGCCAACGTTGACATGGAAGATATAAAAAGTCCCAGAAGAGGACAGGCTTAACGATGTTTGACTTTGGATTCTACTTCTTGCTTAGATTTGAGGTAAATGCTTTAGCATGATATTGGATTTAGAGGGGTTGCTTTTGGTAAACTGACTTGAATCCCCCCAAAATTAGTGGGTTAATGAACATCCTATCTAGACCTGACAGATGGAGGAGACAAAAAGCAGCCCAAAGAATCTATGACTTCAGAAACTCGTATAGTAAGCCAATATGGCAGAGGGCACAGTACCCTTCATAGCAGCCTTTGTGCCATAGGAGAGGGAAAGAGCCCATGGAGGGGACAGGAGGTGTTTTGTCAGGAATAAATTTCAAATGGCAAGGTGCACTGATACTAACCTCAAAGGCCAACATTGTGGGAAAGTGATGACAGGCATCTAGGTCATCCCCTCCATCCTTTGGGACCCAAGGAGAGGCCTTGATTTGATCTTAGAAAATGAACATGGGATGGGATCAAGAGGGAAATAGGGTGCTCTGTCTCAGGTTGTCAAAAATGCTGCCACCCACATTATCAGACATGTGAGTCAAGCCCATGAGACGCCCCCTTAAGGGCAGCATCCACTGGGGTGTATCAGCCTGACACTCCTGCAGTAGTCATAGGTGATTGAATGACAGCCAGTGCTGGCCCACCCAGAGTATTGGTGCATCTCGCCTAACACCGGAGTTCAGCAGTGCATGTTGGTCAGGTGGATATCCTGTAACATAAATGCTCGTTTGGATCCAAAAGGAAAACCATTAAAAATAAAAGGAAGATGAACAACTTTATTGTTGGGGGGGTGGGTCAAGGAAAAGTAAATAAAACCTTGTTGTAAAGAATCAATTGGCCTGGTTCCCCTTGCTTCTCTTGTCTTTGTCTCTGCTGATGAAGTAGTTACGGGCTTTGGTAGGTGGATCAGCAGCAGGCTCNTGCTCGTTTGGATCCAAAAGGAAAACCATTAAAAATAAAAGGAAGATGAACAACTTTATTGTTGGGGGGGTGGGTCAAGGAAAAGTAAATAAAACCTTGTTGTAAAGAATCAATTGGCCTGGTTCCCCTTGCTTCTCTTGTCTTTGTCTCTGCTGATGAAGTAGTTACGGGCTTTGGTAGGTGGATCAGCAGCAGGCTCCGTAATCAAGGCAAGTCAGGGTCTGTTTAGCCCAGTTGTGAGTACTTCTAGATATTCTCAAAGTTCCCGAGACATGATGGTCTTCAAAGATTTTCTTCCTATTAAAAATGACCCTTTCCTTGGAAGAAAAGAAATGAATTGCCCTAAAACTGATTTCTCAAAAAAAATTTTTTTAATTAAAAAACAAACAAACAAAAACAAGTTTCTAGCCAAGGGAATATAGTCTATCAGGGGAAGAGATTAGCAGCAGACAGCCACTATACAGAACCATGGACTTTGTGATTAAGAAACTCTAAGAAGCCTCCATTCTGAAGGAGGAAGATGATGGAAGAACTCCTCTTGCTGTGCTGCCAGACTCGGAGGGAAGCTGACTCCTCCTCCTCGAGGCTCTGAGGAGATGCTCTCTCTCACCTCTCAGCCTACCTGGCTTTTTACTCAGGTGCAGTAGTTTTCTGAGTGAATGGAGGAAAAGCTATGCCTTGTATCCATGGGGCCCCTCTGACTCTCCATTCTGGGCAAAGCAATCTGTGTCATCCCCTGGGGATCTTCTTTCCAATTCTAAATATATTATTTAAGTTGCGATACTTCTAATTTTTGGTTAGATAGAAATTAGCATTTCAGGATATATTTCTGTATTTTGGTGAAAAATCTTCTTTAAGTCTTTAGATACAAGATTTCATTAGGTAAGACTTTTTGCTTAGGGTTGAACCTTTCAAAAATGTGGTATGCAGCCATCCATCCAAGTTCTGAAGGCTGGGTGGAAAGTTTATACATCCATAAACAACTTCTTGGGTTTTTTTTTTTTCTAAATCATATTGTTCTAGTGATTCAATCATGGTTTGAATTGGAAACAAATTTGTCAACCTGCTACATCAAGGTGATATGGCATGGCACAATATTTTAACAAAAGTAGATTTATGAAGTTACCGAATTGGTTTTTTTATTTTTTCAAATTTTTTCTAATCTAGAATTTAAGTCCATATCCTTTCACAGGCTAATGATACTATGAAATACATACAAAGAAAAAAATGGATGCTATTCTAAATTTATCTCTAGCGTCTACACCATAATCTGAGTTTCTAAGAAGTTACATTTACATGCTGTGCCCTAACTTCATACACTGCTTCTTGAATTCACATCCTGACTTGACTTACATACCATGTTCTTTTGCTATAGACCTAGGATAATCCCCAAACCAAAGTCCCTTAAATATTTAAGCATCTAAATGTAGTGTGGCATACCTCTGGTCCCAATACTTAGGAGGTTGAAGCAGGAAGACACAGAATTTGTGGCCAGTCTGGGCTAGGTTGTGAGATCCTAACTTTAAAAACAAAGCAACCAAGCAAAACACAATTGCAAAATATTGAGACAAGTCACATATGAATATGGCTTTAGAACACCTAAGACAAAAAGGCCACCAACAGATTGGGAAAGGATCTTTACCAATCCTAAATCAGATAGGAGACTAATATCCAATATATATAAAGAACTCAAGAAGGTGGACTCCAGAAAAATCAAATAACCCTATTAAAAAATGAGGTACAGAGCTAAACAAAGAACTCTCAACTGAGGAATACCAAATGGCTGAGAAGCACCTGAAAAAAATGTTCAAAATCCTTAATCATCAGGGAAATGCAAATCAAAATAACCTTGAGATTCCACCTCATGCTATTCAGAATGGCTAAGATCAAAAATTCAGGTGACAGCAGATGCTGGCAAGGATGTGGAGAAAAAGGGACACTCCTCCATTGTTGGTGGGATTGCAAGCTGGTACAACCACTCTGGAAATCAGTTTGGCAGTTCCTCAGAAAATTGGACATAGTTCTACTGGAAGATCCAGAAATTCCTCTCCTGGGCATATACCCAGGAGATGTTCCAACTTGTAATAAGGACACATGCTCCACTATGTTCATAGCAGCCTTATTTATAATAGCCAGAAGCTGGAAAGAACCCAGATGTCCTTCAACAGAGGAATGGATACAGAAAATGTGGCACATTTACACAATGGAGTACTACTCAGCAATTAAAAACAATGAATTCATGAAATTCTTAGGCAAATGGATGGATCTGGAGGCTATCATACTGAGTGAGGTAACCCAATCACAAAAGAACACACATGATATGCACTCACTGATAAGTGGATATTAGCACAGAAACTTAGAATACCCAAGATACAATTCACCAACCACATGAAACTCAAGAAGAAGGAAGACCAAAGTGTGGATAATTCACTCCTTCTTAGAATGAGGAACAAAATACCCATGGAAGGAGTTACAGAGACAAAGTTCAGAGCTGAGACTGAAGGAAGGACCATTCAGAGACTGCCCCACTCAGGCGACACTATTGCATATGCCAGAAAGATTTTGCTGACAGGACCCTGACATAGCTCTCTCTTGTGAGGCTATGCCAGTGCCTGGCAAATACAGAAGTGGATGCTCACAGTCATCTATCGGATGGAATACAGGGCCCCTAATGAAGGAGCTAGAGAAAGTACCCAAAGAGCTAAAGGGGTCTGCAACCCTATAGGAGGAACAATAATATGAACTAACCAGTGGCCCCCAGAGCTGTATCTCTAGTTGCATATGTAGCAGAGGATGGCCTAGTCAGCCATCAATGGGAGGAGAGGCCCTTGATCTTGAGAAGATCATATGCCCCAGTACAGGGGAATGCCAGGGCCAGGAATTGAAAGTGGGTGGGGATCAGGGCAGGGAGGGATATAGGGGACTTTGGGGATAGCATTTGAAATGTAAATGAAGAAAATACCTAATTAAAAAAAAAGAAAAAAAGAAAAGAAAATGGTGAAATAAAAAAAAAGGATACCATAAACATGAGAAACAACAATGGAAGAGGAAAGAATAGAGTAGAAATGATGAGTGGGTACCTAGAGAGCCCACAGAGGGTAAACCATTCTTTTACTCTGTGTCCTTGATCAGGTCTGCATCCTTAAAGGGAAATGATAACAGTAATTACCTCAAAGATTTGCTGTTCAGAGCAAGTTATTACATATCAAGAGATCGGCCAGATACCTCCATTGTATTGATAATCCTTCTCTTCCTCATCACCATACAGAGGTGCATTCCTCAAACCCACCACCCCTCTGAGCTGAACCTCTCAGGACCTCTTTCTAGCCAGTAGAGGGTGCTGGGTGGGTGGGTATTTCCTTTCAGTTAATAAAACAAATGCAAAGGACAATTTGAACCTCTATGGAAAGGCGAATAAAAGAGCTTTAAGAAAACAAGCAAATCATAATTATATAACTATTTTTAAATACTCCCTCCATTTTTGTCTTAGAAAGAAGCCCTCAATTGCTTATTCTCTACTTCTAATTTCCATATTCATTTAATAACAAAATGGGAGACACATTAGTGGGAGATAGTAATTGTAAAAGTAGCAATGAAGTTAATGGCAACATTAAAAACCCTGTACATATAAGCAGCAATATTCAAGGCGATTTAAAGTGTCAAGCAATATACAACTTAACAGCACATGAGAATAAACTATAAATTCAGGGTCAATAGACTGACTTTTCTTTTTTTGTTGCATAAAAAATAAGAAAGAAAAAGAGAGGAGTACCTAGTTACATCCCTACAGTCCTAGCACCAGGGATGCTGGGGCAGAGATATCACAAGTTTGAGGCTAGCCTGGGCTATCTAATTTGAGGCCAGTATAGGATACATAGCAAGATCCCATCTTAGTTTTCCATTCCCCCTACCTGTACTTCTGAACCCCCGAAAAAGATTAGGAAGTAAATGAATCCTTTAAAACAGTCATCCTTAGGTGGATCACTTAAAAATTACTATAAGCCAGCAATTTAGGAAATAAATTGATTACTCAACCTTTATAGGTGATTGCCAAAGGAACATTCAGGATACCACAGGTAAAACAATGTAAGCCCATCTAGAGGACTCCAAGCCTCAGGACATTGGTTCTTGCCCTCTGTCTACTCTACATTTAAAACCATCTCTGTGTATAAAATTAACATAGCTATAGTATTCATTATAGCACATAGGAACCATAACGCCAGAATACTTAAGCAAGAAAGAGGCTAGATATCAACTGTGGCTTGGACTATCTCCCCTTGTCTAAAAGAAATTAGATTAGAACAACTGTTAAATTTCACTTCTTGAGATGGTCTTAGAGACCCCAGTGCAACCATTCCAAAGAGAAGTGCCTGAGAAGGGCCTTTTGCTAATGTGCCCAGGTGATGCCTTTTTGTAGTTTTATCAAAGCTTGTGCATCACTGCCCTTGAAGAAGGGAACTCAAAACCTCAGCTCATTCATATCTTTCAGCCTCACACCAATGCCTTCTCACAAGCCCTGCATCAAGCCCGGGGGTGGGGGTGGGGGTGGGGGAGGAAGGGGGGATGAATGAAAGCCAGCCATTCAATAGACCCATTCACATCAGAAGAACTCAGTGCATGAGTTGTGATCAAATAGAAAGAAAAAACCCAGCTTGATTTCTTGACATAGTGGAAACAGGTTTGCTTGTTCTGCCCCCAAATCAGATGCCTTGATGCTGATGAGAAAACAGTATAGATAGCTGAACGGGGTGAGGAAGAGAAAAGGGCATCATATCAATGTGGCTAGCAAGGATGCTGATGTATGGTAGTAGGTAAACCTCTGCTACACATTTTATAATGGGCCAGCTATGTGATCCAGCCTCTGATTCTTGATTTTCACAAACACACAAGGCAGGTAAAAAAAAGACCAAACTTGCATGGTTTTCTTTAGGACTAGAAACCATGCACACCAAGTATCATCTAACTAGCATATCGCCAAGCGCATTATAAACATTCACTAAAACGTAAAGGCTGCCATCCAGAGTCCATCTACTCAGTCATCAAGTAGCATTCATTAACCACCAACTAGTTCCTAGCACTGGGATTTCAATAAGGAACAAGCCAGGTGACATGGGATCCTCTCCGTCGTCAACCCATGGAAAGCTTCATAGGAACTCTAGGATCTAATGGAAGACTTTGGAAGGACTCAGGGAATCAGAAATGGCCTTGTGGAACATGAGGGGATGGCTCAGTGGATAAAAGCACTTGCTGCACAAGCCTGATTATCTAATCCGAGTCCCTGAAACCCACATAAAGATGGAAGGAGAGTTGTCCTCTGACAACTATACACATGCCTGTACTCTTATTCTCATAATAATAATAAAGTTAGATTTTTTTTTGTTTTGTCTTATTTTAAGAAATGGCATTTTGGGAGAACTAGTATTTGAGAGGAGGTTTAAAAAAAAAAAAAAAAAAAAAAGTGACAGGTTTGCCGAGGGTGACATTGGGGAATGAAGCTAACAGTGGGAAAGGCACAGGAGAAAGTGCTTGTGTTTTTTTTAATGGCAGAGCTGGGTTTGGGGCTTGTTTCGGTTATTTGGAGGGGCAGGGAGCAGGGGGACAGGTGCGAGAGATCAAATCCAGGGCTTTGCATATTTTAGGCAGTACTGGACCACTGAGCATCATCCTCCTGGCCCATAGTGTTTCAGACAGAAGTTGAATTGCTGCGTGGCCCAATTCAGACTTAAAACTCCAATTCTGCTGCATCTGCCTCCCAGTGGGATTACAGTGTGTCTGCTTTTCCTTGCATCTGCAGTCTACTTCCATGAGCTGATGTACCTTCTCCATATCTGAATCCTTCGCCAAATTTATAATCTCTTCTCTCAGATAAAATGACACAGATTGATTGGTTCTGGATATTGGGTTGAATATCTTGGGCACTAGGGATGGTCCCCACCAGCTATTTGAACAACAACTGCCTGTTATCTGTTGTTATCCCCCCAAAAAAGCAGCGAACTTGACCAGAGCAGCCTTCTAGCCCTTCCTACCTTTCCTTGGATGCTTAGAGACCCAAAGGACACTCCATATGGCAACTTCACAATTCCTTTACTGGTGTACACATCTTTGTCATTTTCATGCTCATCTTTTTGTAATATCTTTTTGAGTCAAGCACTAAAAGTAATAATACCATAGTCTTATTTCAAAGAACCCTCAGACAGACCCTAAGCAGTAATGAGACATACCGTGCAAGTGTGGCTTTTATCACCGTGCTCCCATAGGGCACCATAGTCATCCTGCTATAGATCTCAAATACCTGATTGTGTTTAGAATAAAGAGATGTCCTAAACAATTTCAAGGGGAATATCCTAGGCACAAAGCCAAACATACCTCAAATATCATCTCTGAACAAGAAACCCAGATGCTGAAGTAACTTGGTTTAGCAAACACTGCTCAAAGCCCTGTGTCCTATTTGTGGTGCAAAGTACCTTTGCTTGAGAATCTTTACAGCTCATATGCTTCTGTCCTTAACCTACAGGATCACCTTTTGATTTTCTAGGCATAAGAGAGCTGGCTTTTCTTCTCTTCTCCCAGATAAAATGACATATATGGGTTCTGGATATTGGGTTTAATATCTTGGGGACTAGGTTGGTACCCACCAGCTATTTGAACAACAGCTGCCTGTTATCTGTAGTTCCACCCCCACCCCCCAAAGGCAGTAGCAAGCTTGACCACAGCAGCCTTCTAGCCCTTCCTATCTTTTCTTGGATGTTCAGAAACCATACTGTAGGCCATGCAATAACATCAGACAGAAGACTTCATAGATTGTAGTATACATGAAAAGTCTCAAGATAGTTTAAATAATTTCTGGCTTCTTAATATGAATTCAAGGCAATGTCTTTAGCATAGGCCCATATACTTCATTAGGGTCTGATAAGGCTCCCTCGGGAGGAACGCAGGGGGAGAAGGTGAGTTAGCAGGGACCCTAGGCACAGGGTGGCCAATTTCCTCCTTACTAACACACCTCATCATGTAGCTTTTGCCTGCAGAACAGAGCTCTGAGGGGAAACAATATCTGCTTCTGGGATCTAACCTGAAAGGCAGAAACTTTAACCTTGGGCCATAACTAGACATTTGAGTGGCTGCTGCTCTCCAGCTTTGGGGGGCCTAGAAGAAATTCTCAGGCAATTGGTCATCAGCACAGCTTTTCTTGAGAAAGGAGAATGAAAGGAAGGTGGGGGAGGAAAAGAAGAGGAGCAAATGCAAGTTTGCCCATCACCAAGCATTCACAAATTGTTGCTAAGCACGAAAGAAAGGCGTTTTCTGTTTTTAATTAGAAAACTAAGCAGGCTAGTCATACACTAATCAAGGCCTATTTTTACTTAATTGAGGTCGCTCTTTGGTAAATGCCTCCCTAGGCAGAGGAGGTTGAACTCACCCTGGGGGGTTTGCTCTGAAGCCTAGAGATGATTCACACATGCTGGTTCTCAGTCCTACACAGATGGCTGGGAGCGGCTGGGACCCTTCCTGACAACTAGCCCTGAGCCTGGAGAACCCAAGAATGCACTGACATTTGCAAAGGACTGCAGAGTGAGAGAGCTGGTTTCTGATCATATCTTTATTGCAAAAGCTGCCTGATGGCTAAACCCCAGAGGAAGCAAATGCTCAATCATGATGGTGTATCGGGCACAGAGAAGTTCACTGGCACCTCTGAGATGCTGTAGAGCTCTGTATTGAAAGATGGAATGGCCAGCTCCTTTTATTTCCCCATACTACCTGAATTTTTTTTTTCGAGACAGGGTTTCTCTGTATAGCCCTGGCTGTCCTGCTGTCCTGGAACTCACTTTGTAGACCAGGCTAGCCTCGAACTCAGAAATCTGCCTGCCTCTGCCTCCCAAGTGCTGGGATTAAAGGCATGCACCACCATGCCCGGCTACTACCTGAATTTTAAAAAATAAAAATCTCACATTCTGGGATCCCCCTTGGCTCAGTGCTAACCAACCATTGGGCATCTTGAATCTTTCATAAAGTATAAGGTGCAAGGGTCATATCTCTTAGTTCTCAAACTCAGCACGTGCTGCTGTGGTAGCCAATGTTCTATTGCTGTGACACATACCCAAGAAAGACTACTTCAAGGAAGAAAGAGTTATTCTTTACCCTAAAGATTTCAGTTTACAGTTGTTTCAGTCACTCCTGGGCTGTGGGGAGACAGAACATCCTGGTGGGAGCAAAGCACAGAGCGGAGCTGCTCATGTCATTGCCGCAGGGAGACGGAGTAAGTGAAGTTCCGAACTTTACAGTTTGTAAAATTTGACCCAAAACATTCACTATCAATCCTACACCACTCATGTGAAGCCAGTCTTTAAACTTTAGGGTAAAGGATGGGCTTCTGGTGTCTTTGTTTGTATTGCTTGCCTGTCTGGTGTCTAGGATGGAATACTCCGACAAAAGCCATTTCCAGAAGAAAGGAGGTTTACTTGGCTCATGGGTTAAGGAGGATGCAGCCCATCACTGTTGGAGGCCTTGGCACAATAGCTTGAGGTCCTTAGTCACATGGCTTTTCAGTGTCAGAAGGCAGAGAGGAAAGTCAAAGTCAGCAGCATCACCATCATCCCTTATCACACTGCCGTTCTGGTGCTGTCTGTGGCTTCCCATGTTTGCCGTCAGGGACAGTTGTGATTACATTGGACCATGCAAATAACTCAGGCAACTTTCCTGTTACAATGTTAGTTGAGTAACAAACTCAATTCTATCTTGTCCCTTAATTGCTCTTGGCTGTGAATCTCACAAGTTCACAGATTCAAAGGACATGAACCATGGGCCGTTATTCTGCCAATCATACAGGGAGGGGATGAGATGTTATAAGCTACTTGCCAGGTTCCTCTGCATTTTCTCATAGGGTTAAACATTTTATGCTAAATTGAATATGCCTTTGTTCTAATAACATTAAAACAAAACAGAAGAGTATTCTTTCTTCATTAAATTATGTTGGATCTTTGTTTAAAAGTCCATCAACTACATATATTGAGTTTATTCTGAAGTCTTTAAAACATCCAGTAGTTCTAAGGGTTACATTCACTGTCTTGATAGCCTTAAAGTTAAATTAATGTTAGTCCTCCAAATTTTTCTTTCTCTACATTATTTTGATTATTCTAAGTCCTTGTATTCCTATAAAAAATTTAAAATTATCTCCTCAGACTCCCCTGGGAGGACTGCTGTGTTTATAACTGAGACTACATTCAGACATTTTGCACATTGTTTGCTGAATTGCTTATATGGATTACAAGCTTCAGTTTATTAATCTTTATTAATGTTTTTCAGGAGGTTTTATGTTTGTGTTCCATGAGAAATACTATAGAATGATTCTTGTAATGTTTGGGATATGAGCAAGTTAACTTTTATAAAGCTGAGAAGATATCTCTGTTGTCAGAAAGAGCTTATGTGGCATAGCTAACACATCAATAGCTTCGTATTTAAAAGATGGGGGACCAGGGAAACGGTTAAGAACACTGGTTGCTCTTCCAGAGGTCCTAGAGTCAACTCCCAGTACCACATGGTGGCTCATAACTCCAGTGTATCTGACTGTTGCCTGTAATCACTAAACACATGTATGTGCTACAGAGACACACATACAGGAGAACACGATACAAATTAAAAAATGGTTTTGTTCATTTGGTGGGATTTTTTGTTATATTGAAAATATATGTATTTTAGTTAGAGTATGTGGACTCTATATTCAATATAATTAGTAGCATTTTATATAAGTTCACCACCTTCTTCCCATCAGTACATTGTCTCCTTTAACTTCTTTTAGTTAAGTGGACTTCATTCTTCTGTTTGTCAACTCATTGCCTATATTTTTTTAAATTGTTAGAAGTTTCTCTAAGCCCTAAGTTTTATAGTCTGCATCTAAAACCAGTCTGTATTCATATCCAAATTGTATTTTACTGTAACACATAATATATGCCTGTTTTCCCTCAATTCTATGCTATTCTATCATACATTTTACTTCTATGTTGTAATTACACTTATTTTATTTTTTGAAACAGGGTCTCTCTAACCCTGGAGAGCCTTGAACTCACCTTGTAGCCAAGGCTAACCTTGACCTTCTGATCCTCCTGTTTCTCCTTCCTAAATGTTGGGGTTGCCTTCTGATTCTCCTGTCTCCACCTCCGAGTGCTGGGATTACAGCTATGTTACCAGCCATGGTTTTATGCAATGCAAGGAACTGAATTCAGGGACTCCTGCATGTTAGATATATACTGTCACCCACAGAGATACATCCCCAACCTGACACTTTATTTTTCTCCTTGGTCCTGTAGCTTTATTGGGACTTCCAAGTTAGAATCCCATGCAAGCCCCTAGATCCTCTATGCTCCAATATGGTTATTATAGCTTCATTCCTCCCTTGCTGTTTGAATACATTATCAACATGGGTGAGCTCAGATATTATTTTTATTTTTATTCTCTATGTATTCCATACAGGAACCTATAAATTTTTCTTTAATGAATTTCTATAGTATTCGTTAACGATTCTGGATAGTCCCATCTTGGATTTCTATAAACTTTTTCTACTCAGATTACATTTTTCTGAATATCTTAATTGTCAAATGTCCTCCTCGGTTGTTCTATACCTTATTTAGAGACAGTGGAAACAGTTATTCTCTGTTGAAACAGTTACTCACCAACTGGCTAGACTAGTCAGTAAGCTCTAGATATCTGCCTGTCTTCATCTTCTGTGATAAGGTTACAGATGTGAGTGACGTGACGACACCTGTTTGTACACTGGTATTGAACTCAAGCCCTCATATCTATGGTGCAAGCACTTCATCAAGTAAGCCAACCCAGGTCCATCATCAAGTAGGTCATTATTCCAGGTCATTATCATACCTTCCTAATTCTCATCTCTTGAACTCGTTGAAGTCACTAAACCTTGTTTAAGTGGAGCCTTGACTTCATGATGCGAGTCCTAGAAGTTGCCCCTAGCTAGAAATCCAGGGGACTAACCATATTTGCTTCCACTTAGATATGTAAGAACCTCAATCCTCTATCGTCTGTTATAAGAATCAAGACAGTTACTTATTATGTAATATCAAGATTTTTAGAATTGTTTTACTGTAATCTACTGCAGTTCTTGTTATTTTGTTAAAGCTTTAAGCAGAAGTCCAGCTAATGATGATTTATTTAACCCAGCTCTATATACACACTAAAATATTCATTTGAACACAGAATTTTCATGTGTTATTTAAATAGAGAGAGGAGAGAACAGACAAATACACACAGGAGGGTGAAAGATAAACTAAAAACAAAAACTTCAGCCCCTGTCTTTTAAAAATATATTTACTTAGCTGGATGTGGTAGTATATGTTTTAATCCAACACTTAGGAGGCAAAGGCAGTCAGATCTCTGAGTTTAAGACCAGCCTGGTCTACAAAGTAATATAATTTACATGCATTAAATTTTTTTTATCATAGGTACCTTCTACTTTTTCCTTCAATGTCTTCTGGATCCTTTAACTATGTCTCTCTCCTGATTTTACCTATTTTTTTTTGCAATGACTCACAGAGTCTAGTAAGTCTTGCCCCATATGTGCATAGATGTGGGGTCATCCAATGGAGCACAGTCAACCTACAGGGACCACACTCCTAAAGAAAACTGACTTCCCCTCCTTTAGTTGCTATCAGTAGTTCCACAACTAGAGGCAGGAGCTCATGAGCCCCTCCCAGATCCATGATGTATTGTTAACTGGCTTGATCTTGTACAGATCTTGTGAAGGCAACCACAGCTGCTTCAAGTTCATGAATGTAGTCCTGTTGTGTTCAAAAGACACTATTTCTAAGCAGTTCCCAGCTCCTGTGTGCTAGAGATGTTCTACTTATGGCTTAGCACCCCACAAGTGCTTGTTCTCTACACTTTGACCAGTTGTCTCTGTGTCAACCCCTGCAAAATGGAGCTTCTCTGATGATAGTTGAAACCAGAACCAGAATTAATCTTTGGGTGCAAAGACATACTTAAAAGGCAGTTTGACACCGTGTCCATTTAGCAAAGTAATAGTAGTAGATTCTCACCTAAGATATATGAATTTACTTGCCATAGTTTCTTGGGTAGACTTACAGTACCAAACATGGATTTATTCTTGTGAAGCAAGACTTAGTCCATTAAGAAGGCAGTTGGTTACCCCTTAACATTTATGGCACTATTGTACCTGTGACAGGTCAAAGTTCACAGCAAGGTAAGACTGTTGATTAGTATTGTTGGCCAAAACTAATTAGAGTTCTCCGTGTCCTGTGACCAAAGTGTGTTGTGTTTACAACAATTATCATCATATCCTCAAGTTATGGTCCAACCAAAAGCAATGGCCGTTGCTTGTTTTGTTGTAGGGGTCTCTGGGATCTCTCCTTAAACAACACTGGAGAGTTTTTACTTAGAAATCTTTGGTTTCTGGGTTAAACATCACCCTGGTATAAAGTAACTCTTAAAACTCAATATAATATAGCCCATATCTTTTTAGCATGTTATAAATGCTTTCCATTTCAATATTGTTTGGAAAACACCAGAAAGAAATATATAAATATTTTAGCAAATTTTCCCCCTTTAGATAAGAACTGTAGATTCCAAATTAACCCAACTGATCTAGCACGCCAAGGGGCTTCATTTCTTGAGGGAGGTTTGATATGCATTGTATAACTCTACAGATCTAGAAATAGTGCTGATGATAATCCAATCCTGTGTTCCTCTTTGGTTCTAGAGACTGATAAACCTTCCCCAGGATCTTGAGAAATTGCAAAAAACAAACAAACAAACAAACAAACAAACAAACAAACAAACCAAAGAACCATCAATTCAGTCCTGGATGGATTTTATTGGCAATATAAAGACAGACCAAAAGCCAGTTCTCCACCCTCATAAAATGGATAAAATCACTAGTAAAGCTAAGAGTAGCCTGTACTGGAAACATTCCTTTAAAAGACCTCATTTGTCATCATTAATTCTAAGCTTAAAGCTACTGGGTCTTGTTTGAAAGTGTCTGCATTCCCTGCTGCTGCTTTTCAGCCTAAAGTGGAATGGAACATGTAAGTCTCATCATCATTAATGACTAGCAACATCACTTGCAAGCATATTCTTCTTTAAAGTTTTCTTTTCTTTTTTTTTCCTCTTTATTAGATATTTTCTTCATTTACATTTCACATGTTATCCAGAAATTTTCCCTTACCCTCCCGCGTCCCCGCCCTGCTCCCCTACCCACCCCCTCCCACGTAATGGCCCTGGCATTCCCCTGTTCAAGCTTTCTTTTTCCTAAAGTCAACATCTGAGGTCTCTTGGGGATTATTGTTTCCTTGCTTTGATTAAACCTACAGAGCCGAGGAACAACAGTTACTGGTAGAAGGAATGACAATTATAATGAGGTATGCTCATGGCCTATGAATTGTTTTCTCTCTAAAAGCAATTGTGGGGCTGTAAGGAAAGATTGTATAAACAAGACATGAGGCTATATATATAGCTATATATAGAAGCATGTACATATTTAAAATTGTATTTTCAATGACAAATATTTATTAAGTTGGCTTTTTAGGTCATAAGAAATGTGATAAGTGCTACCGGGATATATACATGTCAAGTAATGAAGAGAAGTTGATTGAAACACATTCAAAAGTTAAAATTACATATTCTTATATCATGTATGATCCAGAAAAGGACCATAAAGTGGAACACATAAAAAATTGGAAATAGATCTACCTGAAGACCCAGCAATAATACTCTTGAGACTATACCCAAAAGATGCCTCACAATGCCACAAGGGCACCTGTTTGACTATGCTCATAGCAGCCTTGCTTGTGATAGCCAGAAGCTGTAAACAACCCAGATAACCCATGACAGAAGAATGGATACAGGGAATGTGGTTTCTTTATACAATGGAATATTACTCAACTATTAAGAATGAGGACATGTTGAACATTTTTTCAAGTGCTTCTCAGCCCTTCAGTATTCCTCAGTTGAGAATTCTTTGTTTAGCTCTGTACCCCATTTTTAATGGGGTTATTTGAATTTCTGGAGTCCAGCTTCTTGAGCTCTTTGTATATATTGGATATTAGTCCCCTATCAGATTTAGGATTGGTAAAAATCCATTCCCAATCTGTTGTTGGCCTTTTTGTCTTATTGACAGTATATTGCCTTACAGAAGCTTTGCAATTTTATGAGTCCCATTTGTCAATCCTTGATCTTACAGCACAAGCCATTGCTGTTCTGGCCCCTTGGTCTTGCAAACTTTATATGTCCCAGTTCAGGGGAACACCAGGGCCAAGAAGTAGGAGTGGGTGGGTAGGGGAGCAGTGGGGGGGGGAAGGGGAGGGTATAGGGGACTTTCGGAATAGCATTTGAAATGTAAATGAAGAAAATAACTAATAAAAAATGGAAAAAAAAGAATGAGGACATGCTGAGATTTGCAGGCAAATGGATGGAACTAGAAAATATCATCCTGAGTGAAGTAACTCAGACCCAAAAGGACATGCATGATATGTATTCACTGATAAGTGGATATCAGCCACAAAAAAAGAGCCCAATACCCAAGATACATCCCACAGAACTCAAAATGGTAAACAAGCTGAAGGGCCCAAGTGAGGATGTCTCAGTTCCACTTGGGAGGGAGAAGAAACCAACCACAAGGGGGGAAGGAAGGACCTGGGAGGGAAAGGGAAAGGGGGATGGGGAGGGCCACCCTGAAATCCATGAGGGCCAGCAGAAAGGGAAACATGTGACCTCAGGAGACAGGAGGTTGGGGGGGGGGCTTCCAGAATTTATCAGAGACCTGGGAGGTAAGAGACTCTCAGGACTCAAAGAGAGGAACCTTAGATGAAAGGCCCACCTCCAGCAGAAAGACAGGGCATCAAATGAGGGATAGGCTTGCCATCCCACAGCCAAAACTCTGACCCATAATTGTTCCTGTTTGAAAGAACTGCAGGGATGAAAATGGAGAGGAGCCTGAGGAAAAGAAAGTCCAGCAACAGGCCCAAAGTGGGACCCAGCTCAAGGGAAGGGCCCAAGACCTGACACTATTATGGAGGCTATGGAGGGCTCATAGAAAGGAACCCACCATGACTTCCCTCTGAAAGTCCCAACAAGCAGATGAAAGAATCACCCAACCAAAGGACAGAAGCTGCTGACCCATGTGGTTGAATTAGGGAAAAGCTGAAAGAGGCTGGGGAGGAAGACAGCCCTGTGGGAGAACCAGCAGTCTCCTGGACCCAGGAGATCTTTCAAATACTGGACCACCAACCAGGCAGCATATGCCAGCTGATATGGGACCCCCGGCACTTATGCCATGGAGGACTGCAGGGTTCAGTCAGAGAAGATGTACCTAAGCCTCAAGAGACTGGAGGCCCCAGTGAGTTTAGAGGTCTAGTGGGGTTGGGGTAGAGGGTGGGGAACATTCTTGTGGACACAGGGGGCAGGGAGGAGGTATGGGATGTAGAAGAGTCGGAGAGTGGACCTTGAGGGGAATAAAATCTGGCCAACCAAAACTTACCAATTGGTGACTTCCAGGTTGAGTGAGAGGCCCTGTCTCAAAAAATAAGGAGAAAGAGCTGGAGAGATAGCTCAGTTGTTAGGAGCACTTGATGGTCTTACAAGAGACCTGGAGTTCAGTTTTCAGTGCCCACATGACAGCTAACTTCTATTCCAGTCAACCAAGCACCTTATTCTGGCCTCCACAGGTACTGCATATATGTGGTGCACTTAAATACATTCAGGCAAAACACTCATTCACATAAAAACTAAAAATATATTTTAAAATAAGGTAGTGAGCAATAGAGGAAGATTATTGACCTCCAGGAGAATTTGACAGACATGTGAACCCAAACATCCCCATGCACACCCATATAAAAGTACTTTATGGAAAATGTGGTGGAGAACATACTACCATTATTCTGCTAAACAAACATACTATCAAGCCAACTTCTAATAGCTTTTTGTTATACTCATAAATCAATGCCTCTTTAGACCTTCTTGAGAGAAGCTTGCATTTGTAGTAGATAGTGATTAACATAGACACCCAAGATACAAAGACTTCAGAATGTTCATTCCTAAATGGTTAAACTATACCATCTCCCTTCCTCCCAAAGCTTAAGAAAAATTGTGAGGAAAGGTAAGGAGAGACTGTTAAAGACCAGATGAATAAAGAAAACATGGTTATTGGGAAAGGTCATTTCATTTAAGTGTTGTCCCTGGAAAGTCAACCATGTTCTAGTAGAAGACCTTAATCCAAAAATATATGAGCAGCACTAATTAGACTTAAAGGGTGGGGGAAATGGAACATAAATGTGGGTGGGTAGGAAATGGGGGGATAGATCTGGAATGATCAAAACATTCTCCAAAAATTCCCAAAGAACTAATAATTAAAAAGAATATATGATTGTAAATGTATCTAAATCTCATGTTGGAGCTGCCAGTTTTATATAATAGACATTAGATATGAATACAGATACTAAACAATGAGGAGTATATATGCTTCTTTTTCATCAATGGACAGATCAGTAAGACAATAAATCAACTGAGACATGAGTACTCTACTACAGATCAAATTTACTTAAGACATGTACAGAACATTCCATCCAACAGTTGCAGAATACATGCTCTATTTATCAACATGTGGACCATGCTACAAAATAAATAGCAATAGAATTTTTAAATTTGAATCAATTTTTTTGGCTCATAACAGAAAAGTAGAAGTCAACAACAGAAGACTAAAAACCATACAAATATAAGAAGACTTTAAAAAATATACTTTAAAAAATAAAAGAGTAATTGAGGGAGTCAGAAGGAAAAACTAGCCACGTACTAAAGCATACCCAGATCTGTAGGGCCCAGCAGAACAATGTTGATATGGAGGTCACCAGCCAGGAACATCCACCCATTAAAACTGAAGCATTTCAAATGAACAGTGTAAGAAGAAAAGGCATAACAAAGAGCAGAACAAAAACAGAGACTAAAACCAGGCATGATCAATGAAACAAAAATACTCATTCTTTTACCATTAAATAAAGGCATAAAATGTGCTTACACTAACTAAGACAAAAGGAGAGAATACCCAAATAGAATCAGAGGGTTAAAAAAAAAAACATTAGAACTGACACCACAGACATAAAATATCATTATTGGTTATAAGAAAAGTGATAAGCCAACAAAGTGGGATAGCTTGTAGAAATTGATTTACAGATACATAAGACTTAGCAAAATTGAACCAGGGATGTTGGAAAACTGAATAGACCACTAACAAATAATGAGACTCAGACAGTAATTAAAAGCCTCCCTAAAAGAAAAACCCTCATGGTTGGATGGTTTCATTGATTAATCTCACCAAATCTCATCAAAATGGTCAGTATACCAAAATCAACTTGCTTCAACTCAGGGATGCTAAGCTGGTTCAATATATGCAAGCAATGAACAGAATGAAGTATAAAGTGATACAATCATATCATAGCTGCAGAAAAAGCATTAGATAAAATTCAACATCCTTTATGATGAAGTCATGGACAAATTAGGGCTTATAAATATCGTACCTCAATATAATAAATGTCATGTATGACAAACCCATGAACATGTTATACTAAATGGAGAACATTAAAAACATTTTCTTTTAAAACTGGGGAAAAGATGATTGTCCTAATTTACTGACCTAAGTCTGTGCAGTACCAAGTTTTGGCCAGAAAATAAAATGGCAAGAGAAAGACACAAAATGTGTCCAATGAGAAGGAAGCAAAACTATCCTGCTGGCAGATGATATGGTACCAACAGAAATGCTTAACAAGCCTATCAGAAGGAGACAGAGGCTGTCAATCAATTCAGTGACATGGCATGAAACAAAGACAGACAGACATGAATCAGCAATCATGCTAAAGACCAGTAGTGAATCTTCTGAAGAACAAATTGTGAAAAGCATCTCATTTACAAAATCCATAAACACAGCAGCATCTAGCTATAAAGTTAACCAAGCAAGTGAAAGAGATCTACAATAAAAAAAAAATCACAAAACTGGTGATAGACATGGGAGAAGATGATAGAAGAGAAAACAAAAACGGAAGCTATCGGTTCAGGACACCCCCACTCCCAGGTCAAGTGCTCAGACCAAGTTCTCAGTACAAAGGAGATTTATTTGCCCCAGAAGAACGGAGGACAGAAATAAGGGACAAAGACAGGAGAGGGAAAACCAGGAAAGGGGATAATAATTTGAAATGCAAATAAAGAAAATATCCAATCAAAAGGGGGGCATGGCTTTAAATGACTTTCAAAAGATGAAATACAAATAGCTGAGAAATATTTATTAATGTGCAACTGATTCTTGACAATGTTGTCAAAAACATACACTAGAAGAAGAACAGATTCTTTAATCATTGCTGCTGGGGAAATCAGACATCCTATGAAGATTGAACCTTGAACCCTGTCTCTCATCCTGCACAAAAATCAACTCAAAACCGTTCAAAGACCAAATGTGAGATACAAAACACTGAGGCTACTAGGGAAAAAAAAGGTCAGAGAAAGCACACGCAAAACCTTGGTAAAGGAAGCAATGTTCTGCATACTGCCAGAAAGGCACAGAACACAAACCCAAAAGAGACAAATGGGATTACATCCTAGCCAAAAGCTTCTCCCAGCAAATGGAACAATCAGCAGAGTGCAGAGACAGCTCACAGCAGAGCAAACACTTAGCATCTTTTCATCTGATGGAAAGTCAATATGGAAAACAGATGAAGAGTTCAAAAACGTAGTTAGAAAAACAAGAAACATAATTAAGAGTTGGCAAACGACCTTTCTCAAGAGAAAAGTACAAATATCTAGTAACTATAGGAATAAAGGCACAATAGCATAAGCCGTTAAATACAAATCAAACTCTCACGACATAGCTTCTCATTCTAGTAAGACTTGCTTTTATCAAACCAAATTTTGAGATGATGGTGAGGACACAGAAAAAAACAAAGAGAAACTTGTACTCCATCCTTTGGAATGTAAACTGGAACAGTCACTATGGGAACAGTGGGAAGGTATCTTTAAAAAATAAAAAGCTATCATATAATACCGCTGGGACTATATCTAAAGGATGCTAAATTAGCATACAAAACTATTTCTAGGGGCTCAAAGACCCAATACAAACCATTGCAATGTTTAATGTTTGTTCACCAAGACTTGGTGGTGAGGCCTTACTGCTGAAGACAGAACATACTTTCACCATCAGGCATGGGGAGTCCATCCGGTACTGACCTGGAAGTCTCCTTTCTGCTGGTTAGCTTTTATAGTACTGCAAGGTGCTAGGCGTGCTGATGGAGGAGAAAAATAATTTATAGTCCTGACCAAATGTGAACCCATGAGCTACAATAAGGAACAGTATGCCAAGGTATGCCTATGGGTACGATAGAGGCGTGAATGTTCTGGGTGTATCCAATCACTTTCTGTGTGGTTATAAGATCACTCTATAGATTGGAACTCATGCCTGGTACTTGTTTAAGAACCCATGATTCATAATGTCATAGACTCTGGAGAAAAGATATTGCCTTTACCATGTTAAATAGAGAGAGTAACAACCTGTCTTCTAAGTGTTTATGACACTCTCAGCTTGCACTGGTTTTGCAATAAATATCACTTTATACAAAGATTCACAGCTGTTTAAATTGCAGACAACAGGTGACTACTAACTGAGACATCTATGTCACATACATGACAGGACCATGGCACTCATGAATTCACAGTAGCTATTGTTGCTTATGTGAAACCTA
Source organism: Mus minutoides (assembly GCA_902729485.2). Classification (NCBI taxonomy): domain Eukaryota; kingdom Metazoa; phylum Chordata; class Mammalia; order Rodentia; family Muridae; genus Mus; species Mus minutoides. Next base: position 1,266,923 of record LR749917.1, read on the forward strand.
CATGAGATGACGCCAGTTAACAGCCAAGCATGTATGGTGGAGGGGCTCACAAGACCCTGCCCTAGCTTAGGAGCTAGTAGAATTGGCAGATCCTGGAAGGCAAATCCTTTTCTTTAGTAGCATGGCCCTGGTAGATCGCCCTTACTCCAGTGGGTAGCCACTCACCTATCTGTGTGCATAACGGCAACACTAACTGGATACGGTGGGTTATTTACCAAAAAAAGACGTCATGAATTTGGGAAGGGGATGTGTTGAGAGACCTAGGAAGAGTTAGAAGCAGGGAGTGGTGAATGGATAGAGTTAAAAAATATTGCATATAAGTATGAAATTCTCAAATTGTGAATTATATAAAAATAACTTTTACATACCCATTTTTATTATGATACTGCTCACAATAGCTAAGATTAGCCTCGGTGTCTACTGACAGGTGGACAGATAAAAATATGCTATACATACTCACAATGGAGCATTACTTGGCTATAAATTAGTATTGATTTCATTTACTTGCAGCAAAACCGATGGAAATAAATCTGGCCTTAAAACGATAAGTAACACATGTTCTTACTTGTATGGAGGCTAAAAAGTAGAACAGTGGTAACTAGAGTTGGGCCTGGATGGAGGAAGTACCCAATACATATCATATGTTTGTATGGGCTTATCATACCAAGCCTTACAAATATACATAATTAATGTTTGGATAGAAACTAATATATTAAAAAAGCATAATGTGAATTCCTCGAAAGGTAGAACCATTTGAATTAGGTATGGTTGAAATTTTTTCCAAAATTGCTGAAAGTTACAAACTTCATTTCAGAAAAGTCAACCACAAGGAGAAGAATGAGAAATAAGAACACAGCAAGGCATAGCATTACCGATTTTTGAACATCAGTAATTAGGGAAATACATATAGATTAGAGTATCCCTTAGCACCCACCAGAGAAGATTCTGCATGCAGTAAATGGTAGTTAACACAGAGACCCCTAAGTACTCAATGTGCAAAACACTGTGGCTTGTTTAGTCATAAGTGGGACATTTAATCTCAACCCTCCTCCATATCTTGGGAATCTCCCTAGAAAGGGGACAGAAAGATTGTGATAGATAGCGTCTAGGAATGGGGTCTTCCAGATACAGCAGGACAGCTGCACAGATGAACTCACGGCAATTGTGACAGCATGCACAAGACCTGCTCAAGCTCCAGCCAGACAAAATCTACCACTGAGGAACTGTTGACTTTGATAGCTACTTGGAAAGGGAGGATTGAGTTTTCTTTAATAATTTGACCCATGGTAGAATGAGTACATGCCAGAGCAGGCACTACTCCCAAAACTCACCAGGCAGCACAAACTGGACTCCATAGGGAAGAAGAGGAAAATGCAATCTCAGACTTGGGTGGGAACATGGAAAGGTGGTAATGGTGAGGGAAAGAAGAGAGGTAAATATGCTCAAATACACTGTATGAAATTCTCAAAGACTCAATAAAGCATTGGAAAATAAAAGCTCAAAACTATTCAGAGAGGAAAGGGGACATGCTATATCGGCAGAACCTCTTCCTCAAGTGCCCATATTCTAATCTTTGAAAATAGGTTATATGAGGGAAACTAATTAAGGGGGAAGATCGAATTTTGCAAATCAGTTAAGCTAGAGATGTGGACGTGTCTGATTTTCTGAGTTGGCTCTGTGTGATCATGAGGATATGTGAGGAAGAGCCACAGCAGAAGCACAGGAGTGAGGGCAGCATGAAGATGCAGCCTCAGAATCCGATGGATCCCAAGAGCTGAAAGATGCAAGGAAGTGCACCCACACCGGCTGCAGAGAGAAAAGTGGATTTCTAACCTGATGAGACTTATTTCAGATGTATATACACACAGAATGCTGTGCTGTTTTGGAAATAGTAACTACAGGAGTAGACATAAGGCTTTTCTATTATTTAAACATTTATAAAATACCAGGGTATAAATAACAGTAATAATGCATCCTATGATTTTTAACACACAACAAAATTTATGGCAGCCCAAGGTCATAAGAGGAGAAATGAAGTGCACTATTGTAAGTCTCTTGTGGGTACTTTATCATTTAAAATAGACAAATAAATTAAGGATACATATTATAAACCCCGAACTGAGAAACCACTAACATGCCAAAATACTTGTAACAAATAAGCCACAAAATTAAACAGAGTTTTAAATATACTCAATTAATCCAAAAGAAGTCAAAAAGGAATTTGAAATGTATCACTCAATGATTATATTAAGGTAAATGTTCTTAATCCATCAGTTAAAAGGCAAAGATTGTCAGATTGAATAAAATGAGGATGCAGAGAGTGCTCCCCACGCCGCAGGACCTTGGGATCACTTTGGGATCACGGGGGAGTGGAACACAACATCAGCTCCAAAGAATCACGGAGGGTCTTGGGCAGGCAGGAACAGGGACAAAGGAATCCCTCCCCACCAGAGGCTGGGATCCATTCAGGTCTGGGCTAGCCCCACTATCTTCTGCGTGAACCCTGCCGAGGTTGTCTAGGGCACCAGAGGACTCTCCATGCTGCAGGACCCAAGCACACACAGGACTTCCTGATCACCTAAGAGCAAGTGGGCAATAGAAGCAACAGAGCTTCTTGGTCAGGGTCCCGATGGGCCTTCATCCTCAGCCAGGAGGCAGAGCTGAGACCAGACCCCTGGGCACATTTCTTTCCAGAGGAGAGTCAGCCTACAGGGAGAGTTCTGACCCTAGTCAGGAGGTGGATCAGAGCTCCAGACTACTGGATACTTGCCCTGAAAGAGGAGAGCTTGCCTGCAGAGAGTGCTCTGACCACTGGAACTCAAGAGAGAGTTAGACTCCCAGGAGTGCTGACAGAGGCTAAAAGAATCACAGGAGGATCAAGCTCCAACCAGAAACAGCTTGAACATTAACATTAGAAATTTCCAGATGGCGAAAGGCAAATGTAAGAATCTTACTAACAGAAACTAAGAACAGGGGGCATCATCAGAACTCAGTACGCCCACAACAATGAGTCCTGGATACCCCAACACACCCGAAAAGCAAAACGAAGATTTAAAATCATATCTCATGATGATGGTAGAAGATTTTAAGAAGGGAATTAATAACTCACTTAAAGAAATACAGGAGGATCTTGGGTCTCAGGTCCCTCAGAGACCAGTCTGCCCAGTTAAGAGTGCAGACTGCAAAGGGTGAGTGACCAGACTGCAGAAGCAACACAGCTTCTGGGAAAGACCCAGTTTTTGGCTCCAGACATCTGGGCACCTTCTGTGCCAGAGGAGAGGTGCCCACCTGGGAGGGCTTTGCCTGCAGGCGCTCGTGTGGGAGCCATCTTGGGTCCTGGGTTGCTCAGAGACCAGACTGTGTAGGTGAGCCTGAAGGCTGCAGAGGAAACACATCTTCTGGGACAGGCACTGTATTGGGCCTTCATCTTTAGCCAAGAGGCAGGTCTGAACACCAGACCTCTGTGCACCTTCCCTGCAAGAGGAGAGCTTGCCTGCAGACATTACATTGAGACTCAGGAGAGAGCTGGACTAACAGAATCACAGGAGGAACAGGCTCCAACCAGAGACAACTATAACAATTAATTCCTGAGATTACCAGATGGCGAAAGGAAAACATAAGAATATTAATAACAAAAACCAAGACCACTCACCATCATCAGAACCTAGCACTCCCACCTCAGCCAATCCTGGATAACCCAACATACCTGAAAAGCAAGACTCAGATTTAAAATCATATATCATGATGCTGGTAGAGGACATTAAGAAGGACATTAATAACTCACTTAAAGAAATACAGGAGAATACTCTTAAAGAGGAAACACAAAAATCCCTTAAAGAACTACAGGAAAACACAACCAAACAGGTGATGGAATTAAACAAAACTATCAAGAGCCTAAAAAGGGAAGTAGAAACAATAAAAAAAAAGTGAGACAACTTTGGAGATAGAAACCCTAGGAAAGAAATCAGGAACCATAGATGTGAGCATCAGCAATAGAATACAAGAGATGGAAGAGAGAATCTCAGTTGCAGAAGATTCCATAGGGAACAAAGAAAATGAAAAATGCAAAAAGATCCTAACTCAAAACATCCAGGAAATCCAGGACACAATGAGAAGACCAAACTTATGGATAATAGGAGTAGATGAGAATGAAGATTTTCAACTTAAAGGGCCAACAAATATCTTCAACAAAATTATAGAAGAAAACTTCCCAAGCCTAAAATGAGGGATGCCCATGAACATACAAGAAGCCTATAGAACTCCAAATAGACTGGACCAGAAAAGAAATTCCTCCAGACACATAATAATCAGAAAAACAAATGCACTAAATAAAGACAGAATATTAAAGACAGAAAATTAAAATTAAAAGTAGAGAAAAAGGTCAAGTAACATATAAAGGCAGGCCTATTAGAATTATACCAGACTTCTCACCAGAGACTGTGAAAGCCAGAAGATCCTGGACAGATGTTATACAGACCTTAAGAGAACAAAAATGTCAGCGCAGGCTGCTATACCAACAAAACTCTCAATTACCATAGATGGAGAAATCAAAGTATTCCACGATAAAACCAAAATCACACAATATCTTTTCACAAATCCAGGCCTTCAAAGGATAATAAAGGGAAAACACCAATACAAAGATGGAAACTACTCCCTAGAAAAAGCAAGAAAATAATCCTTCAACAAAACTAAAAGAAGACAGCCGCAAGAACAGAATCCCAACTTTAACAACAAAAATGACAGGAAGCAACAATTACTTTTCTTGGTTTCTCTTAACATCAATAGACTCAATTTCCCAATAAAAAGACAAGGACTATCAGACTGGCTACACAAACAGGACCCAACATTTTGCTGTTTACAGGAAACCCACCTCAGGGAAAAAGACAGACACTACCTCAGAGTGAAAGGCTGGAAAACAATTTTCCAAGCAAATGATCCAAAGAAACAAGCTGGAGTAGCCATTCTAATATCGAATAAAATTGACTTTCAACCCAAAGTTATCAAAAAAGACAAGGAGGGGCACTTCATGCCCATCAAAGGTAAAATCTACGAAGATGAACTCTCAATTCTGAATATCTATGCTCCAAATGCAAGAGCAGCCACATTCATTAAAGAAACTTTAGTAAAGCTCAAAGCTCACATTGCATCTCACACAATAGTAGAGGGAGACTTCAACACCCCACTCTTACCATTGGACAGATTCTAGAAACAGAAACTAAACAGAGACACATGGATACTAACAGAAATTATGAAAACAAATAGATTAAATAGATATCTACAGAACATTTTATTCTAAAACAAAAGGATATACCTTCCTCTTAGCACCACATGTTGCCTCCTCCAAAATTGACCATATAATCGGCCACAAAACAGGCCTCAACAGATACAAAAATGGAAATTATCCCATGTATCCTATCAGATCACCTTGGACTAAGGCTGATCTTCAAAAACAGCATAAATAATAGAAAGCCAACATTCATGTGGAAACTGAACAACACTCTACTCAATGATACCTTGATCAAGGAAGAAATAAAGAAAGAAATTAAAGACTTTTTTAGAGTTTATTTAAAATGAAGCCACAACATACCCAAACTTATGGGACACAATAAAGGCATTCCTAAGAGAACTCATAGCGCTGAGTGCCTCCAAAAAGAAACTAGAGAGAGCATACACTAGCAGTCTGACAGCACACCTAGAAGCTCTAGAACTAAAGGAAGAAAATTTACTTAAGAGGAGTAGTTGGCAGGAAATAAACAATCTCAGGGCTGAAATCAACCAAGTGGGAACAAAAAGAACTATTCAAAGAATTAACCAAACCAGGAGCTGGTTCTTTGAAAAAATCAACAAGATAGATAAATCCTTAGCCAGACTAACTAGAGGGCACAAGGACAGTATTCTAATTAACAAAATCAGAAATGAAAAAGGAGACATAGCGATACATTACGGAGGAAATCCAAAACATCATCAGATCCTACTACAAAAATCTATACTCAACTAAACTGGAAAACCTGGATGAAATGGACAACTTCCTAGACAGACAGATACCAGGTACCAAAGTTAAATCAGGATCAGATTAAAGATCTAAACAGTCCCATTTCCTCTAAAGAAACAGATGCAGTCATCAATAGTCTCCCAACCAAAAAAAGCCAAGGACCACATGGGTTTACTGTAGAGTTCTATCAAACCCTCAAAGAAGACCTAATTCCAACTCTCCTCAAACTATTCCACAAAATAGAAACAGAAGGTACTTTACCCAATTCATTCTATGAAGCCACAATTACTCTGATACCTAAACCACAAAAAGATCCAACAAGGAAAGAGAACTTCAGACCAATTTCTCTCATGAATAACAATGCAAAAATACTCAATAAAATCCTCACAAACCAAATCTAAGAACACATCAAAACAATCATCCATCATGACCACGTAGGCTTCATCCCAGGGATGCATGGATAGTTTAATATACAGAAATCCATCAGCGAAAATCACTATATAAAGAAACTCAAAGACAAAAACCGCATGATCATCACATTAGATGCTGAGAAAGCATTTGACAAAATCCAACACCCATTCATGATAAAAGTCTTGGAAAGATCAGGAATTCAAGGCCCTTACCTAAACATGATAAAATCAATCTACAGCAAACCAGTAGCTAACATCAAACTAAATAGAGAGAAACTTGAAGAAATACCACTAAAATCACAGACTAGACAAGGCTGCCCACTTTCTCCCTACCTATTCAATATAATACTTGAAGTTTTAGCCAGAGCAATTCGACAACAAAAGGAGATCAAGGGGATACATATTGGAAAGGAAGACGTCAAAATATCACTATTTGCACATAATATGATAGTATATATTCGGGACCCCAAAAATTCCATCAGAGAACTTCTAAACCTGATAAACAGCTTCAGCGCAGTAGTTGGATATAAAATTAACTCAAACAAATCAATGGCCTTTCTCTACACAAAGGATAAACGGGCTAAGAAATAAATTAGGGAAACAACACCCTTCACAATAATCACAAACAATATAAAATACCTTGGTGTGAATCTAACTAACGAAGTGAAAGATCTCAATAATAAGAACTTCAAGTCTCTGAAAAAAGAAATTGAAGAAGATCTCAGAAGATGGAAAGATCTCCCATGCTCATGGATTGGCAGGATTAATATAGTCAAAATGGCTATCCTGCCAAAAGCAATCTATAGATTCAATACAATCTCCATCAAAATTCCAAATCAATTCTTCACTGAATTAGAAAGAGCAATTTGCAAATTCATTTGGAATGATAAAAAACCTTGGATAGCAAAAACTATTCTCAACAATAAAAGAACCTCTGGTGGAATCACCATGCCTGACATTAAGCTGTACTACAGGGAAATTGTGATAAAAACTGCATGGTAATGGTACACCAACAGACAGGTAGATCAATGGAATTGAATTGAAGACTCAGAAATGAACCCACACACCTTTGGTCATCTTATCTTTGACAAGGGAGCTAAAACCGTTGAGTGGAAAGAAGACAGCATTTTCAACAAATGGTGCTGGCACAACTCGTGGTCATCATGTAGAAGAGTGCGAATTGATCCATTCTTATCTCCTCGTACAAAGCTCAAGTCTAAGTGGATCAAAGACCTCCACATAAAACCAGAGACACTGAAATTTATAGAGGAGAAAGTGGGGAAAACCCTCAAAGATATGGGTACTGAGGAAAAATTTCTAAACAGAACAACAATGGCTTGTACTGTCAGATCAAAAATTGACAAATGGGACCTCATGAAATTGCAAAGCTTTTGTAAGGCAAAAGACACTGTCAATAAGACAAAAAGGCCACCAACAGATTGGGAAAGGATTTTTACCAATCCTAAATCTGATAGGGGACTAATATCCAATATATACAAGAGCTCAAGAAGCTGGATTCCAGAAATTCAAATAACCCCATTAAAAAATGGGGTACAGAGCTAAACAAAGAATTCTCAACTGAGGAATACCAAATGGCTGAGAAGCACCTGAAAAAAATGTTCAATATCCTTAATCATCAGGAAAATACAAATCAAAACAACCTTGAGATTCAACCTCACTCCATTCAGAATGGCTAAGATCAAAAACTCAGATGACACCAGATGCTGGCAAGGATGTGGAGAAAGAGGAACACTCCTCCATTGCTAGTTGGATTGCAAGCTGGTACAACCACTTTGGAAATCAGTCTGGATTTTCCTCAGAATATTGGACATAGTACTACTGGAAGATCCAGCAATACCTCTCCTGGGAATATACCCAGAAGATGTTCCAACTGCTAATAAGAATACATGCTCCACTATGTTCATAGCAGCCTTATTTATAATAGCCTGAAGCTCGAAATAACCCAGATGTTCCTCAACAGAGGAATGGATACAGAAAATGTGGTACATTTACACAATGGAGTACTACTCAGCTATTTAAAACAATGAATTTATGAAATTCTTAGGGAAATCGATGGATCTGGAGGATATCATCCTTAGTGAGGTAATCCAATCACAAAAGAAGTCAGTTGATATATACTCACTGATAAGTGGATATTAGGCCAGAAATTTAGAATACCCAAGATACAATTTGCAATACTCATGAAACTCAAGACGAAGAAAGACCAAAGTGTGAATACTTCATTCCTTCCTAGAATAGAGAACAAAACACCCATGAAAGGAGTTACAGAGGCAAAGTTTGGAGCTAAGACAAAAGGATGGACTATCCAGAGAGTACCCCACCCGGGGATCCATCATATAATCTGCCACCAAACCCAGACACTATTGCATATGCCAGCAAGATTTTGCTGAAAGGACCCTGATGTAGCTATCTCGAGTGAGGCTATGCCAGTGCCTGGCAAATACAGAAGTGGGTGCTCATAGTCATCTATAGGATGGAACACAGGGCCCCCAGTGGAGGAGCTAGAGAATTTACCCAAGGACCTGAAGGGGTCTACAACCCTTTAGGTGGATCAACAATATGAACTAACCAGTACCCCCAGAGCTCATATCTCTAGATGCATATGTAGCAGAAGATGGCCTAGTCAACCATTATTGGTAAGAGCGGCCCCTTGGTCTTACAAACTTTATATGCTCCAGTACAGGGAAACACCAGGGCCAAGAAGTGGGAGTGGGCAGGTAGGGGAGCAGGGCAGGGGAGAGGATATAGGGAACTTTCAGGATAGCATTTGAAATGTAAATAAAGAAAATTTCTAAAAAAAAAAAAACTTTCATTTATCTGTATGGTAATATTAAAATGTCTTTGTGTTCATGAAAAGAGAAAAAAAGAAAAGAAAAGAAAAACACAAGGTAGCTCTTTGATATCTGAACAGGAAAAGTAAGAGAAATGACAGTAATCTTTTGGTATTAGGAATTAGGTAAACTATCACTACAAATTCAAGAGATATTAAAAGGCTAATAAGGAAATATTATGAATAAATTTATGCCAATAAAATTGTCAACTTAGATGAAATATGTCATTAAAATCCTTCCACAAAAGAAACTCCAGGTCCAGATGGCTTCCCCAGTTAATTAAACTAAATATTTTTGAAAAATTATCGGCAATTCTATACACATTCTTTCACAAAATCAAAAAGGAGGGATTACTTTCCAAGTCATTCAATGAGGTTACAATTCACATTATGCTAAAATTATTAAAAATGAACTACCAATATTATCCCTCATAAACATAGGTGCAAATGTTTGAGACAAATTTTAGCAAACCAAATTCATCCATATATAAAAATGATACTGTATCATGTCCAGATGGAATACTTTAGGAATGTAGGGTTTGACATACCAAAATCAATCATTGTAGGAATATAAAAGAAGATTGCAGATTCAGAATTATCAGAAATCTGTCTTCCCAGACAACTGACAGAATCTGTGTAGTATAATTATTTGGGAATGTTAGAGTATATTGAAGGAATGTAAATTCCAGAGAAAGGCTTTGCATGATGCCTTATTTAGGTTTCTATTGCTTTAATGAAATACCATAATTATAAACAACTTGGAAAGGGTTTATTTCATCTTACACTTTCAGGTACAGTCCATCACTGAGGAAAGCCAGGGTAGGACCTCAAGGCAGGAACCTGAAGGTAGGAATGGAAGCAGATGCTGCAAAGGAATGGTACTTACTGGCTCACTCTGTCTGTTTTTAGAGCGTCCAGGACCCACTTCATAGTGGTACCACTCAACTGTGGCATGGACTTACCAACATCAAGCTTTAATCAAGAAAATGCCCACAAGCCAGTCTGGTGGAAACATTTCTCAGTTAATATTCCTTCTTCCTAAATGGCTCTAGACTTTATTAATTTGACAAAAACTGTCCAGCACAGATGGAAAATTACAATGAATATCCATTTCATATTTTAGCAGAAAATGAGAAGAGCTCATTCAAAGGAGACAACAAGAAGAGAGTGAGTTTACTCAAAAAAAAAATTTCAAACAACTATTTTTAAGAAACTCCAAAAAAGTAAAGGAATGTTCGAAAAATCAGCAAAAGATACATGGACGCACCAGAAACATCAATAAATCAACTCCAACACTGAATAATATCATCCATGAAATAAGATATTCACCGGAGGGCTTTCCCAGCCAGATGAAGTCAGGCAGGAGAAAGTATGAGCTACTAAAGATGGAAAGATGGAAACTGCTGGTCAGAGGAAGACAAAGAAAAAAGAGGAGACACTGAATGTATGTATTTACCATACAGCACCTGCACACTAATTCTAGAGTCTCCAAAAAAGTGAGTGATTATGTGAGCAAGCAAGGGAGGAAGGGAGGGAGGGAGGGAGGGAGGGAGGGAGG